>JAJMOB010000005.1:48049-134580 GCA_030444945.1 Hyphopichia fennica | reverse complement strand
TGTTTAAAGGATCTAAGGGTTGGGGGAGGATGCTGATAAATTAATGAGAAAGACCTCCAGTATTCCCATTCGTATAAGAAAAAAGATATAGTGCGCTCGTTCCCATAAATTAGATGAGACTTAAGACTTATTGTAAAGACATTTTATCTATTGAAGAAGTATATTACTGAAGATCGGAATTTCGTGATGAATTGAGACTAGCAGCTCGTAACTGGGTCCCTATTACTGATACGGTTCATTTATTCAATAGAAAATTAAGCAACTCAACAGTTATTTTTATCACAATAGGTTTTTGAGTTGTTTTTTTGAGTTGTTTTTGAGTTGTTTTTGAGTTTCTGTTTCTGGTTTTATTGGGTTTCCGGTTGACTTTTCTCAATAAGAAAAAAAAAAAGAAAGAACTGTTCAAAGATCGTATTGTTTAAGTTTAAGTTTTAGTAATGGAAAAGAAATGACTTTGAGAAGTTTGCATGACTAAGCTGATAAATAGTTAATTGATTTAGAACTCTGTCATTTCATGTAATTACATACAATTCAGAAAACACCACCCTTTCAAAAAGGCAAAAAAGTACGGGTCAACTTTTGGTGTGTCATTCATCATGTCTAGCGAATCCTCAATAGTGATCCTTATGATCCTTATGATTATTTTATGACTCGTAATGGAATTTATAGGAGTAAATTGAGTGGGAGGTCCCTGAATTCTCCTTCTTTTGACTATTATTTTATCTGATTTGACTTGAAATTATTTTTATGTCTAATTTGTTTTTCGGACAATTCAGGGATCCATTCTCGACATAGATGTACGGAGCCAATTGTCCAATATTCACCTGCTTTTAAGGAAAGCAGCTCTTTACTTTTACTTACCATGGCATGAGAATAAAAGAGAATGACCTTTTAGTGGAAACCTTATGTCTGCAAATATAAAAGTAAAAAGTAAAATTCTATACACACCCGTGCATCCAAAAACAGAATTCTTTTTTTTTGTAGACAGAACGGAATTTAACGGAACTTTATTTTTGGGTGCACGGGTGTGTATTAACATTTGCTTGTGGTGGGTGTGTGTGTTTTTGGGCAAGGTCACACGCCCACTGCTGGTGTAAAAGGGGTCTACCCGAAATAGAGTAAGAAACTGTCAACCGACTTCATAAGCTAGCTTGTTTTGACAATAGATCAATTAATCATATCTGCAATAATTGATTCCGATAATCTCCAATCTCATACCGTATTCTTGAGGTCTTGTCTTTTTCTACTTTCTTTGTTTTTGTTTTTTGCTTTTTTGAATAGGACTAATTGGTGATCTTTATCCAGCCTCACCCAGTTTTTAACTTTAACTTGATTCATTTTCACTTAATTCACTTAATTTTTCTTTCATTCGTCATGTCAGATGAATTCAAATTACTGGTGGTGAAAAAGTCCCTTGCTGAATTGGGTTATCCTCAACTAGCTGATCAAATCATTACTAAGACTTTTGATGATGATTTGAATTTTCAAGATTCAAAAATTAATCCAGTTGTAACTTATTTTAAAGAAAATCTTCAAACGGGTAATTATGATAATATTTTAAATCTATTGAATCACTTTAATGATATAAATAAAAGTAATAAAAATATTGAACTCCCAATTGATATTAATCAAAAATCATTTCAAGAATACTTGGAAGTAAATTCTGCTGATGAATTTTTCATATCAATATCAATTTTGATTTATCTTATTCATCGTTTTAAATTTTTGGAAAAAATTATGGATAAATCAATTAATAATGATTATCAAACAAATGAAGTTAATCTATTAAATATATTAAAAGATCAATTAAGTTTATTAATGAATACCATATCAAATAAAACTTTACCATCTTTAAATTATTTTCAAAATTCTTTATTAGAAAATTTAAATAATCAATCAGAAGGTGATGTTTTATTACCTTTGGCATTACAAAGTCCAATTCATCCAAATCATATTGATTCAACAATCTATACTAGTCAAGTTTTATTAATTCAAAATGTTAATTCAATCTTGGGTTGTAAAATCTTAAATTGTAATAATTTTAATTCAAAAGATATTTATTTTACAAGATTAAGACAAGTTTTATTATTTCATTTAATTCATCCAAAAGATTTTACAAACCTTGATTTAAATAATTCATTTCTTTCGTCATCTCCTTCTTCTTCAAAATTTTATTCAAAAGAATATTTAAGTCTTATTAAATCAAATAATATCCCTTCCAATTATTTAAATAATCTTATTGAAAATTCTTCAAAATATATTGAATCAAAATCTTTATATTTTTTACCTTCAAGAATTAATAATGATCTTTCTCAAAATCAATTCTTAACCATTGATGATTTAGATAATTTTTATCAAACTAAATTCCCAGTCAAATTAAAATATAATTTAACTGAACATTCAGATGAAGCCTGGTTTACTAAATTTTCTCCTTCGGGTAAATTCTTAGTAACCGGTTCATTAGATGGTACTCTAATTATTTATGATGTTTTAAATGATTTTCAAACTTTAACTATATTAGATTCAAATTCAGTTGATCATTCTGATGCATTCGTTAAATCTAGTTATAAACCTACTTTAGATAAAAAAAAGGGTGTCATTTATTGTTGTTGGGATCAAGATGAACACTATTTGGTTTCTTGTTGTTTGGATACTATCGTTAGAGTTTGGGATGTAAGTGAAATTACTCATGATGATTCTAAAAGTCAAAATCAACGTACTACAAGATCAATGGATTTAAGAATTGGATCTTCAAATAAATTAGGTAAATTAATTAGTGCTTTTACCTTGGGTGAAAATATTAGAGCTTGGTCTTGTGAATTCTTACCTAAAACTTCAACTAATATAAACCAAAAACCTCACTTTATAATTGGTTCTCCAGATAAAAAATTAAAAGCTTTTACAATTGAAGGTGAAGAATTATTCGATTTTTATGCAGTGGCTGATGATGATTTCTTGGATATTTCTGCTCATCCTTCCTCTACTTCAATTACTATAGCTGGAGGTCATGGTGGTGGTCCATCTGGTATTAATGCAACTGAAGATTTATCAGCCCCAATTCATGCTAGTCATTCAGCTCGTAATTTACAACATAGAAGAAATAGTAGTTATGCAGGTTTACCAAGATCAATTTCAACTACTAGTAACGTCAATTTAGAAGCAAATGCCCTAGATGGTACAACAACCAATAAAGAAAATACTAAAAATCAATTCAATCGTATAAATGATTTAGCAATAACTCCAAATGGTAAAGTTTTAATTACTGCCAATAATGATAAACAAATTAAATTTTATACAATACCTGATTTATTTAATCCAAATTCAAATACTACAAGATTATCAGCCATCAGCTTGAATGGTAGATTAACTTCATGCTCAATCAGTTCAAGTGGTCGTTATTTATTAGTTAGTATTGCCCCTGAAGAATTACAAGTTTGGGATATTAGTGAAATTACGGAATCAACAACTTTCCCACCATCACCAATACCTTCCGGTGGTGATGAATTTAATAAACGCTCTAGTGAATTTACTTTACCCAGAGAAAAGAAACCTCCAATTTTGAAAACAAAGTTATTTGGACATACTCAGGATACATATATTGTTCGTTCATGTTTTGGATATGTCAATCCAGAAACAAGAGATGAAGAATTGGTTATAACTGGTAGTGATACGGGGTTTGTTTATTTTTGGAAATTAGAAACTGGTCAATTGATTAATAGAGTTAAAGCTCATAATGGTTTATGTAATAGTGTTGATTGGAATAGAAATTTTTACCCTCTGGAAAGTGGTAAAAATCAAAATCAAACAGACTATGGAACCTATTGGTGTTCAGTTGGTGATGATAAATTAGTCAAAATTTGGGGGATTTAATTAGTTCGTTTACTTTTGATCACAATTGTTTTATGTATATGTATAAATTTTTTTCTTTTTTTTTTTTTTTTTTTTTCACAAACAAAGAGAAATTTATATTGATCATTATGTAGTATACTATATATTTAAAGGTATTTTTTTATTAATCATTAAAAAAAGAATAGGGTGATTACAATTCATCATGAGCATTTTCTTCATCAGCTTCAACTACTTCTTCTTCTTCTTCATCGATGGCGGCAGATTCTTTAGCTTCTTTTAAAGCTTTACCATCGATTTTCAAACCACCTTTATCTTGAATGAATTCAAGTAATGATTCAATTTCTCTTGGACCTTCGAAAACAATAGCTTCTCTGAGACCAGTTTTAGCATCGACTTTACCATTAGCTGGGTATAATAATAAAGTTGGATAACCTTCAATTTCAACTGGAGTTTCAACATCATTGGCAGTATGATCCAAATTGGCAATAACAACTTGAGCATCAGATTTATTTGAACCATAAATTTCGGCTAAATCTTCCCAAGAAGGAGCCAATCTTTTACAGTGACCACACCAAGGAGCATAATATTTAACAAAGACATCTTTATTTAAATCTTTTAAAGTTTCATCATGATTATGAGCAACTAATTTAACAACGGATTGAGATTGTTTTTCTTCATCAGTTGGTAACTCTTCTGATTTAACAATTGGAGTTAATTTACCTTTAACATAATCTTTAACGAATTGAGTAATTTCTTTTTCGGAAGGACCATTTGGATGAGAATCTTGATCAATACCATATTTTTTATTATTTTTAGTATCTTGAATTGCAAATAATGGAACAATATCAGCTTTCATATTTAAAATTTCTGCATGACGACCAAATAAATTAGCATCTAAACCAACAAAATTTAATTTACCACGATGTTCTTTACCTAATTTATTAAATAAAGGTTCAATTTTTGATCTTTCTTCTTCTGAATTATAGAAATAATAACCTAATGGAACAGGACTACTCATATACATCAAATAAGTATCTCTGTTTATATCACCAAAGTAAGGAACAACTTCACTTGAAATAAAAGTTGATAAAGATTCTTTGGAAACGGTTTTTTCATTAAATTCTCTAACATCATTATAATCATTTGGATGAACTAATAAATATTTAGCAGCTTTTAATTTATTTAAATTAATATTAATTTTTTTATTAAATTCATCAATAATTGAAGAATCACTTAAAGAAATAAAATTTAAATCTTTTCTTTTTTCAGCGGCAACTTCATAAAAAGTAGCATTTTGAGATTGATCAAATTTTGAACCCAATACTTGAACAACAAAAGGTTTTTCTTGTTTATCAAGAGTAGAAGTTAATTCATCAATGGTTTCAATAGATTCAACTGGTGGTAAAGTTTGTTTAATCATATATTCAGCAATACCTTCAGCACTTCTTGGACCTTCATAATCTTCCAAACTTGATGAATCACCTCTAACAACTTTTAAAGTAGGATAACCTTTAATACCTTGAGCTGAACATAATTCGACTTCTTCAACACAATCAATTTGAGCCAATTTAATATTTTGATGAGTTTCATTAAGAGAATCAGCAGCTTTAGCGAATTCAGGTCCTAAAGTTTTACAATAACCACACCAAGGAGCAAAGAATTCAGCTAAAACCAATGGATTTTCTTGAATGAATGATTCAAAATCATCAGTTGTTAATTTAACAACTGCTGAATTTGGATCAGCAACGGCATCACCAGTAGTTGGACCACTAGCATTAATAATTGAAACTGAAGCTAAAAGAGCGGCTAAAGCTTGGGTAGAGAATTTCCAGAATTTCATGGCTTGTATTATATATTATATTATTATCAATCTATTGGAAAGGAAAGAATGTTATTTAAAGTAGAAAGAAGGAAGTTGTTGTTGAAAAAAAAAAAAAAGAAGACAAATGAAAAATGGGTGCCACTATAAATTTAAAGCGCGTAAAAAATCATTTCTAATCAATAAAGTGTAGTAAAATTTTGAACACGCTGGAGGTTTTTTCCCTTGTTTCTTTTTCTGTTGTTTTCTTTTTATTTCACTCGCTGTTCTTTTTTCCTTCTTTCGTATGTGTGGGGGGGGGGTTTGGGTGTATGAGACAGCATAATGCTAGCATAATGATACTTCAAGTTTCCGTTTTATCGGTTCTTCGTAGACGGTACTTCCCGAGAAGTCTATCCACATGGGTTCGTACCCTTATTGACTAGTATGTACCTTTAATAATGATTAGTATTGTGCTATGTGCGTAGTTTAAATGTACATGAATTTGTGAAATTGTTTGCAACTCATTTGAAAACTACAAAAGAGAATGTAAAAACTCTAGATTTACTATATTTTAATATACAAGGAGGTAAAAAGGAATGTAAGGGGCATTAAATATTGGTAATTTGGGAAATGGTATACATCGGTATACATCGGTATGTTTAACTACAACCAGGTAGTTAGAAAGATGGATGTAATGAGGTACTTAGTGTGAGTTCATTAATGAATTATCTGATTACATAACAGAATAATAACAATTTTAAATACCAAAGAAATCTTTCCAGGTATCCCAAACATCCATTTCAACATCATAAATATAAGCCATGGAATGTCTCAAACTACTTTGTAAATAACCAGGTTGGAAATCATAAATAAACATCACCAATCCCCAAACCAAAACAGCAAAATATTTCCAAGATTTATTATAAATACTTGATTTTAATTTATTTTGTTGACTATCGGTTAAATCAGCAAATTTAACTAATTGATTATTAATTTTTAAACTTGGTTGTTGACAATTAAGATAATAATCCAATAAAATTTTTGCTAATGCAATAACAACTCTTGAAAAACAATAAAGAGTAACTTGATGAGTAATCCCCGGATGGAAAAAATTAAAATGTTGACTATAAACAAACCAACCACCTAATAAACCAGCTAAAAATTTAATTAATCCCATTTGATCACTACCAATAAATTGATCCTTCTTTAAAATATTAATAAATCCTTTATAAATTATTGCAAAAGCTGCTAAAACTTTAGCATGATCTTTTGTTGCCAATAAAACTTGTTTTAATCTTGGTTGTAATGGTCCAGAACGATATAGAAGATTGATCACTAATGCATGACTGAATCTTAATTTACCTCCATAAACAATCCCATTACGAGCAGATCTAACTATTTCTAAAAGTGGACGATAAAGTGGATTGTCTAGCATCTTGTATATCTTTTTCGTTTTTCTTTTAGAAATATATTATTAGTTGAAAATGTTGTATTAAAAGTTAAAGAGAAAAGAGAGTAGCGGTCTGAAGAATATTTAGCAATTGTGGAGATAAGTCAAGTTTGTTGATTGGTTTTACTTTTTTTCTCTCTCTCTCGTTTTATACCACGGGTAAATTACTATACGCTTTTTGGTGTATGGGTCTTTATTTTCTTACTTCGAGTGTCTTTGGTCACGTGATGCGTGTTGGAATCACGTGGGCGGAAAGAATGTCGGTGTGCACGGGTGTATAATTCAAAGTGTATAATACAGTAATACAGGTATCATTTGAAAGGTATACACAGCGGGTAAATTTAAAAAATTCAGAATGGTTACTACTGATTCTTTTAATGAATTAGTATCTTTGGGACTTCTCTGTGATACAATCTTGATAACAATACGTATAACGATACCCCATAACTAGTATAATAGTTTGTAACTACCACTGTATATAAATAAATTTAACAACCACTTAGATAATTGCCGCTACTCCTAGTTTCACATTAAAAGTCAATTAAAGTTAATTACAAGTTAATTAAAAGTTAATTAAAAGTTAATTGGAAGTTAATTGGAAGTTAATTACTCAATTACTCAATAGTCAATTACTCCATTACTCAATAGTCAATAGTCAATTACTCAATAGTCATTAGTCAATTACAGGTCTACTCTCATATTCATTTTGATCTCGTGTGGTTTCAAAATTCATGTGGAGCTAGTTAATTCATATTCTCTCGTTCCAGTTCCTGTTCCTGTTTCCTTAAGTCCTGGGCTTACCAGTTCTGTGTTCTTAAACTACTGACCTTACTAATAGAAAAATTTTCACTACAACCGTTTCTTTTTTTTTCTCTTTAGTGAAAAAATTAAAGACAATTTTTTTTTTCGAGTACAAAAACAGCAATATTCTCTTTATTTGTGGTTAAAAGGTAATTTAACATAAATTTTTAAATTTTTACAGTGTGAGAGATTATTGGTACAAATCAAAAGAGTAAAAAGAGGTGTGTGTGTGTGAAAAAGTGAAAAAGTGAAAAAAAAAAAAAAAAGAGAGAGAGACAAAGACAAAGACAGAAAGAGAAACAGAGAAAGAGAGAGAGAGAGGAAAAAAAAAAAAAAAATTTTTTTCATCCATTTCTTACTTCTTACATTTTCAATCATTGACTAGAACCTTCATTTTCATTCAGTTCCGAACACCTGTTAGTCTATTAGTTGATACCATACTATCATCTACTTGTCTTAATAAAAAAGTATCCACTTCCTTTTTTATTTTACTAATTTAATTTCCGGACTATTTCCCTGATCACTACTATCAATTTTTTTTTTTCCCATAGTCTAAACATTCTCAAATACCAAAAGTAGTTCAAAGAAAAAGAAGAACAGAATTTTACCTCTACCAACCTATCCCTTTTTATAAGAAAAAAAAAGAATAAGAACTTTAAAGAAAAAAAAAAAAAAGTCAATCAATATGTCGTCATCTTCATCTTCTACGATTTCTTATGCTAATATCGCTGCTAAAGGTGGGTCAGGTCCTGAATCTTCTGATAAGTTGAATACCGCCACCACTTCTCCTTCTCCAGTTCCTACTGTTGATTCTCCAGTCTCGGACGTTGCTGCTGTTGATACTTCTGTTGAGGTTCCTACCTCTGTTGATGCTTCTGAAGTTTCTGCTGAAATTTCTACTCCTATTGAAAATTCTCAAAAAGAATCTGAAATTGATGAATCCGCTGAAAAATTAGAAAAATCAGAAAAATTAGATAAATCAGAAAAATCTTCTGAAAAGAAAGATAAAAAGGAGAAAAAGGAGAAAAAACTGTTGGCTCCTGCTCCAGTTCCAACTAAATCTGCATGGGGAATTTCTACTTCAACTTCAACCAACTCTAATTCCTCCAATTCTTCTTCTCCTGCTATTACTGCTACTTCTACCACTTCTGTTTCTAATTCATCCAATACTTCGATATCACCTCAACAAGCTAATTCAAAAATTAACCTTGCTGATGATCAAAGATGGCCAACCCCTGATAAAGGTTTAGAATCTCAACAAAAACAACAAGCTAAATCAGGTCAACCTCAAAAATTTATTAAACCAGTCACTAATAAATGGGTTCCAATTAATGCTAAAGTTTCTTTATCAAATCCAAGAAATAATCATCATAATTCTAATAATAATAGTCTGTCTTCAAATCTGAATCAACAAAAAAAGAAGAGAAATAATAATAAAAATAAAAAGAAGTCAAATGATCAACAAAAAGATCAAATACCCTCTTCAAAAGATAATTCTACTTCATCTGAAGTTAATAAAGGTGAGAAATTAGAAAATTTAGATAATCAAAAACCACAAGAAATTTCTGAAATTTCCGAATCCGCACCAACTGATGGTGAATCTAAAGACCAATTGCAACAATATGAACAATCACAAAAACAAGGTGAAATAAAACAGCTGCAAAACCAAAACAATAAACAACAACCTCAACAACAACAACAACAACCTCAACAACAAAACCCATCCAACGCATACAATAATCAAAATAACATTAACAACCAAGAAGGTTATAGACCAAGATTTAATCAAAATAATAGTTACAACAATAATCAAGCGAACCAAAACAACAACAACCAAAAGAATTACAGACGTTTCAATAATAACAATCAAAATCAACCTCAAAGTCAAGAAGGTCAACAAAATTTTAAACCAAGATACCATAACCAAAACAACCAAACCAATCAAAACGGTTTTTACCCTGCTCAACCATACGTTCAAAATCAACCATATCCTAACTTTAACAACCGTCAATTTAGACCTCAAAATGGTCAATATAGACGTAATAATAATTATAACAGACACAACTCTGGTAATTATCGTAATGGATCAGTTGGCTCTAATAATGGTTCTAGTCCAAATGGCTCAATTTCAAATGGTACCAACCAAAATGGCACTTTCATCCCAGCCCAATATGCTCCACAAGCTGCTTATGGTATGCCACCTTTACAACATGTTCATCCTGCTGCTGCTGCTGCCGCTGCTGCTGCCGCTATGAATCCTCAATTGGCCTACGGAGTTCATCCATTACAACAACCACAAATTCAAATCCCTCCACCAATCTCACCTAAACAAGATCCTCAACAAGCCTTGACTCAACAAATCAATTATTATTTTTCATTAGAAAACTTAATTCGTGATATTTATTTAAGAAAAAATATGGACCTTAAAGAAGGTTGGGTTGGTTTAGAATTGATTTTGAATTTCAAGAGAGTTAAAATTATTATTAATGGTATTCAAAATAGTTTAGAAGAATCTGATGAAACCGCTAAACAAAAAGAATTAGATTCAATTATCTTAACCAGTATCAAAAATTGTGAAAATGTTGAGATTAACTATATTGATAATGACGAATCAAATGTTTCAAAAGTTCAATTAAGAGTTAAGGGAAATTTTGAACAATGGTTATTGCGTGATTCCAACTAATTGGTTTTTTTGTTTTCTTTATAAATTTTTGCATTAAAAGTCATATTTCTTCTATTCTATTCTTATAGTGATTAATTTCTTCATTGTAATTGATCTTTTCTACATTGTTCTGACAGTTACTATTATTATTGATTTTACGTTCTTTTGTTTGTTTATTTTTGTCTACCTCTTTATCCTTTCCAATTTTTGATCCCTGATTGCATCAATAAAGCAGTTTGCTTTTCATCCATCCCACTTCGTCATTTGCTTATGTGTCATGTTGTTTCTATGCTTAGTATTTTCTATCAAGAGGAATATATAAAAAAAATAGGAAGGAAAATTTGGTTGGTTTATTTTATTTTTTTTTTTACTTTATTTTACTTTATTCTATTTTGTTCCATTTTTTTTAAAATCTTATTTTGTTTTGTCTTGTTTCATCTAATTATTATTATTATTTATTTTAATCATTACTCTTCTGCTTCCGCCCCTTCACGATTTTGTTATTTTTACTGTTTATTTTTTTTTCTTTCGGTTTTGTTTTATCTTATGCCATTTCGTCATATACTTTCAAGAGAAAAGGGGCTGAAGAATAATGGTCGAATTCATAATCACAGATACCAGAGCTTATAGATTGGTGTTTGGTAGATTTTGTCGGTGGTGTCTTTGTTGTGTCCCATCCTTGAGTTTTTGTGTGGGTCTTGTTGTTGTTACCCTGTTGGAACTAAAACCCTTGGATGTTGTTTAGATCCTAGTTTTGTTGGACTAGATTTCTATGCTATTGTTCCGTTGAACCAGACATTGTGGATTGTCGTGGTTTACATAGTATATCGGATTGATTACTGTGGTTGATTTTGCAACAAATGATTTTTGAATTCCTTTTTTTATATTTGGCTTTCCTTTTTTTTTTTCATTAAAAAAAACTTGCTACCTTTTGTTTTTATTTACCTTCTATGGTTGGCATCATATGATTATCATTATTATCCTTTATCTTGTATTTAGCACTCGTATTCTCTAAGAGTTAATTATTTATCCATTCAAAATTTTAATACTTAAAAAAAATATATTCCAATCAAAACTCATCCAAAAAAAAAATTAATAATTCTATTTCCCCATAAAAAAAATAAAAAAAGTTCGAGCTATCCATCATTCTCGTCACAATCATTCCCAATCCAATCAATGTTTCCTATACCAAAAAAATTATCAAAAAAAAAAATTAAAAATATAAAAATAAAAAAAATATAAGCAAAATAAAAAGGAAAACGCTTAAGAAAAAGAAGGGGAAAGAGAATGTATTTTCTTATACATAGTTTCATATCATCGAGGTGGATAGTTTTAAGGCAATTGTATTGCAATTAAGCACGGGATATATTGGTTGTTGTTCCTAGTTTTATTATTTGTAATGCTTTTCAATTTACTTTAATTACTCTTACTTCTTTGAGGTTTTATCGTTCCCTTTGTCCTGAATTTTTTTTTTTTTTTTTTTTTTTTGCAATTTATAATTTGCAATTTTATCTCATATATAATTTAAAATACAAAAAACTTAAAAAATAGAAATTCTACTTGTAATCATTCAAATCATATATTGAGTGGATAGCACTATAAATAAAATTTAACTTGTTGAGGTATCAACACTATGTAAATTACGATGTCTTAGCTCATAATGGTTGACTTCTTCATCGATAACCAGTTTGTTTTCATCGTCAGAAAACTTTTTATTAGAGTGGTGATCATTTTTTAATTGATCAATAACTTGTAAATTTTTAATGATCAATTCATCAGCCACTTCACCGTCCAAATAACTTAAGTCATCTTTTGGTATAATTAGCGGCCATACCCATTCAGCACAGAATGCAAAGAACATCAAAACACCTGGAAACCCAACTGCACCCTTTGTTAGGGTAATACCGAATTCAAATCCAAAAGCAATAAGTTGTAATACTAAGTATAAATAGAACCATTTTTTGTTAGGTATTGAATCGATATCTTTAAATACTTGAGGACAGCTAGAATCGTATTTGATATAATCAGAATCCAAGAAAATATATCTAATTCTGTTAGTAATGATATTACCATTCAAACCCTGAATACCCATTATGAAGAAAAGTCCTGAAAGTACAGCTTGAGGGATCAATTGTAAAAGTATCAAAAACGGCCTTGTCATCATTACAAAAGTAAGTAACCCTTGAACGGTATTTGTAACTCTTTGTTCAACGATGGATAAGACTTGACCAGTTTTTATATCATGAACAATTAAAGATTCTGTGTGTAAAGGAGCTTGAGGAATTAAGCCATTTGGTGGTGGTATACCTAAAATTCCAGCAATGCCAGTAGTTAAACCTAATAACATGAAATCCCAGTGGAATGAGCTAGGTTTCTTTAGAGGGAATTCTTTCAGTTGGCACATTAATGACGATACATTATGGTCGAAATAAAAAAGGAATGTAAGTAATATTGCGAATGGTATAGCTAAGAACATATCAGAAACACTAATGTTTTCACTTGGCCAAAAATGAATAAACCAACCATGACCTCTTGAATTGGGATCATTTAAGGTTGGTTCAAAAGCTTTCGTAACTGGTAATCTTGCCAATTCAGTTTTTGATAAATTCCCACCAAAATGTATGAATCCAGTAAAGAAAATAACTGCTAGTGGAGTACCATAATCACTAAAGATTTTTCTTGTCCAACTTTTTAAGTAATGTAATTTGGTCCCAAATATATGACTACCAACACCACATATTATCATACATAAACTAATCATTATTGAACAATACCCACTGGCTAATCCAATATCCTTAAATTGATTATTGAGAATCTGTATACCTTTTTGAATATAAACAACATTAATGAAGAATCCAAATACTTCACATGAAAAAGTACTAATTACTTTCAAATAAGAAACCATATTGAATAAACCAATTAAGAAATGCATAATCATTGACCATAAATAAATCCAGCACATAAATGGGAAGTATGGAGTTCCTCTGGGCTCAATCAATTGATAAACAGTATAACTGAAAATTGATACTGGACCAGTTACTCCCACTATGCATAATGGTTGTCCCAGAAATATGCCGAATATAACACCAGCCATTGCTGAACTTAGTAAAACTTCATTGACTCCATACAGATTTTGTGTCTTGTCAAACATATCTTGAGCAAACGCAATCGCTGGAAGTAGATTAGTGAAGAATATGTAAGTTGTTGATGGAATAACTCTATAATTATAAGCATCTGTAAAATCTGATTTATAATATGGCAATCGACTTCGTAGATCATTATAAATCCCATACCCTATATAATTCAGCCATTTATACAATTTTCCCATGGTGAAAAAGATTAATGATTATTTGAAAACTACCACAATCCCATCAAATGTGATAAATGGCTTATAAACTTAGATCTTTGAGTTTTAAATCAAATTGCTTAAAATGAATTATTCTCATCTCTCGCTTAAGAGCCTTCAGCCCTTCCCATACAAAAAAAAAAAAAGATTAAAAAAAAAAGATTAAAAAAAAAAGATTAAAAAAAGTTGGATGGCACGTGTGCGACTTGCATATGATCGTTGCCTGTCAAATTTTTTTTTTTTTTTTTTGGCTGAGCCAATTTTTTGCAGCACTTCGAAACCAAATGATGCTTATCAGGGTGAAGTGGCTTTAGCTAGCTTTGCAAGTCTCTATTGATCCCAAAACAAACACAGCTATGCATAGAAACCAGTTGATAGGGCCCTTCACCAGACTTCTATGCATCTTATAGCTTTATTGCCACATTGTTTCTATGGTAGTTTTGATATTTTCAGACATGATTAGTATGTAACGGCTAGAGAAACGACGTTGAGATGGCAAATTCTAGCAAGTCTATTGAGAGATGATGTCGGCTATCATCTCCCGATTGATGCTTACCATTTGTTTCAGGTTTGTTGTTAAATGAATCGTAGCAGTACTGTGAAACGCAGGAACCCTTATAAGTATTGGACCCATTTTTGTTTCAAATTGGTTTTTTTCAAAGATTATATAAAGGTTGTTTCCTTCGCTGAAAATTCAGTTTTCAATCTGGCATTATATCAAAAAATATAAATTTAATCATTTATCGAATAAAATTAATCATTTATCGAATAAAAATCTATTCGAAATACTTTTCAAGAAATAATCTACATATAATCAATAGTCACAATACTATGATGCTAGAACTCGTCGGGATTGCTGGTTTCATCGCCCAATGCCTCTTAGTCATTCGTCAACACTCAATTGCCACCCATAATATAGCTCTTCGAGAATATGATGAAATTCAAAGACTTCAGAATGATTTCGACTACAGACTTCGAAATTTAGAATTTGAAATGTCAAGACTTATACAGATTGAAAATGAACGAACAAATTTTGGAAGCCTCGTTAGTTCAGTTCATTCGTTCGCGTGAAAACAATATATTCAAACTTAACTTGAAGCAACTATTCTTTATATTGTTTCTACTTCTCTCTCTTTCAACTCTCCTTTCCCTCATCTAGTTTATAGAAATCTGTTCGGATCCTCTTAGAATATAAATACATTTGTGCAATTTTCTTTTTGTATGAATCTTACGCAAAACTATATATATTGTACTTTCTGCAAATTTCTGAAGGAATCGACAAAAATCTCACTTTTTTGATTTACTTCATTCTTTTACAAAAAAATAATGGACTATTGTGTTCGCTTGTAAGCTTCTCCCCCGTCAAAGCATTCTTCAATTATCCCAATACGTAGCCTGGGATCTTACAACAAAAGTAATGGAATGAAAAATTGAAAAGTAAGACATATTTTTTTTTTTTTTCACGAAATCTTAGAATATATATTTAATAACTATAAAGACTATAAAGTATATACTTTTTTTGAAAGTGTAGGGGGAAGCAATGAGAGTTTAGTCTCACTGAAAACCTCCTAGTTGAATAAGAGAATGAATGTAGAGATGGATAAAATTTTATATGCAGGGTGAAAAAAAGTATTTTTGTTCTGGGTCTTTGCGCCCAGGTGCTTTAACTTTCAATAAGAGGTCCCTTGGCCCAGTTGGTTAAGGCGTGGTGCTAATAACGCCAAGATCAGCAGTTCGATCCTGCTAGGGACCATTTATTTTGCATTTTTTTTTTTTTACAATTCCAAACCTTGGTAACGCAAACACATGAAGTCTTACTTAGTACTCAAGGTCTGGGTGGGGGTTTGGGGGTTCATTAGTGAAAACAGCCTTTCTTCACTCTTATTTCGTAATATTCTAAGCTACAGGGCCTGAATTTCTTCAAAAGAGATTCAGTAGTGTTTTGTATGTTGCCAGGCAAGCCCTACTATAAGAAGAACTTGAGATAGAAGCAACGGCAGAACCAAGTTAAAAGCAATAATGCAAATCACCACTGTCTATCGGTTAGAGAGAAACCTATAAAGGTCAATTGCAAAAAGTGAAAAATTTTTTTGTTGGTTTTTCCGAAAAGAGAGACGAGATTGTGGTACGGATTTGTAGGTAATAATTCGAATACATCAAAGGGCTGATTGAAGTTCGAATAAACGAACTTACCACCTATCCTGAAAGTAATCCCATGAAACTTTCTGTGGTTCATACCGGGGCTGGGAACAATACAAGCAAGAACAGTTCCCAATATAAACAACTATTCAAAAGCTTACTACGAGAATCGACTGAATCATTCAATGATATATTACGGATTAGTGAAACTCTTGAAAAGAATCAATTAACCAATACTGGCTATGGATCATCTTTAGATATAAACGGAAACGTTTATTGTGATGCAGGTATAATAAAACTGAATAAGAATGATCGTGATGACTTATCAGTACACGGAATCAATAACATTTCCCCCATTAATGAAACCTGGAAGCTACTAGGTAAACTTAATTCACTTTATGGGAAAGAGCTGAGATTCAATAAATTAGGATTAACTAAACCAATAGTACTTGATTATAAGCTGAAAAACCAAATAAACGAATTATTAGGTCTCGAGGAGGAAACTGATAATGATACTACAGCTTTAGTACTGCCGAGAGCTAAAAAAATTTATGATTATTATATGAATGACTCTTCAAACTCAACTCAAGAGGTTTCACTAATTGAAGGAGAAATTCAAGATACAATTGGGATAATTGATATTGATGAGTCTATTTGTCAAACGACAATATTGACTTCATCTGGTGGTAATTTTTTCAAACTCCCCGGCAGAATTGGTTGTGCGGGAATACCAAGATGTGCAATCGATTTTGAAACCACTAATAATTATAATATATCATGTATGTGTAGTGGGAATGGAGAACAGATAATCCAATTTGGACTAGCGAATTTGGTGGTTCAGACCTTAAGTCAAATTCCACAGGATGAAGATGGATATATCGAATGGTCAGAAGAATTAGTCAAGATAATTCAATCATGTAAAACTAAAGAAGATCAAATAATATATGTTGGGGTTATTGTTATCATAAATGATTTGCATAATCCTAAGAATAGTCGATTAGTATATTGTCATAGCACTGAAAGCTTCTACTTTGGGTTCAAGTGTACTGATAATGAACACGAGGAAATCGAAATAGTCTTGAGTCGTTTGAACAAGCCACTAGGTAGCATCGTGAGAGGTGAATACAAAGTATAACGTTCTTTTTCTTCTCCTGTTCTTATATGACTACAAATATAAAGTATCAACCAATGACTAAATAAACTACTTTTTTTTTTTTTAATAAACGTTATTAATAACAATATTATTTAGAGCTATTTGAGAGTTAGAGATAAGCCTACTTAACGGGAGGTAGCGTGAACTTTTTGGAAAGCACCTTTTTGTTGTTGTTTAGAAACTTTAGATTGAGCACCGGCAGCAGCAGATTTAGCTTTTTCGGCTTTTCTGGCAGCTTTAGCAACTTTTTTAGCTTCTTTATCTTTAGCTAATCTTTCTTCTCTAGCAGCTTTTCTTTCAGCTGGTTTTTGGTTTCTTCTTTCTTTAATTAATTCTAAAGAAGCACCGACAATGGCTCTTTGGTTTTTAACAGTTTTTCTGGATCTTCTCTTGGTGGTTTCTTCAGAAATACCTTTCTTGTGTTGTCTTCTGTATAAGACGGTCCAAGCAATTCTTCTTGGATTCTTTCTTTGTTGGAATAAAGAAGCAGATTTAGAGGATTGGAATCTGAAAATTTTAGAGTCACCTCTGACAAATAAAGTACCTCTACCTGGGTAGATTTTAGAACCTGAAAAGGAGTCAATTTCAACCTTCATTTTTATCTCTATATAAAAATATTGTTAGTATATTGAATGAAATTTCAAATGATAGACAAAGTAAAGCTAGTTTATGATGAATTTTTGAATAAATTTTTGAATAAAATTTTCAAATAAAATTTTCAAGTTAAGTTATGGATTTTCTGTAACAACCTAAGAATATTCATTGGATAATAACATGTGTATAAGATAGGAAACATCAACTCTGAAGATGATTTAGTACAGGGGGCATAAAACAAAAAAGGTCGTTATAATCACACACACACATCTTCATGGATATAGTACCATTCAAACTCAAACGACTTCAACACAGGTTTCTAGGGAATATCCTTCTCTTCACTGATTAGTCTAGACTGACTTTGATTCAACTTTTATACTGGATAATATCTCAACTCAACATAATATGATTCCCTTGAACGGGAACAACATCAATATGATAATTCTTCATATGACAACAGTGTAGGATTCACATCTGGATCTTTCATTTAAACTAGTCTTTCTATGAGGTATATCTGAGGGGTCATTACATACCTTAATTATGGGTTATTGAACAAAAGAATCTAAAAGGAGGACTAACAAAGTTCAGCAAACGTAAAAATTTTAATGTAATCTTTTTTTGAAAAAAAAAAAAGACCAGAGAGAAAACTTTTCCTAGCTGACTTTGTCCCTCTGAGTGTATCGCTCACGGTCTCACTTAGCTTTTTTCGGTGGTGATGGGGTTTTTGTAAGGGAGCACTGTATATAGCACCGCACAAAAACACTGCTTATGTAAGCGTGATACACGTAACTTCAACAAGCAAAGCTGTGCTCACGTGCTTATATGTGACTGTTTTTTCTTCTGTTTCCTGAGGGCCCCAAGCGAGGACCACACGACCACCAGAGGGAAAATTTTCACTCGATGGGAGGGAGTAGGAAGAATATATTTAACTACTTGTCTCTTCTCTTTATCAAAGACTCGAAAGACTTTTTTTGATTCTTCATCATATCAGACCGGAGTGTATTAATACAACAAAATCGCAGAGATGGTCCGTATCTTTTAATTATTCAAATGGGGGAAGAGGAAAAAGGAAAAAGGAAAAGAGTGAATAGGCTGGTTCTGTTCAGTTGTGTCTACCATAGAGGAGGGGATCATTGAACTTTGAACTATAAGAAGCCACTTTATATTTCTGGTATCAGTCCAGAGGTATAATGATACAACTATTTCGTAGAAATGTCCTTTTTTTTTTTCTTCTCCATTGATTCAAGAGTTTAATAACTTCATACTAACTTTTAATTAGGCCCCAAAATCAAAGAACCAAGAAAACATTAACGCCAAATTAGGTTTGGTTATCAAATCTGGTAAATATACCTTAGGTTACAAGTCTGCCGTCAAATCCTTGAGAACCGGTAAGGCTAAATTAATCATTATTGCCGGTAACACCCCAGTTTTAAGAAAATCTGAATTGGAATACTACGCTATGTTGTCAAAAACCCAAGTCTACTACTTCCAAGGTGGTAACAATGAATTAGGTACCGTTTGTGGTAAATTATTCAGAGTTGGTACCTTAGCTATCTTAGATGCCGGTGATTCTGATATCTTGTCTTCTATTAACTAAGTTAATTAGTTGAATACTTTCATATTAATAAAAAAAGGACCTCAGTCATTCATTTGATTGAATAATTATAATATCTGTATAGTAATAGACTTGATTATCGAAAAAAAAAAAGATCTTTTTATTTAATTGTAGATATATATTGTACACTATTACACTGACTAATTGCATCCTTTTAATGCAACTAAACTCCTTGTTTGTCGTTTAATTCTTTTTCCAATTCTTCGATTTCAGCTTCCTCTCTTCTAATTAATTCATCAACGTCAACTGCACTTTCTTCGTCTTGTGAAATCGGTTTACGCTTTCCTTCTCGTACTGGTGAAAACTCATTCATACTGACATTATATTGATTTAGCTGACTTCTTTGTTCAGATACAACCGTTTCCAATTCTTCAACATCTTGTAATAACCTATTATATAGCTCTTGGTAATCATTTATATCATTGTATAACCCCTGATGATTAATCAAAGTTGGGTATTTAACAATTAACTGAAGTAACGCATTGCATATTTTATTGATATCTTCGGACTGTACCACTGATTCAGGTATAAGATTATATTGAGCTGTACTTTGTGTCTGCTGCTGTTGTTGCTGTTGTTGTTGTTGCTGCTGCTGCTGTTGATGCTGTGGCCTTTTTGATGGTGAGGTGAAGGGATCATCTGATTTCAGGATCGGTTGTGGTAAATCTAAACTTTCCTTCACAATCTTTGGGATTTTAACTGCTCGGCGTATTCCTCCATCTGCATTATTATTGGTGTTGTTGTAAATGTATTCATTGAAACTGTTATCGATATAAATGGATTTCCCATCAATTCTCTCTGGCTTTAGTTCAACTGTATCAACATGACTATCAAAGTCATCTCCATTATTGTAGCCAGTTTTATTGCTATTATTATCACTATTGTTATATATTCTTCTCGAACTTGATACAGCTGTTGTACTTGAAAACCCCCCTGTGCTTGATTTACTTATCTTATACAACGATTGTTCTGGTTCAGTAGCATCTTTTAATAATTTAGTTATTGATGGTTGAGAAATAATTGCATTGGTAAATAATCCCGGAGGTTGGAATTCAAATCTTTGCATTTGTCGACATGAGTCGTCAATAAGATTCATATACTCCTCTAATGGTGTTCGCATGCTGGATATGATGCAGTACCGAAAGTATCTTTGGAATAAGAATAATAAATGAAGTTGTTTTGAATTTGGTTTTGAATTTGGTGTTTTTGTTTTTGTTTTCCAAATTTTTAATCAAAGACCTGCACATAATATTACACGTTAAATGCTCGAAAGAAAAAAAAAAAAAAAAGTTTTAAATTTTCAAGATGACTGTAGAATCATTTCTTATCTAATTCGAGTTGTCTACGAAGCTTCGAACGATGCCAGTTGATTTAGATAAATACGCCAAGCCAGGCAAGTCGTACTATCTAGCTCTTGGACTTGAAGGTTCAGCTAATAAATTGGGTGTTGGTGTAATCAAACATCATTTAGGTCAATTGAGTGAAACCAATAGAGCAGAAATTCTTTCAAATGTTAGAGATACATACGTCACACCACCCGGTGAAGGTTTTTTACCAAGAGACACCGCCCGTCATCACAGAAACTGGGCCGTCAGGATAATCAAAAGATCACTAGAGGAAGCCGGAATCGATCGTAAAGATCTTGATTGTATTTGTTTTACTCAGGGTCCTGGTATGGGGGCTCCATTACAAAGTGTTGTTATAGCAGCCAGAACTATTGCGCAATTATGGGAATTACCATTAATAGGTGTTAATCATTGTGTTGGACATATTGAAATGGGTAGAGAAATAACAGGAGCACAAAATCCAGTAGTCTTATACGTGAGTGGAGGAAATACTCAGGTTATTGCATATTCTAGACAACGATATAGAATCTTTGGTGAAACATTGGATATAGCTATCGGGAACTGTCTAGATAGATTTGCTAGAACATTAAAAATTCCAAATGAACCTGCACCAGGTTATAATATCGAACAAATGGCTAAAAAGGGTAAACATTTAGTACCATTACCATATACTGTTAAAGGAATGGATTTATCAATGTCAGGAATCTTGGCTCATATAGATTTATTGGCCAAAGATCTATTTAGTAATAATAAAAACAAGAGACTCATTGATGAAGAAACGGGTGAATTAATTACACCAGAAGATCTTTGTTTTTCACTTCAAGAAACTTTATTTTCAATGTTGGTTGAAATCACTGAACGAGCTATGGCTCATGTTCAAAGTAACCAGGTACTCATTGTTGGAGGGGTTGGTTCGAATGAAAGATTACAAGAAATGATGGAACTAATGGTTAATGATCGTCAAAATGGTTCTATTTTTGCCACCGATGAGAGATTTTGTATCGATAACGGTATTATGATTGCTCATGCTGGTTTATTGAGTTATAGAATGGGTCAAACTAATGAATTATGGAATACTGTTTGTACTCAAAGATTTAGAACTGATGAGGTTTTTGTCGAATGGAGGGATGATTAACGAATAGAACTTTTTTTTTACCTAATAGCATATATTTATATTATCTGTGATCCCTGTTGTAGATATTTATTTTGACTTCAAGATTTTGGGACAGGGCACTAGGCTATATTGTTTTGCAGGTGGCCAATTAGTAGCGTCACTGGCTCTGATCAATAAATGATGTTTTACATTGTTTAGTTCTTTGAATAGAAGTCTAGATCAGTACTTGGTTTCCAAAAAGGCTTGATTATAGCTATTAACAACTGACTATAATCAAGTCAGATACGAATCATACAATTTACAGAGGATTTTTTCGCAATCATAACAAGTGATGGAAAATCATGTAGCCAAAGTATGACCATTGCCATTGCTTCATTCAATCGACTATATACAATTTCTGTAAGCTACAAGCAAAGCTGTGAGTATTCAAACATTAACTTTGTTAATGGAATCAGAACAATTCACAAAACAATTGTACTCAATATCAACCTACAAATTTCAAAAGAGCACAGGAAACCTGGTCATCCCCAAATACGATACCCAACAACGACTGGAGTCAAATACATTTGTTGTATATCATAAATCCAATCTTTGTAGTCTTTAACCTCTAATTCGTTGCGTAGACTCACTGTAAATTCTCATTGAATCTCAACCAACCATTTTGCTCATAAAATTTTGTGAGACCGACACACTAAAAAAACAAAAAAAAAAGTAGAAAAAAAACAAAAAAAATTGAGAGAAAAACCCACGGGAAAAATTGAACCTTTGAATGGAAACAGAAACAACTGAGCTGGTGTTTTGATAGAAAGTATACTCGCGATCAACTAGTGAATACATATAAGGTATGTTGTGTTCGTAATAAGCTGGATCGGCAATGGACTCATATGTCTTTCAATTAGCGAACGATAGTTGAATAGGTGGTCTATACGTCAATTTTTCAAATTGAATAGAAACTCCTGTTTCATGACCTTGACCCAATTGATTTTACAATTGCTTTGAATTCAAAATACTAACTTTCCCCAGAATAGTCATCATGTCTACTGAACAAAAAATCGTCCCAACTACCCCATCTCAAAACTTATTAAATGATAAGGTATGTTAATTATTTTTAAATTTTTTTTTCTTTAAAATTTTCAATCAATACTAACTAATTCTAGTGGGATGTTGTTTTATCTAATGCTTTGATTAAAACCGGTTTAGGTTTCGGTGGTGGTGTCTTATTATCTGTTTTGGTTTTCAAAAGAAGAGCTTTCCCTGTATGGCTCGGTATTGGTTTCGGTTTAGGTAGAGGTTACTCAGAAGGTGACTCTATTTTCAGATCCAATCACGGTTTAAGAACTGTTAAGGCTTAAATTTAAGTGATTGATTTCTTATTCATGTTAACGACCGTTCATAATGTCACAAGTACTATTCATTCATTCAAACTAAAAAAAAACAAAAAAAAAAAAGATCAAAAAAAAAAAAAAAACAATTTAAACTAGCTTAACGGCAATATTTTCAAAATATTTATTATGTTATGTCCTTTTATTCACCTAAAGATCGATATGAAATAAATTATCTCCAAACTATCATTGTGTGATTGAATTATTACATCTTTAACTTGGAACTTGAATGGGCAAAACTAATCTTTACTCATAATAATTATATGAAAATTTGAAGATTTCAGTTCATCTTGATCCGGGGGGTTTTAAAAGAACAATTAGAAAAAGGACCAAAATTCTATATATATATTCCATTTTCCTTTTAAATCATATTTCTCTTTATTCTTCTTTCTTTCTTTCTCTCCTTCGTTTCTTTTCTCCTAGTCTTTTTTTATTATTTTTACATAGACGATATGCCTTGTCATAATTAACTGTGGAAGTCTAGAATCCCAATAAAAAAGTTGCTCAATTAGCTAATGTAGATATGGTGAATACCAACAACCTCTTAGTAAATTGATCCTGACCTTCACATATGATTTCTACGTAGTGATTACTATCATTCTTATTTAGCGTTATTCTACAAACTGTGCGCTCTTTTTTTCATTGGCTGCAACATACAAAATATGTGAAAAAAAAAAAACCTTTATTTAAAAAGATAGAAGAAAAATGAAAGAATAGAGAAAAATCGAAAGGAAACGAAAACTTTTTAGCTTCTCGACCGATTATAACTGCAGATAATCAGATAATCGAAAGCTAGTTAGAAGATCAATAAAAAAACCAAATAAAATTATTCATATAGTAAAAACGAAAACAAAAACTGAAAAGAAGCTATTGAGCTAAGAAACTAAGCAGCAACAATGTGAGAGTTTGTAGTATATTTAACTTGTTTGATACCAACGTATTTATCTTGAATATCATAGTAAAGATAAGCATGTCTCAAAAAGTTATCACCAAGAATGTTAAGATCATCATTACCAAAGATTAATAAGGCACAAGTACCGGTTTCATTACCATTATCATCAGTAAGTTCTTCAACTAAATCGGTGAAAGGAACTTTAATACTAACACCGTTGAATTTATAGGTAAGCTTGTCACCTGAAGTAGCATAACTACAGTCAACGGTATAGTATTGAGTGTTACCATCTTGTTGTAATTGACCATTAAGATTTTCACCAATAGCATTGAAAGTATCAGTTAAGAAATAAGTAATAGTAGTACCAGTATCCAAGACAGCAGAAGAACCAACCAGGGTAGATGATCCATCTGGGTATTCAATAGATTCAACTTCAACGAAAAATCCAGCACTACCATCATAATCACTATATGGTAAGTGAACTAAATCACCACTAAATTTATCAGTATCAATACCACCAAATAAAAGAGTACCTTCTTTAGCATCTTCAGAATTTAAATAGATTGAATAAGCTGGCTTATCAATAATACTTTCTTGAGCTAAAAGTTCAGGAGCATTAGGGTATTCCTTTTTAACGGAACTTTCTTGACCTTCAACGGCAATACCAAAAATACCTGAAGAAACTGAAGTTTCACTAACAACGGCAAATTGTAAATTTTTCAATAATGGTGAGCCGGCTGCGTTAAAAGCAAGATTATCAGTACCCCAAGTACCTTTAGAAGATGTACGATCTTCATATTCAATTGAATAGGCTTCATTCAAATTCTTGAAAGTAGTGGATGTGGAGGAGTCAAAAGTACCATCATCAGTACAACCACTACTACATTGAACATTGTTGGAAGGAACCCATAAATCTGAAGACCCAGTATCAATATCAACAAGAAGATGTTGTTTATTAGAACCAAGATAAATATCAGTGTAATAAGCTGGACCTTCATTGTACAAAGTACTCAGGAAAGGACTAGATCTTTTAGCAAGCTTTTCTTCATGATAAAGCTTTCTTCTACCCAATTTATGTCTTTTCAGGTTACCATTTTTGATGAATTCATCCTTCAAGACATAGTGAAGACCATCAGTAGAATTGGTAATTCTATATTGATCTCTTGGAACATGGAAACTAACTTCAAAAGGAGCACTTGATCTTTTACCGACGTCAACAGAATTTTCTGGAATTGCCATAGCATTGACCTTTGAACCAGCAAAGATGAAAGCAACAGCTAATAAATATAAAGCTCTGGTAGATAAATTAAAGAGAAACATTGTGATAATGTTTGTTTTTGGTGTTTTTGAATGTTTATTGAATATTCTTTGATTCAATCTTGTTCAACATCAGGAAATTAATCATGTTTATATAGTTTTTTCCAGCTCTAGATAATACAAGGAGTTTCATACGGTGGTTCATAGTATTATGATAATTTTTCACTTTGATGAAAGCAAAATCCACACCTTATCACATGAAACGATTCGGAATTAATGGAGAGAATCAAATAAAATCAGTAATAATAAAGAGAATTGATCGATACGAACCCACTACTCACTATATCATGATTCTGGCCTCTTATCGCGTGTTTCAACAAAAACTTCAACCTTCGATTCATAAGCTTGCATAATGATAAAGAAGAAGACAATAAGCCTAATAAATGTTTCACTTAGATACGGAGACCAGTCCCTCTAAATAAATGGCAGCATTGAAAATTACGAATTGTTATTCTCTTAAACCTACTGTGAATCAACCCTGAGAGCCATACGGAAGGAGACGTTCGCAACCGAAACGTCTACAATTTTTTTTTTTTTTTTTTTGGTTTTTTATCATGACGTCCATACCGTTATTGCATTCTTCCACCATTAACCGCGGGGTATTAGAGTTTCATTGTTTTCAAAAGGGATATTCTGATAAGCCTATTTGACTCAAGCACATAGATAGCTCAAAGTGACTCGGAACCCTTTTTGGACGAGTGGTTGACGTACTTTTAGCAAAATGCCATATCATTAGATGGACGAATTCTGAAATTTTGATTGCGTTAAATTCCATTCTCCTTGAAAATTCAATATTTTGCGTCTTGAAATGTCATAGTGTTTTACAAACGTCTCTAAAAAACTTCAGCCTTAAAAAATTTTCTGTGCTTAAACAGGTAGACTACAGCCTTGAAAAATCTGTCAAATTCTTTAACTTGCAAGTAAAAGCTTTTGGCATAGGCATAATCGGAGACGTATTAGCCCTAAGCCTACTGGTGATTAAACCTTCTTTGTCCTAAATATATCTTGCAATATTGTAAGGAAATCTTATTTGTTCTCTTCGATCAAGGAATATAATTAGATAAATTGAATTTCAGTTGTCAAATGTTGCTAAAAAAAGCATTAGGAAAACACGATCCCCAAGCAACACTCCCTGAATTAGTCGAGGCATCTAGAACCAAAGTTCTTGGCAATACCATCCAATACTCGTATATGGTCACATTAAATTTTGATGGGCTAACGTCAAACATGCGCTTGAGATATTTGACAGGTAAGTTTTGACGTCGGTTAATCCTTTGTTTCTGCATTTCATTGACAGGAGAAGGGAAAAAAGAAAGAAAAAAAAAAAAACACGGAAAAAACAAAGGGACCCAGTCCGGTTACTACAATCCCATGCCGGTACGGCACGAATAGAATTAGAATTTATATTAGTCAGTATATATAGATCTCAACTTACAACAGACGTAAACAATACTGATCAACCTTAAGTATAACAATAGGTTCGAATTCAAACGGTTATTGTCGACATAATCAAAATTTAGTAACTCGTCAATGATAAAGGATAACTGTGGAGGGGGATAGATTGGTTGCTGAAAACTTTTTAAATTATCCGTGAGGCTAATCAGATAAACCTTAAACGAGTCTCCCAAATATTGGAAAATTTTAAAGAATGTAATATCAGGAATTAACATCGGGTTGTTAAGTAATAACTTCGGGATAATTGTGATAAGGGTGTTGTTCAATTCGTAGTCATTTGTAAACCATAGGATTAGCTTCTGATACATTAAATGAAGTAATGGTTTGGTCGGTTCAACTAACCATTTTTCATCTTGGTGATCAGGGTCAACTTTTAACTCTTGTTTTAATAATTGGAATTGTTGTGCCATTTTTATTTCACAAGGGTCAATTTGTAAAAGTTGTAACCTTAATTGACAAAGATACTGTTTTATTGAAAAATCCCCCAAGGTTTTTGAAAAAAAAAATTTAGCAATTAACCGATAATTTGCTGACAGTAATATTATATTTATCAAATTTAATGTAAGTTTTGGATAAGAAATCAGGTAATTGTTTACATTTCTTCCAAATGAATCACTCAATAAATATTCGCATATCTTTTCGTATAAGAATTTATTTTCGCAATCAATAAAATAAGAAATATAGTCAATGGCATTTTCAAACTGATTAGGGGTAAGGAAAACATCAAAGAAATCTTTAACTAGTAGTCCAACGTAATCAAGATGACAATTTGAGCATATTTTAACGAATACGTTGAAGGAAAGATTATTATTTAACTTCTTCGTATCACAACCAATACAACCCCTCATTAACCATTCAAAAAAGACTTTGGAATGTTTGATTAAACAACAATTCAATACGTCATCATATTTCCCAAGTGAAAGGAACTGGACTACCAAATCAAACCTACTTTCGTGATTGCATTCTTCACAAAGTTCAATCAACTTTTTGTAGAATGTATCCAAACCAATTTTATTCAGATACTGGTGTAAAACAATTTGTTGCATTTGGAAAATTTCAACAACACAAGTTGTAATTTCCAAAAGTGCAAGTTTATCAGGGTTGGTTAAGGTATATTCTTTACTTGTAGCGTATAGTCTATCGGTTTGATTTATAAAGTAATCAATGTCTTTATCCAGACTAAACTCAAATGTGGTTAAAATTCGATATACTTTAATTAAGAACCCTTCTAAGAATTCACACAATTTGCAATCTTTTGTTTGGCTCCAAACATCGATCGAATGAAGTAAGAGGTTCAGTTGCAATAAATCCGAGATGTTTCGAGATGCTCTTTTGGGGTTCTTAATGGCTAAACTTAATTGGTATTGAACGTTGTTTAATCGATATATCAAATTCAGCTGGAAAGCAGTTAGTAAATCTTAACATGGTACAGTATAAGCTGAAAACATACTAAATTGGGCATATGGAAACCTTGTTTGGCTTTCTCCACAAAGTAACTAAAATTGGAATCATTAGTTTGTAAAGACACTGGCAGATCAATACGAACTGGGGGCTCCTCTTTGTTTCTATTTCTGTTTGTTTGTTTCATATTGTTCGTATTCAAGGGCTGCAAAGGCATCGCATATCTCTGTTGTGTATTTGTCTCCATACTGTGGTGCTTGAGTATTTGGAACCATGGGGAAGTGTTTTATATCACTGTAGTCAACTTGTTTTAAATGGTTGTTTTATATCTGTGGCAGAAGTCTGACTGCAAAAAAAAAAAAAAAAAAAAAAAAAAAAAAAAATCAAAACAATCTAAGCGATTCCCTGCATACAGAAAGAACAATTCTGAAACATCTGCAAAACTCAAAAATTACCACTTTAAAATAACTATAAAAAGGTTTACCACTTTAAAATAACTATAAAAAGGTTTAGAATCCTTCTGAACGGTTACATTTTATTGTTTAGTATATCACCAACCCAACAAACACATCGTGTCCTCTGAGGTCAGAATCACACAAGCATGCAGCGTTCTCAAGCCACCGGCGCACTGGGTAGATCCACCGCCCACAAACCAGCCAATGTTATAGATCACAAGTATCAGTATAATCGTTTTGGAAAGAATAGAAGTGTTGTGCCAGACAAAGAAACAGCTACCAGAGTCGAAGGTAACGGTCACCAGTCTGGCAGGAACTCGATTGTTCCTTCTCCTGCTTTGGAGCCAATTGTTATTGAGAATGATTATGCTAATAGGTATATTCATCAAGGTATATCACCAATTAAATATATACGTAATAATATAACCCCGGCTGAAGGATATCCAAAATTACAAAAATTGAAGAATTTAAAGAATCAACAAATCAAATTACATAGTTTAAAACCATTTGGTTGTAAAATTGATAGTGGACAAATAGTACCCACATTAAATAAATGGATTAATCGTTATAAATTACAATTTGATGTTATTATGATAGGAGCATTGGTTGAAAATCAATTCATATTACCATTATTAATGCAATTACCACTTTATAAATTAATTAATAAACCAGGATTCTTATTCATTTGGAGTACAACTGATAAAATTAAAGAACTCACTAATTTACTTAATAATGATAATTGGAATAAAAAATTTCGTAGACTGGAAGAATTAGTTTTTATACCAATCGATGAAAATAGTCCATTTTACCCTGGTGATCAACCAATTGATGATCAAGTATTTGAAAAAAAACAATGGCATTGTTGGATGTGTATTACAGGTACTGTTAGAAGAGCTACTGATGGTCATTTAATTCATTGTAATATTGATACTGATTTACAAATTGAATCACCTCAAACTCCAAGTACCAAAGGTATTAATAATAATGCAGTCCCTGATGCAATTTATAAAGTGGCAGAAAATTTTTCAAATCTGAATAGAAGATTACATATTATTCCAACCAAAACTGGTTATAATTTACCAATTAAATTAAGACCTGGTTGGGTTATAATGAGTCCTGATGTATTATTAGATAATTTCAATCCACAAATTTATGAACAAGAATTATATGCCAAATCCAATATTGTTTATAAAAAACTTAATATTGGTAATAAACAAAAATCAGTTGCCCAATATCTAGTTAGCCAAACAAATGAAATTGAAGATCTAAGACCCAAAAGCCCAGTGGTGGTTGAATGAATTACATAAATTTATTATTTCTACGATTTTTTGTTTTGTTTTGTTTTTTCAGTTAAAGTCCTTATTTAATTGTTAGTATATTGGTTTAATAATATTATTAAGTAGCAAATTAAAACACTGTATATTTCGAGATCAGATAAATTGATGATTGTTGGAAAAGGGTGTTATCAGCATCGTCAGTGACTCTGAGTGAGCTGAGTTAGGTTATCATCATAACGAATATTGTGTTTTTTATGCTTGAATTAACTTTTAATTAGTTTATACATACACTTTAAACTTGATATAGTTATATTAAAGAGTAAAGTAATGTATAAATTTTTCATCTTTATATTTCCCTTCGTCTCAGTAAAACTTTTCCACTTGAGTCAGGGTAACCCCACCCTGTATCATGTGGACAGTGCACGACCATGATTACACCCGTACCCTTTTAGGGCTCTCTTTTTTTTGGTGCGGGTCGTGTGTCGGTGCCCAAAAAAATCGGACATTAACAAAAGTCCGGACAATATCGGATAATCCTCTCTGTGGAGTCTGGAGGTTATCGGAATTGGAGGGGGGGAGGGGGGAGGGACACTCTGAACATAATACCGAACCCCTCGTCTTTTTTGGATTCTCCACACTAATCTCACCATTCACGTCAAAGTAAATTATAATCAGTTGATTCGAGTACACGGAGTAATTGTGGAGTTGATTTCAAACCTCAGTAAGATTCAGATGATTCAATTGGATACTTGATCTACATGAACAACCATATAAGTATATATAAGTATAGATATAAGTATAGATATACTTATATTTATAGTTAACTACTAGTAATGCTAAATTCCGGGGTATATTGTATTGCTGGTAATCACTAACTGTTTCGTGTTTCGTTCTCTGCTATATAAACTAGTGAAATCCCACTAGTTTTATTACATTTTTTTTTTTCTTTTTTCTTCTCCAGGTTTTTTCCTTCTTTCTTTTTTTTTTTTTGTTCTGGCTTAAATTAAAAGACCCCCTTTTCCTAGTACCCAATTGATCAATCATGCCTGATAAAATTAAAGTCAAGAATCCAGTTGTGGATTTGGATGGTGATGAAATGACTAGAATCATTTGGAAATTAATTAAAGAACAATTAATTATTCCTCATTTAGATATCGATATTAAATATTTTGATTTGGGAATTGAATATCGTGATGAAACTGATGATCAAGTTACTCATGATGCCGCTAAAGCAATTGAAAAATATGGAGTTGGTATTAAATGTGCTACTATTACTCCCGATGAAGCAAGAGTTAAAGAATTTAATTTAAAAAAAATGTGGTTATCACCAAATGGTACTTTACGTAATATTCTTGGTGGTACTGTTTTCAGAGAACCAATTGTAATTGATAATATTCCTCGTATTGTTCCCTCTTGGGAAAAACCAATTATAATTGGTAGACATGCATATGGAGATCAATATAAAGCTACCGATGTTATTATTCCAAAAGCTGGTAGTTTGGAACTTGTTTTCAAACCCGATGATGGTTCAAGTACTCAAACTTATCCAGTTTTCCATTATGATGCTCCAGGAGTTGCTCTTTCAATGTATAATACTGATCAATCAATTACTGATTTTGCTGAATCGTCATTTAAATTTGCCATTGAACGTAAACTTAACTTGTTTTCGCTGACGAAAAATACCATCTTAAAAAAATATGATGGTCGCTTCAAAGATATTTTTGAAGGTTTATACGATACTAAATATAAAGTCATTATGGATAAATTGGATATCTGGTATGAACACAGATTAATCGATGATATGGTTGCTCAAATGTTAAAATCAAGAGGTGGATTCGTTATTGCCATGAAAAATTATGATGGTGATGTTCAATCAGATATAGTTGCTCAAGGTTTTGGTTCTTTGGGTTTAATGACCTCTGTTTTAATGACTCCTAGTGGTCGTACTACTTTAACCGAAGCTGCTCATGGTACAGTCACAAGACATTACCGTAATTGGACCCAGGGAAAGGAAACATCTACTAACTCAATCGCCTCTATCTTTGCTTGGACTAGAGGTTTAATCAAAAGAGGTGAATTGGATGAAACCCCAGATGTAGTCAAGTTTGGTGAAGCATTAGAATCAGCCGTTATTGATACTGTTTTAAACGGTACCATGACTAAAGATTTGGCTTTGGCCCAAGGTAAAACCGATAGATCTTCTTACGTCACAACCGAAGGGTTTATCGAAGCCGTCGCTCAAAGATTATCTAAAAGCTTAGGTAAGTAATAGTGTCACTCTCTATTTATATAACTCTAATCAATACTTATTTATTCATATAACTCTAATCAATACTTATTCATATAACTCTAATCAATATTTATTCATATAACTCTAATCAATATTTATTCATGTAATCCTTTTTACATCCATAGTACTGGTGTTTGGGTCTTGTGTTTTACTGGGGTCGTGTCTGTTGATAAGGATTTTGTACAATTTCTTGATCTTTTTTTTTTGTTTTTTTCTACTTTTTTTTTTGTTTTTTTATCCTGTTTTTCTGTTTTTTATTCTTAGACGCCAATTGGATTAATTGAAATTTAAAAGGGTAAATCATAAACTTATCGTTGTCTCGTCTCATTTATTTCCTAGTTTATCTAGAATTGAATTATTTCTACCATTTCCTTTTGTATTTCAAATTTAAAGTCAATACTTTCGGCTATAAAGCGTTTCTTTTGTTTTTCCTGTTTCTGTTTCTTTTTTTTTGTTTTTTTTCGCTCGTCATTTAATACCCAATATTATTTAAACATACAATCACATACCCGTGTAACTTCCCTTCTGCAAGATGAACGTTGGATCAATTTTGAATAATGATTCACCTCCAAGTGATAATGAATCATCATCCAATCGTAAAAACCCTACACCTCCAAGTGAATCAAGTAAGCCACCACTTGCTTCGAATGCATTACCTCCAATAAATACTAATCTTAATAGTATTAATTCACCAGCTCATTCCATCAGCCCTAACACTTCAAGTCCAAGTGGCACAATTGGCTCTCAACCTTTCCAACAACAATCTCCACCTATTAGACCAAACTTACCGACCCATCAAAGACATTCCATTAATAATCTATTAAACGATAATCCAAATTCTTCAAATAAATTACCACAATCTATAGATACTAATACTCAATCATCATCCATTACTGGTCCTTTGTCACTGCAATCTCCAACCAATTCAACTTCCAAAAATATGATCTCTCCAATTGTATCACCCATCATTAATAATGCAGCCCCCAAAATATCTCAACGTAACTCAATTGCGGATATAACTAATGATAAAGACGTTGACATAGACACTGGGAAAGAAACATCTTTGAATGTAAGTCGACAATCAAGTTTGAGTACTTCTCAATCGAAACTTGCTGATACTCAAGTGGAACTGGAAGAACCTAAGGAAGAACTTAAAGAACCCAAAGAAGAACTTAAAGAAGAACCAAAAGCAAAGCTTAAAGAAGAACCAAAAGCAAAACTTAACGAGGAATTTAAAGAGGAACCTAAGGAAGCAACTGAAGACTCAAAAGTAAAAGAAGAGCCAGAATCTAAATCTCCGTCGCATAGATCAAGCTCTTTAGTCGATCCTGAGGAGATTAGTAAACTCGAAAAAATCAAATCTTCAACAAAACCAAAATCAAAATCAAAACCGAGATCCAATAAAAAGAAACCCCATAGATATCCCAAACCACCAATATGGGCTCAAGAGTGGTCACCTAATTCTGCAAATGGTAATGGATATCACGAGGAACCAGTACATGTACCCAATGGTATTAAAGAAAGCTCATATTTAACTGATAAAGCAATTTTCAATCGTGATTCTACCGAAAGTGCTGATTTGGAATGTTCAATTACAAACACAATACCAGCTCCAAGTGTTGTACGTACTGTGGCAGAATGGGTATACGCCAATTTCATAGAAATCCCAAATGCAAACCGTAAGTATGTTGAGTTAGAATTAAAATTTGGTACAATAATGGATAAAGTTGCCGGTAGAAGACTCGATATAAATGTTTCAACTGAATGTATTTATACCAACACTTCAGCAATCTATTTCGATTCTGGTGTTCACGAAGTTGGTTGGAATGATATGAAGAGTTTTTTCGAAGAATTAGAAAGACAATACCAAGATGAATTGAAAAAGCCCAATGGTGGTTCAATGCCCGGTAAACCAAAAAGAAAATTTTCTACTTTAGAAACTGACATAACTGATGATATATTTCAAATTACTCAAAGAGGTGAAACTCCTAAATCTATTAGGATTTCAAAAGACAATAATTTAGATCCTCCAAGATATACTGCAATTCATAAACAACGAATTTCAGACTTGTACATTCATAATCCATCATCTATGTACGATTTAAGATTTTCCTTATCATTTGAACATCCAGTACCAGAAAATAGTATAGAACCAATACAAAAAAATAACAAACCAGCCATTACAAGAATCAAAAAACGTTCAACATGGAGTCATAGACCAACGGTTACTAGATTTGATATGACCAGAGTCCTTAAACCAAAGGAAATCAGAACTAAACTGGGACGTACACAAGTAGAACACGATCAATCTTTCGAAGCAGAATTAGAAATCGATACTTTTGAATTATTCACTGGGTTTGATAAATTTAAAGAGGGTACTGATAATATCAGATTCGAAGAATTGGTTGAAATTTTCTTGAATAATGCCAGATGTTTAAATAACAGGGTTACCAGATTGGCCAGTGGTGGTCACTGAATGAACAATTTGTATTATAGTCTAATGTTAAAAACATTTCTTATTCGATTATTTGTAGTAATAGACGTTTATTCTTTTGATTGGTTTATTTGCTTTTTGTTTTTTGCAATTATTGGGGTAAAAACACCCGTACATTCCCGTTAAAAAAAAAATTTAGATCATAGCCGCAAAGAACACGACCAATTTTTCTATTTTTTTAGTCGATCGCAGTGAAATTTTGATGTGTTTTTGTTGTTGTACGTATGGGACAACTAAACTGTTGAAAAAAAAAGAACACTTTTTTCTAACTATTCGACTTACTTTTTTTTTTTTCAAAAAGAAGAAGAATCACTAAGTTCAGCTCAATTAACGGTCTGCAACTAAGTTCATATAGCTGTCGCATAGGTGTTTACAATCCCCCCAATTCGTTCTTTTTTTCTGTTCACTTTTGATCTTTTAAAACACTTGTTCACAACTCAATACTTGCATACATATATATAGGATGATTTACATAATTTTGGCGAGTTCGCTAGCGTTGGCATTAACCCTTGTTTATGGGGTTATATTATATTTTTCACATATTCCAAGACTTCCAACCCCCAGTGAACTGACTTATATTACCAATGATTTCACTAATAATACTTATGATTTACCACCTCGTTTAACTTCTCAAGTTGAGGTTAACGGTCAAAAATTGCATGGTAGAGGTAGTATTGAATTGAGTGTTGTTATTCCATGCTACAACGAAACCAATCGTTTGGGTAAAATGCTTGATGAAGCCACTGAATATTTAAATAAATATTATTCTGGTAAATATGAAATTCTTATCGTGGATGATGGATCAAGTGATGGTACTGATACTTATTCTCTACGTAAAGCCACTCAGTTGAAGTTGGAGCCACATGTACTTCGAGTTATTAAATTAACTTCAAATCGTGGTAAAGGTGGGGCCGTGACCCATGGTTTATTACATTCAAGAGGTAGATTGGCACTTTTTGCTGATGCCGATGGAGCTACCAAGTTCTCGGATGTTAAAAAATTGATTCAATGGTTTGATCAGCTTGGTGATAAACCGGGTGTTGCCATTGGATCAAGAGCTCATATGGTTAATACTGATGCCGTTGTTAAAAGATCTTTTATACGTAATTTTTTGATGTATGGATTACATACATTAGTATATATTTTTGGTATTAGAGATGTTCAAGATACTCAATGTGGGTTTAAAATGTTTAATCAAAATTCAATTTCAAAAATCTTCCCCCATATGCATACCGAAAGATGGATCTTTGACGTTGAAGTATTATTATTGAGTGAACTTCAAAATATTCCAATGCAAGAAGTTCCAGTCAACTGGCAAGAAATTGACGGCTCAAAAGTTGACTTGGCCAAAGATTCCATTGGTATGGCTATTGATTTGGTTGTCACTAGAATCTCCTACTTAATTGGTACCTATAAACTAAATGAATGTGGCCGATTAGATAAAAAGAATCAATAATTCATACTAGCATATTTTTTTTTTAATTTAATACATCCGTACACCTTAATTGTATCGGTGATTTAAATTCCTTATTGTTTTGTGTAGATTTTAAAGTATATACGAAAGTTTGAAACAAACCCACGTTTACGAGGTCTATTAACGATCAGATCAATTACCGAATGGTCAATGTCAATGTCAAATCAAAGTAGCTAATCTCATATGGAAGAAAAAGCACCTAAAATGTCAAACCCCACGGTAAATATTTTTAACTAGCCGCTTTTTGGCTTCCGAGAACAGAATTAAACTAAAAAAATTAAACTAAAAAAATTAAACTAAAAAAGCTCATAAAACGGCCAACAAATGAACATCAAATCAGAAATGGTCTTACTCAATAAGTCGTAGTCGTAGTACTGTTCATATATAAAGCAGCAATGAAATTGAAAATTGGCTGTACCTTTTTACCTTCATTAACATTATGCTCTTAAGCCCCGTAGGTCATAAGAAAGACTTAAACAAGCCTTGGAATTTAAAAAAAAAAAAATTGTTTCCATAAAATTGAAAACAAATACCAGGTTGTTTGCTGTCCAATTACTAGATTTTCTTTCTCTAATACTTCTTCTCTCTTCTTATACTATCTATCTATGCTTGCCCTTTTTTCCTGTTTCTAATCTATAAGTATCATATATATATTATATGTTCTGCAAGTCATAATCCTAACAAAGAAATATCGGCAATGTCAATTTACAACCGACTACTACAAAAATCACATTTTGGTATAATTATAGTACTTATTTTCGTTCATATCTTTTTCTTTGGTTATATATACTCTGCTAATTCAGAATCGTCTTATGTCTACGCACCATCGGGAGATTCTGAATATTATATTCTTCATTCTGAATTAGTATCCAATAATAAACATTTAAGTGATTTAGTTGCATCACAAAATTTAGGAACAGTTAAAGATGAGGAACTCATTTCACAATTGTCTCAACAACTTAAAGATTCAAATGAAGGTGAAGAATTAGCTACTAAAATTAAACAAAGTGTATCTGAAGACTATAAAAATAAATATATTGAAGAATTGAAAGTACAAGTGAATCGTGAATATACTCAACAAATATATCGTCAACTGGAAAAATCTTTCAGTTTATTCCAAGAATTGAAATCAAAATATTTGGCTGATCATAGTCAAGAGATTAAACAATCCATTATAAATGATATATTAAAAGATAGTAAAAATGATAATGATGGTAAAGCTCTTAATATAAATAATTTAATATCCGATAAAATTGATAACCAAATCAATAAACAAAACTATTTATCATTCATTTTAAGTGATTTCATATTTGCTTTCGCTCCTCGTACTGAACATATATCAAAAATTCGTGAAGGTGATGATATTGGTGGTAATATGTTTAGGGAAGTTTTGAGACCTGGTTATACTAAAGAATTCCTTACTAAAAATCGAGTAGATTTGAGTAAAGAAGTTTTCCAAGATTTACAAAATAATCATGATAATTTAGTAAAGTCATTACGTACTCTCGATCAACCACCTTCAAAATTTTTCAGTGGTGATGGAATTGTCATTAATGCTGGTGCCTCATTCATTACGGGTGCAATTGTTACACTAATTCAATTACGCGAACTTGGTTCTAAATTACCAGTTGAAATTATGCTTAACGATGAAAATGATTATGATAAATATATTTGTGATGACCTATTACCCAAGTTTAATGCTACTTGTAAAACTATTCAACATGAAGTTGGTAAAGAACTTTATGAACGTCTTAATTTATCAAAATTTCAATTGAAAACTCTTGGTTTATTGGTTTCTGGATTCGATAATATCATTGCCCTTGATGCTGATAACTTACCAATCAAAAATCCAGATTATTTACTCTATTCAGAACCTTATTTATCAACTAAATGGCTATTGTGGCCTGATATTTGGCATAAAGGTGTTTCCCCATTATATTATGATATTGCCCGCTTCAATATACATGGACCACCAATACTGAGACAAGGTTTACAAAATGATGCTGATTATAGTGAATATATTAAAAAGAATGCCGACCTGGAAATTCTCTTTCATGATTTACAAGGTACTCCACCTGCAATGGGTGCAGAAACTGGTCAAATGGTTTTTTCTAAAAAAGAACATTTCCGAAGTTTGGTCTTATCATTATACTATAATATTTATGGTAAATCACATTATTATCGTTTATTCTTTCAGGGTACTTTTGGAAGTGGAGATCGTGAAACTTTTATTCCTGCTCTACATGTTATGAATGAACCCTATTATCTCAATAAATATCATGTATGGTTTGTGGGTTATGATCGAGAATATACTAGTAAAGGAACTAAACAGGTTAGATTAGAAGAAAGTACAATGGTTCAACATGATCCAAAAACTTCTATTAAGTTTTACCAAGATTGGGAAAATTGGTTGAAAAAACAAAATTTAGATATAAGACTTTACCCATTTCAAGATAATGATTATACAAGAGATTTATATAAAAAATTTCTAGATGAAATGAAAGATTCAAATAATGATCAAGAGTATCAACAACCCGAGGTACTATTCTTGCATATACATAAACCAAAAATCAATCCTGTTAGAAATGTTAAAGCCAGTTTCAAAGATGGTCAATATGATAAAAGGTACTTAGGAAAGCCTGATAAGTATAATAAAGAATTTAACTCAAATGTCGATTGGGAACTAAAATTTAATTCAATTGCAAAATGGGTGGTTTGCAGTGGTCTTCAAAGTGATAGATTTTGGAATGATATTGCAAAGGTGAATAAAGATGAAGTTTGTAATAAAATTTCTGACTTTGTTGAACTTTTGAAAAAGGATTCCACTAATATCGATTCAGCTAAATTGAACACTGTATAAGCCTTCTTTTTCTTGCATGTCTTAAGTATTTCTTATATTGCTTACATCCATTTCATAGGAGAAAGCATGTTCAATGGAAGACAATAATTTTAGAAGTTATGGTGATGGTGGAAGACCAACAAAAAAAGGGAAAGGTTCCAGTAAATCATACTGATGTATAATACTACTCGATTGCTTTATAGGCGAAAGTGCATCTAATTCATTTTTAACGATATTTGTATATAATCTATTTAAATAAAAATTTAATATATCATGAGGTAATACGGATCTCGTCATGTACTATCTTCTGAATGAACTACTTGTTTGACTTCTTGTTTTGATCCCAACCTAGCAAAATCTCTGCGAATCAATTTATGTTTTATAGGTTCGTTGGAATGACTCAGTTCAATATCTAAATCATCAATAAGAATACTAATTAAAGATTCATAAAAGGATTTCTTTTTGCCGCCTAATGCGAATAGAAACATATTTTGACTTTTCAAGTTGGCCTCTAATTTCAATTCAATTATAAAATTAGTATAAAGTACAAACAATGATGATACCCATCGATTCAATTTATCATCAAAATATTGGAGTTTTGAAATAGCTTTTCTAATCCTAACATCATCCAAAATATGTTTTAAATAATAACGAGCAAATTCAATTCTGTCAAGATTTGGGATTTCTCTATTATAATCATACATTGAAACAAATAATGAAACTTCTTCAAAACTGTTGTATAGAGTAAAATTTGTCTTATCAATTTTACTAATGACGATAAAAAAAGCATTGAATCCTTTCAAAAAAAACTATACTTTGAATTCTGATCTCTCAAGTATAGTAATAAAAATTCAATGATAAGATTTCCATCAAACATTAACGAATCAAGTTTGAAATTGGAATAACATATATAATCTTGTAATAATAAGGCCCAGAATGAGTTCAATCTAAGATTATTCTTCTTGAATTCATCAATGATAGTTTGGTTAAAATTCTCAATTATTGTTTTTTCAGATAAAAGTCTACGAATTCCATCGTTATAAATGTATTTTGCGACTGTCAATTGACAATTTGAGTATTTTGGAATTGATCTTAATAACTGAATATGTAAAATATGTCTAAACCTTTGATTTATACTAGCATCATGGGGTTCCAATTGACATTTAACATTTGGCCCCGAACTGATCTGGCAACTATTGGATACAGTAGCTCTGACTGGAGTTGCTCCTTCACGCTTGATTATAGTGCTTCTTCTCTTTTCATTTGCTGATTTACTCATTTGTGGTAATATTTTGGTGCTGCTCATGCTGGTGGTTCCAATAGGGACGAAAAAAAATTGTTGCTAAAAAAATTGCTGCTAAAAAAATTAATGCAAAATTTATATTTCTTTCAGTCCACAAACGAAACATAGAAAAACATTCGTAGGTTATGCTTTTGAAAGAGAACTCAGTTGGTGTTTTATCAGCTAACTAAGTGGGTAAATACCATCTTCACTGGTGCCTCAACCAGATTGGAATTCATGCAGACTATTTTTACTGGTTGGTATAACATAAGTGATTACCCGACAGCTTCTAACTTTAGAACGCATTCTTCTATTTCAGCTCTTGATATCGAAGTCAGCAGAGTTAGTTTCCATAGATATAGTTGATTAGCTTTAAGTATATATATATATATATGTATGTATTGGTTATAAGCAGGACTTTAATATAATCTATTTATACTCTTTCTTGAAGACAACAATTGGCAATATCTAGACATTTTGGCCATATCAACTAACGACTGAGCCTTGCTGAGGTCGACTTATTTTGTGACTGACTTGATGGAGGAGTTCTGTATGGGTTTAAAAACGAAGAAGCCAATAATCTAATAGAAAGGCATGAACTGTGGCTTTAATGATGCAAGATCTCAACGCTTCGGAAAATATATAGCTGTTTAATGATCCGAAATTTTTTTTCTTTTTCCATTTTTTTTTCATTTCTTTTCTTTGATCAGATTCTTTATTTGATCGTTCGTTAATCATGACTCAAGATCAAACTATTATAGTTCATAATGGTCAAGTATACAAACTTGATCAAAATGAGCTTCCCAAAGAGTTAACGAATAAATTGATTGAAAAACTTCAAAGTCAACTAGTTTTACAAGATCAAGTTTCTAAGGAACCTCCATCACTAAACACGATCTTGAATCTTGATGATTTTGAAAGAATTGCCGAAGAATTCCTTAAACCGGATACATGGGCCTATTATCGTACTGGATCAAATGATGAAATAACCTTGAAGGAAAACTTGGAATCTTATAAGAGAATTTTTTTCAAACCAAGAGTGTTAAAAGATGTTGCTAATGTTGATGCGTCCACCAAATTATTGGGGACTTCGAGTTCATTACCAATTTATATAACTGCATTTGCTCAAAGTAACTGGGGGAATCCATTGGCTGAAAAATTATATACGTGGGCAGCAGGGGAGACGGATACGATACATATGGTCCCCACGTCATCTGGATTTCTGTTTGAAGAAATCCAAGCAGAAGCAAGACCAAATCAGAGTCAATGGTTACAAATATATATGAGTGCCTCTGGACATGATAAAGCACGTAAACTAATCAAGCAAGCGGAAGAAGCAGGTAATGTAACATCATTGGCCTTTACTATTGACACTGCGCAATTAGGTAAACGAGAATATCAAGATCGTGAATCAGGTAATGGATATAAGAAGAGAATGCCTCATGATCCTTCATTTAATTGGGAGCATATATTAGAATATAAGAAATCGACCAATTTAAAAATTGTATTAAAAGGTATTCAAACCAAAGAAGATGCATTAAAAGCTGCTGAATTAGGTATTGATGCGATAATTATATCAAACCATGGAGGTAGACAATTAGATTCTGCCCGTCCAACAATTGAAGTTTTAGCAGAAGTCATCCCATACTTAAAAGAGCAAGGATATTTTGGTAAGCTTGAAGTTTTTGTAGATGGGGGTATTAGAAGGGGAGGAGATGTTATCAAAGCCCTTTGTTTAGGAGCCAATGGGGTTGGATTGGGAAGACCATTTTTATATTCTGGATCAGTATATGGTAAGGATGGAGTTATTAGAGCATTAGAAATCTTAAAAGATGAAGTTGAATTAACTCTTCGATTATTAGGTGTAAATAATCTCAACCAATTGAACGAGTCATTGGTTGATACTCGAAGATTACTTTAGTTATAGATTATATAATAAACTTTTCCAAAAGAAATTTTAACTGTATTTGCCCGTATATTTTTCAATCACCGAGTCTTTATGCTTTTTTCACCTTATTTTCTGCAGTTGTTACTGTAAGCAAGGTGTTGTATTGTAGGAAGAATCTTGAGACACTAGGACAAGAACTTTCTCTAGCATTCATAATTCGTCACAAACATACCGGTGAGTTGAATACGAAGTCATGTGGAAGAACTACACAATAACCAAAAGCCCAACAATAAAGCCTGAAATCTACGATCAAAAACAAAGCTTAAGAGAAAAAGAAAAAGCTTGAAAGTCATGCAAAGCTCAAAACTCACCGATCGGAAAGATAATTGGCCAGAAACAAGAAAACATATCACTTGACTTTACTCATTTAAGTCAAGCATAATCACAAAGCATCAACTAATATTAAGTAAGAAAAAAAAAAAAAATTAAGCCCCAAGAAGGTGCAAATCGCAGCCAAACGGCTTTCTCACTTACTTATTTGGGCATGATTAATTAGCGCACAAAGCCCAAACTCGGTAAACTTAAGCCATCTGATTGGCTTATTATATAACTCACCAACCTCTAATGTGATTTCACTACAGGCACGTGAAGGTGATTCCATGGATTGACTGTTGCCAAGTAGCCGGGAAATTGAAATGCCGTCCTTATTAAAAAAAAAAAAAAAAAAAAAAACTGAAAAAAAAAAATGCGCAAAGATGCCATCAGATAAATAAGATTATTTTGTGTTATAAAATACCGACTCGTTTGAGTAGCCGTATTAGGAATTGAAATACTTCCCATTAACCAACACAAATTGAATGAGATGAGCACATGTTGGGACTGTTAGTATGTTGAAGAGTATGCTGAAGGGTATGTTGAAGACTAAGATTAAGACTAAGGACTATGTTGAAGACTACGTTAAAGACTAAGTCCAAGACTTGTAAGGCTGAAAAAGAAATCAACCAGCCAATGGACAATAAGAACAAAGGATTAATTACATTAATTTAAAATTTAAATTTCTAACCCTTGATTACTACTTTATTACAAATCTAGTGAAGTTCTTTTTCTATTGAAAGTCGTAAAGGGGTTTCATTAAAATATAGCATGTTGATACGACGTCTTATTTCTTTTTCTTTTTCTTTTTCAAAGGGGAAAAGATTTAGAACCAGTGGATTCTTTACAGACAATGCTTCTCTGATTGGCTCGAAAGAATTTTTATTTCACATTATAATTAGAAAGGCGGAATTTAATTCTGCTAGTTTTCTAATTAACCTTCTATTAAAAGAAGTCACCTCTAACCTTACCTTTCTTGTTATTTACGGGCCTAAACCTATACCGGTATACGTTCCGATTCGGTTGCCTGGTTTTTTTTGTTTATCTACATGGATCTTAGAAAATATAATATGCTTGTAAAACAATTAAGAGCTTATAAGACAATTATAGTGTTCATGTGTTTGCATTTTCTGCAAGAATGCTATTCTTCTTCATCCTCTGTTTCGTATTCTTTGTTCACCCTTGTAGTTCTTCTTAGGGTATATAAACAGTATCAAATCAGTAGTTTTTTTAGCTTTTTTTTTTTCTTCTTTTTGTTCATTAAACAATTATCATGTCTTCTTCTATTGATGAAAAATCGGTTATTGAGCCTTCATCTGAGGCTCAAGTCACCCAAGTAAACGATTTAGAAAAATCAGATCTTGCTAGTCACCTTGATGATTCTCACAGTACTAAATCTTCTGATGGTGAAGATTTTGGATTACCCAAATCTAGAGGGGTTTCTCGTATTGAAGCCGTTAAAGATTATATGTTTGATGGTCATGCCTTAAAATGGTTTTTCGCTTGTTCAATCTTCGTTACCGCTTGGGTAAAAGCTTTAGAAGGTTCTACTACTTATAATTATTCCCAATTTGCTACTTCTTCTTTTGGTCATCATTCTATGTTGTCTACTTTAGAAATTGCAACTTCAATCATTTCAGCCATTGTTAAACCTTTCTTAGCTAAATTTTCTGATTTAACTTCTCGTCCAGTTGCTTACGTGGTGGTTTTAACCGTTTATGTTATGGGTTATATCATTATTGCTTGTTCTCCAACCATTGCTGCTTATGTGATTGGTTCTGTTTTCGTTTCCGTTGGTGATTCTGGTTTAGAATTACTTAATAGTATTATTGTTGCTGATTTAACTCCTTTGAAGTATAGAGGTTTAATGAGTGGTATTTTATCTACTCCTTATCTTGTTACTACTTGGATTTCAGGTTATATGGTTCAACATTTCGTTACTGTTAGTTGGAGATGGGGTTATGGTGTTTTCTGTATTTTAATCCCTGCTAGTTTGGCTCCAGCCATTGCTATTATGTTCTTATTAGATCATAGAGCTGAAAAACAAGGTCTTAAAAAATTAAGTGCTAATCCCCTTATTGAAAAAAGAGGTAAATTTTGGAGTTGGACTACTCTTAGTGCTGCTTTAATTGAAATTGATGCATTTGGTTTAATCATTCTTGGTTTCGCTTTCTCATTATTATTATTACCTTTCTCTCTTTATTCAAGTGCTGCTGATGGTTGGAAAAATCCAAGTATGATTGCTATGTTGGTTGTTGGTGGTATCTTATTCATCTTTTACTGTGTATTTGAAGCTCTTTGGGCTCCTTACCCTTCAATGCCAAAGAGAGTCTTGATCAATAAAACTTTTATTTGTTGTATTCTGATTGATTTTATTTATATGCTTGCTGGTTATATTCGTCTTCTTTATTTCTCTTCTTATACCTATGTCATTACTAACTGGTCTCTTCAAGATTGGACTTATTTCTCTAATACTTTAACCATGGGTCTTTGTTTCTTCGGTGTTGTTGCTGGTGTTTTACATAGAATTACCCATCGTTATAAATTATTCCAAATTTTCGGTCTTAGTATTAAATTAATTGGTATGGGTTTATTCGTTATGTTAACTACTCAAGGTGTTAATAATTCAGTTTTAATTGCTGGTACTGTTATTGATAGTATTGGTTCATCATTTTCAGTTATTGCTACTGGTGTTGCTGCTCAAGCTGCAGTTCCTCATCAAGATTTAGCAACTACCATCTCATTATTATCTTTATATTCTTCTATCGGTGCAGCTATTGGTTCAGCCATTGCTGCTCCAATTTGGAGTTCAAAATTACCAAAATATTTAGCCGAATACACTGATTTGAATTCAACCGAAATTACTGAATATTTTGGTGATATCAATCTCGCTCGTGATCTTCCTTGGGGTTCTGAATTAAGAGAAAATTGTATTAAAGCCTATAATAAAACTTGTTTCTACTTGTTTGTTCCTGCTTTATCTTTAACCTTCATTTCTTTAATTGCTGCATGTTTCCAAACTGATTTCTATCTTGGTGATCAATTAAATTGTGTTGAAGGTGAACAACCAACTGAAAAAGAATACCTCAGATCTAATGAAGATGGTACTCCATTAAAATGGTACGAAAAAGTTGCCAACTTCTTCAATAAACCATTATATTAAGTGTAAATAGAAACAACCCTTAAACCTTTTACTTCATACTCTCATAACTAATTTTATAATATACCTTTAATATCAAAATTTTTCACCTGTAAGCTAGGGCCATACTAACAATTCTACTTCTCCATAACCTTATCTTGTATGGATACTCCTCCACATTCAATTTACGAGAATAATCAAAATCCCTCATTAAATGTTAAAAGAGCCACTTTATTGTTCATGATTTCATTTGTCAATACAATTATTGGTCGGGTTTATTTCAAAAAGTCTTGTTTTCTTATTTGGTATTTTTATTCGGAAGCACTACTTAGTTTGCACTCTACACTTAATTGAATGTCGTCAAACCAGCACAGACACCAAATTACTCTACTTTCCCATTCCTAAATGTCAGCTTAGTAAAGATTTTTTAGATTAAATGTCAGCTTAGTCAATCTTAATTAGATTAATAAATGTCAGCTTAGTAAATTACCTATTACTATGCCTGTTCTCTACAATTTCATACGGTGCGCACAGATGGCATCAGATAACTTAAAAAAGAAAAGTTTACGGGAAGTTGATTGGATTTCAATGAATTCGGTTCAACTTACGGAAATTAAGTCTACTTCACCTTATTTAACTGGTTTAGTCTACTGCACCTTATAGTTTAGTCTATTACACTAGTTTAGTCCATTCTAGACTTATACTTGGCCAGAGCTGTTAAACAAACAGTGAGAACCTGCCATATTGAATACTTACTAATTTAAGTTGAGGTATCAAAATGCAACATCAGTGCAGAGTTGTTTGATTAAGCGGAGCAAGTTAATTACATTTCTTCCCACCTTATTAACGTAGAATGAATCGTGAATTCATTATTGTAACCCTTGTAGAGGAACAAACTTTCATTGTAGAGATGTGCTTCCATTGATGTAATATCCATTTTTTTACATTTCTGACTTTTCTCTTGTTGATTTATAGAAAAGGGAAGGTTTACGATGGTGATTATATAAGGTATTGGATTCCCGGTAGCAATCCTTTCTCTTTTAAATATTCTACTTACTGTTCTAAAGATAAAAGCTAAAGGAAGTGGATTTATACTACTGGAAGTGGATTTATACTGTTACTTAAGTTGAACGAACGAAAGTATGTGATTGGAAAAAGCTGAATACCCCAACCTTATGATACTCCGGGATTCAAAGTCAAAAAGTGTTCCCCATACTGAACCAACTGTGTTTGATGCACATGCTACTTTAATTAAAAGCATTAGATATTATACTGCTTAACTACAATTTGCTGCTTTTTCCAGTCTACTTTAAACATCAATTATTACTACTTTAACATTTAATGTCGATGGGTGTTTGTTCTGATTTTGTTTGGTTTACTTTATCCGTGTTATCAGCACATATTGTTAATAGATGGTATAATGTATTGTGAACAAACACGGCATTCCTCTTAGTCTAATCATTCTTGAATCGCCTTCTCTTTAAAATTAAAAATATCTGCTAATAATTCACCATAAAGGAGTTTTGGTCTCGATACCCTTCAAAGTTTTATCATGTTACTTATCAGATATCTTCATTAGACTATACTTTTACGGTGCTCATTGATGCAAATTAAGCCCCTATTTGAACAAATTACCAAGATATTTAGATGAAGGGGCTGAAAATGTGTATCAGTATTAGTCAGGCGTACTCAGTTAAAAAAAAACAGATAATCTAATTGATTATTTGCGGCATTCATAAATTACTGATACTACTCATACTAGATCAAAAATTGGTATTAAAATCCACATTAGATCAAGAAATGGTATCAAAACCCATATAATAAACTGATTAAGAACATCAAAAAAGAAGAACAAAATAGGAAAGTTTCTTTACAATTTGGTGTTTTTAGTTTGTAGCTCTTGAATCAAAATTTAATTTTTATAAATTATTAGTAAAAAATTAACAAATTTCGATAAAAATTGTGGAAATGTGACTTTTCCATTAAGTTAGGTTAATTTTTTTATTTTCCTTTCCCATTAAGTTTCTTATTCTAGAAGCTTTAAATCAGTTGATTAATCTTATTCGATTAACTTTAAATCAGTTGATCTTCGCAGGTTTCCGTTCGTAAAAATTATTACAATAGACTAAATTCCATTACTCCACGTTTTGATAAACTCCATTTCAATCGCCTTTTGCTTTCCTTTGTTTTCTTTTTCTTTTTCATTTGTTTTTCAATCAGATTCAAAATATTCATCGGGTAAAAACTCGAAGTCAAATCAAGACTAAATTCACCCGTTTACGGGCAAGTTCGATGGAACAAATTAGGTTACAGATACTGCTAGATTGCCCTACTTTCCTGTAAAAGAACAGGTGAACGTGATTCTGGTGCAGCATTTACGCGAGTAGATCCTCATTGTTCCATCGTCTACAATAAACCTCTTCATACCCTGTCTATTTGTCTATCTGCTTATCTACTTGTTTATCTATTCGTCTTAAGCTGTGAAAATTCCTCAGGCAATTTTTTTTATTTGGTCGTTCACCAGGCTAATACTGCACACAAGGAACCCTTTCTTTTTTTTTGGTCGCGATTAAAAAAAAGTACACAAAACCAAAAAAACAATAACAAAAACACAGCGAAAAAAAAAAGCACACACAAAAAAACACCACACAAAAAAAAAACATACATACAAACGGTTTTGTTGCAAAAGAAAAAGATCATTAGCAAGCGACTTCAAACGCCAGCCTGCTCTCCAAACACACCAAATATTCGTGGAGGTGCGCTGAGTGCTTGCTGCTCTTTGGACTGGGGACTCCCTTCCCTTGGTGGTTGTGCTAGCACACCATCCAAGCACAATGGGGATTCGTGATATTTTTTATCCTTTCTTACTGAAAAATTTTTCTGTTTTGATTATTTTTTTTTTTTTCATTTTCATCTTCAGGAATTCCCAGAATGACATGCTATCATACACGCCGATGGCCTTCTCGTATCATCACTAGATTCACCTGGGGTTGATCACCGAGTTGTTCAACATCCTTAAATAATATTCATGGTTTAATCTAATCTCTTCATGTCTCTGGTGCAAATCGCCTTACCGGCTTGTTTTGATTTTTTAGGAAATTGTTTTGATTTGCTATAACGATTTTAAATCTCCCTACATTTACTCTTAACATCTCTATACATATATTGACAATCCCCACTGGTTTTTGTTTTTTGTTTTTTGTTTTTCAAGACTAACTTCAAAGTAAATACATGATGCCAATGCTGCTAAGGTATTTGATTTCTCTCACTTCTATTGTTTCGTCGGCTTTGGCCGTGGCTATTGCTCCAGTTGACTCTAAAGCAACCACAATAGTGGAGTCCAATACTGCTTTACCAAGCAGTTTCTCTACTGTTGGGGAGATTCTTGGTCGAGACATTGTCGATTATACTACTCAAGAATCGGTTGTCTTTGTTCATGAGTCTGTGATCAAAAATAAGAAGGTTGGCAAAGTATTTGCCACTGGTAAAGTTGATGCCGTTACTACTACTGTTTCAACTTCTAGTATAAATATAAATCTGACCTCTTCATCTTATTCTAGTTTATTGGTGAATACTTCAATCAATGCTCAAAATAAACACGCTATTTCAACAAAAGTTGGTCATCCTACCGGTGCTAATAATAAAGATCCGGCCTTTAACTTACTTATCAATGAAAAAGTGGTTCCAACTACAACTTACCTTCTTTATTCCTCAGAAGTCACTTCAAGTTATGTTTATCCATCAGAAGATGCTCCTCCTGCTACCGGTGGAGCAAACAGACCTGATCCTTTGGTTACTGGTGGTGTTGAAATCCCAATTTCATTATCTAATCCAATCAATACTGCAACCATAACTCAGGGTGTTGAATTGGTTGAAGCAAATAATCTCGGGGTCTCGCGTAGTTCTTTTGATGATTTAGCTACAACCAATTCTTCTCTGTCTTCAAGTGTACAATCTATTAATGCCACTACAACATTGATTCCAACAACTTTGGAAACCGTTCTTGCTTCTTCTGTTTCAACTGACCCATATGATGCATCTGCTTCCTCTGTTTCACCTGTTTCACCTGCTTCTTCTGACTTAGTCGAATCTTCAGTTCCCGATAGCGAATCTGGAGCTCGTTTGAAAAGAAGTGCAACCGATGAATTCTCTGCTGACTTATTTGATGCTTCAGTTCCAGATACTGAATCAGGAGTTCTTTTGAAAAAAAGAGCAACCTCTAACGCTAACGGATTCTCGGGTGATATTTTCCAAGCAATTTCAACAAATGATCTTTCATCTGTATTTGCCAATAAACAATTACCCCTTGCTATTCCAAGTGGAGTTTCAAATTCAGTTCCTTATCAAACAAATAAATTTTATGTTAATTTATTCCTTGGTACTCAAACTGATATGATTTGGTCTTATCCATATGGTTTACAATGGTCAACTAGTAATTATTACGGATTTGCAGTTCAACATACCGTTGTTGCTAGTAGAGTTTTCGGTACTGCTGGTACTGTTAATCAAGCTACTGGTGACCCAACTTATTACTTTAATCCAATTGGTATTAAAGAATTGATTATTTCAGCTGCTCAATTTACTTCAAGTAAAATTAAATTATCCGTATCAGATATGAAAGTAATGTCTGCAAATGTTAAATTATCAACTGATGGTGTTGTTACAACTAACTATGTCGAAATTCCAGTTGTTCAAGGTATGGGAATGGTAACTTCAATTTATCATGGTACTTCGTTAACTCCATTAATCAATTCTGCCGTTGGTTTCTCTAAATTGGTTAGTGAAACTTCAAGTAATTTAAAAGCAAATGTTTTGAAATATAGAGCTACTTTAAATAGTGGAGTTCAATACTTGATCTATGTTACATTACCTTCTGGCTCTACAACTTCTTCTTTCCAATTTTCTGTTAGTGGATCCTATGCGTTAAAAGGTTCTAAAGCAATTGACGGACTTATAGTTCAAATGGCTGTTGCCCCTCTGCTGACATCTCAAGATCAATATTATGATCAAGCTGCCGGTATGTATCCAACTGAAGCAAAAGTTAAAGCTCAAGGTAGCGGTGGTACTTCAGCTACTTACACTTTCTCCTATAATCTCAAGGGTACATCAAAGAGTGGAAAACCAATTGTATTTGCATTACCTCATCATGTTTCAGCAATGACTTCTGCTACTACTGCTGCCAAGACCGGAATTACTTTACCATCAACTAATAAAGGTGATATGTCAGCATATCTTTCATCAGAAATTAATATGAGTGAAACTTTACATCCAGAAATCCAATTTTTACCATGGTTACAACAATTAGGTACTGGTAGTATTGCCTATAACGCTACTCAATTGAAATTATTAGCATCCGTGGCTAATTCTGAATTATCAGTTGATATACCAACCGCTGTTACTCTGCAAAACTCAATGTATTATTCAGGTAAAGTTATTGATAAATATGCTTATATTTTATTAGTTGTTCATGACATTTTAGGTGATACTGCTTTGGCTAAAACAACTTTGGCATCAATGAAAAAAGTATTTGCAACTTATATTAGTAATAAACAAACTTATTACTCTTTGATGCATGATACTAAATTTGGAGGTGTTACTTCTTCTGCATCTCAGGGGGGTGACACTGGGCTTGAATTTGGGTCAGCATATTATAATGATCATCATTTCCATTATGGTTATTTTATTCATGCAGCAGCAGTCGTTGGGTACGTTGATTCAAAGATTGGAGATGGTACGTGGATTAAGTCTAATCAATTTTGGGTTAATTCATTAATTAGAGATGTTAGTAACCCATCACCAGATGATAAGCACTTCCCAGTTTTCCGTATGTTTGATTGGTTTTCTGGTCATAGTTGGGCAGCTGGTTTATTTGAAGGAGGAGATGGACGTAATGAAGAAAGTACTTCAGAAGATTATAATTATTCTTATGGTGTTAAGATGTGGGGGAAAGTTAGTGGAAATAAAAGAATGGAACAAATTGGAGATTTAATGTTGGCAGTGATGAAAAGATCAATGAATAATTACTTTTATTATACCAAGAGTAATACAATTGAACCTTCAAAATTCATACCAAATAAAGTTAGTGGTATAATGTATGAAAATAAAATTGATTATACAACTTATTTTGGATCTAATTTGGAATACATTCACGGTATTCATATGTTGCCAATTACTCCTGCTTCTTCATTGATTAGAGGTCTGGCGTATGTCAAGGAAGAATGGACTTCTAAGTTATCAGCTATAGTTGGAAGTTTAAGTAGTGGGTGGTTGGGTATATTGAGATTGAATCAAGCATTATATGATCCACAAAGTTCATATAGATTTTTCAGTAGCGATTCCTTTAAATCGCTGTATTTAGATGGTGGACAAAGTAGAACTTGGAGTTTGGCTTTCAGTGGGGGTCTTGTAAATGTTAGTGTATAATTAATTTAATATATTTATTTTCTTTTTAGTGATACATCTATCGATATTCGTATACTAGTTGAAAGAGGTTCTTCTCAACTTCAAATTTGTGGAGGAATATACTAAGCCTATACTTTCTTTCAATAAAAATTTACTATGCAGTTATAAGCAATAAACAAAAATGCAGACTAAAGTCTTTTTCTAAACCACAGATATATGAGTTTTAGTTTTCTAATTGTTAAGTATGTATTTGTTTTTTTTTTTTTCACGAAATCTTAAAATATATATTTAATAACAATAAAGACTATAAAATATATACTTTTGATAATGTAGGGGGAAGCAATGAGAGTTTAGTCTCACTGAAAACCTCCTAGTTGAAGAAGAGAATGAATGTAGAGATGGATAAAAGTTAGTCTAATTTATGAATTAGATTTTGTTTCTAGATAGATAATATGATACCAATTGTTTTGTTTCGCTAGAGCTCAAAGCAGGAGTCAGACGCTGATCCTTCTGGGAGATCGAATTTCGTGAAAAAATGTTCAAATACTATACAGCCCACTGAACTAGCATTAAGATAAAGAAGAAAATCTCCGATATAGTGTAACGGCTAGCACGGTTCGCTTTCACCGAGCAAACCCGGGTTCGACTCCCGGTATCGGAATTTACTTTTTTTAATTTTTTTTTTGCCTGTTTCATCTCATTTTCAATAGACCATTAACTACTTCCCCCAACAAAATAAGACGAAAGGAAACAAAGCAGGGCAAAGAAAAGCAAAACAAAAACAAGCACAAATATCTACTAAAAGAGAAAGGATTATTCGAAAAATGGTTCAAAGACGAATGAATTTGTTTAAGCTTAAATTAAAAAAATAACTGCAATGATACTAATAATTTGAACATTGACACATTCCAATTACTCAATTTCAAAAAGTAATCAAAAAGGCTTATGGATTAACTAATCCATTGTAGACAAAACAGTACGAAAAAAAAAAAGAAAAAGAAAGATATCAGATGAATCGGAAAATTAGGGCGTAGCTGCCGCTTAATATAAGCTCAGGTGGAACATTGTTGAAAGTTTGGATTATAAGTTGAATTGATAAATTTTGTTTTTAGCCTTGTATTACTGCTAAATCTGCAAATCATTTTATTGTAGAAACAAACTATGGTATGACACCATCCAATTGAGGGATTATTATAGATAATCGTATCTGTTTACAACAAGCCATGTAAAAGCCAAAAGGATGAAGAAAAAGAAAAGGTTAACAAACCTTACTCAATCTAGAGATGTTTATAATCTAATGATGTGCTTTCAAATCTTTCTTTCTATTGAAATTATAAGAAGTTACGCATGAAAAGGTTTGATGGTAAATCTTCATGTATATAAAGAGCTTAAACATAAAAAGCAAGAAACAAATTCACCATAACATCAACAAAAGGGCCAAAAACAAATAATTAATCGTGATATGAATTTAGTTAAGTTTCAAAAGATAAGAATTACATACCTACGAGGGAGTAAATACTACAAGTTCGGGTTTGGGGGTCCCACTGACGAGGTGTACTTATACATGAGGTTTGCTTTTTCAACAACATCCGAGTAACTTCTCTAACCCCCTGACTTTATCAATAGGGTTATTGTATTGTAGTAATGATTAATGTACTCTATTGATAATGTATTTGAAGAAAAAAATTGTTTGATTGACTCAACAGAAAAAGAATAATACAGATTAATTGAATTATATTGTTTAAAATAATAATAGTTTACATTAATAAAATAAACGAATTGGAAAACAACTACTGGAAATAAAATGGTGATCAACGTATGCGTCGAATAAAGTTGGCTTGTGGTAATAATCGATTAAACTTACCAAGAAATGAAACAAATTCAATATGAATATCCGCTTAGCATTTGTTCTATTTCAGTTTGTGATCATTAAATAAGCTTATTAAACACGGTCCTTTGAATAAAATCTATTAATAATGAAAGAATAAGTAAAATACAACCCAAAAAAAAAAAGGTAAGTGAAATATCTTAAGTGAAATGGGATCTAACATATATCAATGAAGGGATGAAATATGAAGTATACCTTAATGGGAAGCTAAGCAATCTATTAAAAATCATACCTAGACGAAAAATCTATAAGTGAAAGTATCAAGTTAGTGTAATTAATCGTACCTCCGACGGGAAGACCCCCATGACAATCAAACACTCCGATGGAAGACTCCAGTCAACCACCAAACACCAACCATCAACCACCAACCACACCAAGACCAACCACAACCGTAGTCCCTGAAAAAAAAGTAGTAGATAGCCTCACATGTAAATCAAAGCCCAACAAGCCAATTGGATTTCATCATCGCTTGTTCTCCCATTTATTTTATGGATGGTCTTAGCGATGATATCATTATTGGAATGGCATAAACGATAATTGGCGAATTAAAATTAGAGTGATTTTTGGATTAGTTGAGGCTATTAAAGCATATTATTATCACTAAAGTAGCAAATACCGGATCCGAAATGCTTGAAATGCTTGAAATGCTTGAAAAAAATACTACTGCAACCCAGTTTATTGAGTTAATGTTGCAGTAAATAGTAAATTGGTGGGTTCGTTCCTTTATGCGGCAACACCAATGAATTAATACAATTCCTCCTTGCGTTTACCAATTGGTTTGTGGTGATAATTATAGGCGATGATTGTTAAATTGAAAATTTGAACTTAAACGGATCAACTTGCCAAGTTCGGGACTGTGTATTACCCAGATGTTGACAATACGTAACAGCTCGTTCAACCACAATACAAAATAACAATATAATTAACAATATAATTAACAATACTAAGTAACAATAAGGTAGTTAAAGTCAATTTTGTATTGACAATTTAGCACATTTACACCAATTAATCTCAACTCTTTTTTTTGTTTTTTGCTTTCTTTTTAAAAATTTCATATAGCCTGATAGGTTATCTTATTGAATATAGCTGCTCCAAGATCTTCCGTTTCAAAATGTATGGTGATGCCCTACGTCTTTTCTTTTTCATGCTCTTTTCGGCTTGTTAGTTGCATTGACAGAAAGCCTGCTTCTTGACACTGTTGAGAGGATTAGACATTGAAATTATATGAAAATTACATTGAAATTACATGAAAATATACCTCTACGTAGTATTGTTCATGGGCCATAATGCTAATATTGTTAATAATATTACTACAAGTGACATATTTAAAGTTTCCACTTTATTTTATATAGCTTTTTTTGGCTTTAACCTAACAACAATACCGATTCGATTTTCTTAGGTTTTATCGCCATATAGTTCCCACCATACAGTTTGTATTGAATTCGTGTTTGTTGATGTTGATGTAGGTTAGCTTGTTTGACTCGCTTTCTCTTTTCTTTTTCCATTCTGATTATTCTGTGGACTATTCTTTTCTTTTTCTTTTGGGTTCGTTCTTGTGGAACAAGTAAATTTTTTTTTTTTTTTTTTTTTTCTATTCGGTATATGCCTCTAAGGCCTACTACTTCAACCACTAAGTTTTATCAAAAAAAATATATATATACTTGCAAAAATTCTCCCTTTCCTACTTAGCTATGACAGTATTTTACCTATACAAGATTTTTCTTTTTTCGTTCCTTCCCTTCTTTTTCATTTAGACTTTCGTCTATTTTTTGTCTCGTACAAATTTGTTTTTCCCTGTCAGTACTCTTGTTGTTGCAAACCAGAATTCACTCCAAGTTCCCTTTCCACTTATATTGTTACATTTTTCATAACGTATTCAATTACGGACAGTGCCATCCCTTCTTTTTAAAAGAGATCCCTTTCCAAGTAACTACTATAAAAAGTACTTTCCATTCCCTCTATTACTACCGGTAGTAACAAACCGTAATAGTCTTCCTATCGTTCTGCTTAAATAATACCAATTGACTCATGTCAGCATACATTTTGCTAGCGGCCAATTCAAGTGCCAATAATGCTCACCGGAAGCAATTGGAAAAGAAGAAAAGACTGAAAAAGCATCATAATCATTCACATGAATCCGGTAGTTCATCAAGTGATTCAATTCGTCGTTATAATACTTATGCATCACTGCATTCTTCTGGATCTAGAGGTTCGGGTGATCGTAAAAGTAAAAAAGTTTATGATATCAATTCGAATTCTTATGTTGATAAATCTCTGCTAATGTCCATTACTGAACAAAAAGTAAGTCAATATGATTTGGATTATGAATCAATTACCATTAATTCTAAATTCAATTGGCTCAACGAAAGATTAAATCATTGTTATCTTGATACCAGTATTGATGAAACTTTATTATTAACTCCAAAACATTTAAATTTATTAAGATATTCATACTTTAAAATGTTCACTCATGATAATAATTTTATAGAACAAGAAATAAAATCAGTTGATGCAAATAATCAACCCCTGTTGAAATTTATTAGGAAAATTGAAAAATTAAAATATCAAAATAATCATGTTAAGAAGCAAATTAAATCTGAATCAATTCAAACTAGTGATAGTGAACAAGATGAAGATGAAGATACTAAAATGGCTAATTTTGCCAAATCAATTAATATAAATGATGAAACTACCATATATCAAGAATATTCTACATTTAAATCAAATATGGATAATGGTGCTAAATCAAATATAAGATCATTAATTAAATCTACTCATTTTTGGAATAACGTTTATCAAGATATTAAATTCAACTATATTCAATTAAAACATTCCTTTAATTATTTTGATTTATTACCTCGAGTTGATTTTACAAAGAATTTTTTCAGTAATTTATTTGATTTTTTCTTATATAATATGAAAGTTCTTAAAATTGATACTTCAGATAAGAAATTAAAAGATGAAGATATTGAAGCTTTGAATAATTATACTTTTTTCTATTTCGATGATCATAATTATGAAAAAATTATTGAAATGAGTAAAGATCATTTTAAAACTTATCAATCCCAATCAATGATGAATTCAAGTTTGAATTCTCCTGTTAGTTTTAGCTTTAATGTGGATAGAAAAGATCAAGCTCAACAAGAATTGAATGTTCATAAAGATTTAATGAATAAAATGATTGAAACTATAATTGATAATATGAAAAATTCATTAAATCTTCCAAATAAAGTATTTCAACATGATGCAAATAATAAATTATTTAAATTATGGGAAAGCTTTTTAAGATTTATAATATTTGATATCTTAATTGATGAAAAATCATTTACTCAACAACAACAACAACAACAACAACAAGATGATGAAGATGAATTACCAGCTCCAACTATTGATTATGATGATTTAGAATCAAATGATGAATTGGTATCACCATTATCATCACAATTTGATTTTACAAGTCCTTCACAAATCAATCGTAATAGTTTTTCTGGATTTCAATCACCTAATTCTTCAATTTATCATCCACAACCAAGTTCAAGAAATGGTCAAAAATTGAAAATAATGAGAAACTCAAGTATTAGTTCAAGAAGTACCAGTAGATCTGCCACTCCTTCAAACCAATCGATTATGTCTAGTCCCAGACATCGTAACAAGAGTAGTGTTGCATCTACCATGTCATCATCCTACAGTGTTTTTGGAAATAATAATCAAATCACCCATGGGTTAGGTATAAGTCATGAAGAAATCCAAATGCCTTCTACACCTGATAACAAGACCATTTCAATGGGTAATGGAGTGCTTCATAGTTATGATGAAGTTGACGTTTCACCAAATACAAGTCCTGATACAAAACAAGTATTGGTTGAAAGTAAATTATCATCACCAAATTTAAAAATCAATACTAGTAAGAGTCGTAAATCAATTTTTGGTAAATTTAGAAAATAATAAAACTCTTGTAATATTAACATATTTTCTTTCTACTTCTCTTTCTCTTTTTTTTTTTTTTTTTTCATTTTATTATTTCAATTCTTCAGTCGTTCAGTTAAGTCTTTTAAGGTGTTTATTTTTAGTGTTATTATTATAATTCGGTCAATAAAATATATATTGTTAAACTATCCAATTTTTGGAGATGTTTTCCAAAGTTATCCAATTAATGTAGATGTTTTCCAAAGTTATCCAATTAATGTAGATGTAATTTTTATTTTCCGACTCTTCTTTTTTTACAGCCAGTAGGAAACCCCACTAAAACAGCTACCGGTCACACGATCAAATCATATCGAAGAAATTACATGGTAACAAAAAACAACAGCAGCAACAATGTAGATGGATTAGATATATGGCAAAAGAAAAGCAGATTCAAAGTTTTGAAACAAAGAACAATGCTATGTACACCAGTACGGATCGAGATCAACTTGATACCGATGGTTACAAAAAAGATCAGGTGGACAGCAGCTTAAACAGCATAAACAACAAAAACAATATTTTTACAATAGAATAAGATACAAAAATGGTATTAGGGTCTTTGAAAAGTTATTTGTACTACTGACTTCAGTATGACTTTCTAACCTAAATAGTGGATTTATACCACTAGTTGGGTTAGCGCATTAGTTGCAATTGATGACGTTTAATGCAGTCAATACATAAACGGTCCTAAAAACCTTTAAACATATACGTTTGATGGTAAATAGGATAACAAACCATTTCTCCTATATTCAAGAACACCAATAGTATTGCAAAAAAGATATCCTGACAATGCCAAACGTCAAGTGTAACGGTTTTAGCGTATGCAAAACCGGTTTTGTAGTCATGTGACAAGCACATACTCTGGCCGCCATATCCGATCAGACAAAAAACACACTTAAGCCCCTCGGAAATTGAGTGAAAAATTTTTCCTTTTTTTTTTTTTTTTTTTTTTTGGCTTTGATTTTTGGGATTCAACTGGGGAAGAATGAACTCTTTGAACAAGCCAATTAGCTAGTCGTTAGCAAATAGCTAAAGGTATGAGCCCATATTGGATACGTTTTAATTGTTGTTCCCCTTTTTTGTGTATGGGTTTTGTTATTTGTTGTTGTTTCCATTTTTGTAAGCCCCAAAAATGATTTTGAACATTTGAATAATTAGTAATAACGGCTATAATTATGAATTCCAAAAAAATACCTCTTGGATTTGATGGAAAAAGAAATAAGGTATAGAGAGATGCCATTCGATGAAGTGATCATCCCATTAGTACCCACTACCAGCACTAAATTATACGGCAGCTAAAAAGAAAGAAAAGTACCACCACTTGAACCGGAAGGGATGAGATATGCACATCATTTAATTCTTATATGCTAGTCATTAAATACTAAATAGTATCACCAAGTGACCCCCGTACATCTCTCCCTCCCCCCCTTCCTCCATATACGGGTTAAATATAAATACATAAACACTATCTTTAACGTTGTAAGTTTAAGGGGGTTGGGTTAATTTCTCAATATGTTCAATCTGATGGCTTAATTTGGAAGTATGCAAAACAACTCAGCAAAAACAAAAAAAAAAAAAGAAAAAAGTTTAAGAATTTTGCGTCCTATATTTCATACTCATCAAGTCTTAAAAAGCTAACTTTGAAGTTGCTGACCCAAGGTTAAAGGTTAAAGAAGGTAAGTAAATGTTTATTTACATCATAGAGTCGAGTAAGCTATTATAAGCAACCGGGTCGTTAAGTTGACAAGTTGTTGACAACCAATTTTGCTGCTCGTTTATCATTGTAGGAATATCCCTGAATCATTCTGATCCTAAGGTTTATTGTTAGGTAATGAAATCAAATGAAAGGTAACGAATTTCTCCGAATATCTAAGGAATTCATGTTACTTTAATTAACTATTTTGCTTTTTTTATTTTCATTTTGAGTTTGAGTTCTGGTTTTAGTCTGATCTTTTTCTTATTTTGTTTACCTATTTTTTTTTATCTTGCTAAATTTACATATTGGGGGGTGTTTATGATTTATTTTGGTTTGGAGCTTGATTTTGATTTGGATTTTGATTTTAACTTTGATTTCTTTTTTTAATTAAAATCTTAAAACTAATATATATATATATATTAATCTTAGATCCCTAATTAATTTTTAAAAAAAAGAAGGAACAGGAAAACTTTTTCTCTCTTGTTATTTTCGTTATTTCTAACCTTTAGCTTAGCATTAAACATCTCTTTAGCATTAACAGCATACTTTATCATGGCACCACCTCCACCAACATCTGATTCTCATTTACTTAGAGAACATGCATTTTACGAAACTGGTAATATCAAATATGTTTTACCATTTTTCAATAATCAAAATTATAATTCAAATGAATCAAACGATTCAGATGATTTACAAGATTTTGCTATTAAATTTATAGTTATCTTGATGCTACTTCTATGTCTTAATAGTAAAATGGTTCGTTCATTATTTAGATGGAGAACCACTAAGAATCATCATCATGATATTGAGAATCGTGATCACGATGGATCATTTGTCTAATCATTTGTATCACGTCAATATTAATTCATTTCTACACGTTTATAATTTAGTTTATTTTCATTCGGTTATTTCTTTGGGTCTTTTTCTTTTGCATTTCTTTCATTCCATTCATCATCATTAATCATTACTGATCATTATATGATCATTTCATACATTCATTTCTAGCATTTTTTGCATTCATTCATTTAATATATATTTAACTTTTTTGGATATTTAAGGTTGTAGTCAATAATATATACTGGGTATTTTGTAAAAATTTATTTAATTAAATTTATTAATATCCTGACTTATAGTAAACATTTCCAAATCCCAAATATTCCAATCAAACCATATAACAGTTGGGAATATTGTGAAAAGATGCCATATAGCATGACCATCAATTAATCTTCTCCAAGGTTCGAATTCAAAAACTTCAAACAACATACCAAGTATTAACCAAATATTTAAAAATATTGGAATGTAGGGTATGAATTTGGTTTTTGATATGATACCAATATAATTTAATTTGGTTAAAATTTTAGTTTCAAATGGTAATAGTTGAATTGAATTATTATAAATATGATCATTTTTAGAATAAATTCTAATTATATTTGATGAATGTAATATCCATAAAATCATTGCCGTTATACCAAAAATCATATTGAATATTAAATTATATTGATAATCCCAATTTAATTGTAATTTTATTATATGTAATAACCAAATGATTATTAACAGAACTTGAAATGTAATTCTTGTTTTATCCTTTTCATTTTTAAATAATTCAAAATATCTAATTGTAATTGCATTAAAATTCCCCATTATAATACCAGCAGCACCAAAATAATCAAGAGTTTCTGTTATTGAATTATCTCTAATATGAAACAAAGTACTAAAACACCAACCAAAGAATGAAATTGTTAAAAGATAAATGTATTGTTTATACATGGTTGCTAAATCTGAATTATGTTTTTTATTTTTCAGATATTGTTTTAAAATTTTTGGTAAATTATGCCAATTAATATATAGGTTACCAATTGAAAATACCGATGAAAAAAATTCAGTAAACCCCCATATTCTTTTAAAAGGCCATTTACCAAAAAATTGAATCATGGGTAAATTCATTAATTCTCGATTATTGGTAACAAATTGTTGACATTTATAATTACAATCCAGTTTACAATCCCATTGAAATACCATTTGAAAAACTGGCAGTAAATGATAATTATTATTAAAATCTTCGAATGAATATTTTATTGATGGAGGTGGATTTGATTGATGAATTTTAGTTAAATCGGGTTCTATTTGAATTTCTAATTCTCGTTGTCGAATTATTTCTTCTTCATCTATATTAGTATCATCACGTTTTAAAAACCAACCACCTTTCACTTTTTGTTCTTTAGCATAATCAGCATTTGCATCTTTTTCATCTTCTACCATTCTTTGTTGTTCTATTTGTTCAAAAATATTAGTTTTATCACAATCCATTAGAGTTATACATTGGCTTAAACATTCGGTAAACTCGGGTGACCGGTCACCTTCCGACGCAAATATTCCAATAACGAATATTGAAATTATGAAATACCTAGATAGCATCTTTAAAATGATCAACAAGAGTAGAAACCAGTAAGGTATGGGGTATTAATCTTTTGAACAAAGGTAGTTGGGCTTGTAGTACTGCGGATTCGCTGTCAATTATATATTGATGCGATAATGTTTGGTCTTTTTTTTGGGTATGGGTGCGTGTGGTGTACCGGTTTATTTTCGCAGCCTTGTTTTCAGCTTCCACCAGCCTTCATTTTACAGCCAGACCACCCACCAGACCAGTACCACCATACCAGTATTACCAGTATTACCAATATCACCATACCAGTATTACCAATATCACCATACCAGTATTACCAATATCACCACTTACCAGTATTACTACCAGTATCACCAGTATTACCGTAATTATCATGCCAGTATTACCACGCACTTGAAGGTTAATTCAGGATTAATGACTGAACCAGTAAGTATTGCTAGCTGTGCTTATTAGGAATGTTCAGCATAGAAGATGTGAACATAAGAGATATATAAGCAGTAAGTAGTGTAAGTAGTAGTGTAAGTAGTAGTAATAGTGTAAGTAGTAAGTAGTAGTAGTGGTGTAAGTAATAGTTAAGTACATTATCCACTAGTCAATAAAATAAAACTGACGATACTATGTTTTGGTACGCCTCAACTACTAAACTCCAGTGGAGTAGTGAATTTCATATTACTGTCAAAGAAGAAAAGAAAAAAAAAAAAAAAAATCCATCTATACACAATAGATTTTAGGGGGTTAACAGTTTCTGATAAGACCCTAATGAAACGATAAAAAACCTCTTCTACAGATCATAGATAAGACAACAATTTCATAACCACGTTCTATTAGTTATTTAGTTGTTCTATTAGTTATTTAGTTGTTTAGTTGTAATTGCTGTATGATCAACCGATACATTCTACCGATATCTGAATAGTGGAGAGCTAGCAACTATTAGTATATTGTTCTTACTAACAATTGTATACCATACGATCGTGTCCCGAGTTCAAATTGTAAAAAAACACCACCACCAACACCACCAACACCACCAACACCAACAACAACAACAACACCAGCTGTGTTTACCAAGAGAGATTTAACCAGTCTAAATAGAGATCTGTCACAAATACCCTTAAATTAACTAAGGCATTTTGCCTCTAATAATCTCTCTCTGGAATACTTTGTGTAGTAATAAGCCAATATTCGCAGGCTGTTATTTGTCACAAAATTTCTTTTACCGTTTGTTTACATGAAAATTTTTCACCCTACCAGACCAATTCCTAGCGTACGATACGATACCCCTATACATTCTTTACTAGATTGATCACTAGATTGATCACTACTACAAGTTGTTGATCACTACTACAAGCTGCTGACCACTCTCCACTTCTGATCTTGCTGTGATCTTGTAGCAATAGACTTAAGTACCGTTTTCCCTTTGCTAAAGAAAAGAAAAGAGTGAAAAAAAAAAAAAAAAAAAAAAAAAAAAAAAAAAAAAAAAAAAATTTTTTTTTTTTAAAAAAAAAAAAAAAAAAAAAATTTTTTTTTAAAAAAAAAAAAAAAAAAAAATTTAAAAAAAAAAAAAAAAAGTTTACAGAGGGGAGTACCAGTTTGAAATTACTAAATATATAATCATATATATATATCTACTGGGAATTCCTATATTGAAAAAAAGACTAATTCTTTTCAACCTTAACAGCAAGAAACACTTTATTTATTGATCCTGGTGATTACTTCATTTCATTGTACTTAATTTTAACTTCTTTTTATTTCAAATCTTTAATTCTTTTTAAATTTTTCACCCTTGCTTTTTAATGTCATCAATTCGTAAGTCTAATCGTACCAGAACCTTGACTCCCAAATTCAAGGAATCAACTTTATCACCAACAGTAACTAACAAACCATTAGAAACTCCTTTGAAGAAAAGAAAATTGAATACTCCTACTCAATCACACCAAGATAAAGATGATCAAGATCACGATAAAATAGATCCTGTTGAAAAATTATTAAGTTTGACTACTTTTAATAATGATATTCTTATGAATATCGATCAGGAACAACAAGAATCAGAAGAATCAGAATATGAATCAGATGTTGATTCAGATGATGATTCAAATGATAATAATAATAATAATATTTCCCTTAATTTTTCAAAAATTTTAAATGATAATATTAGAAATTATTATTCAAATTTGAAAAAATGCCCTATTGAAATTTATAATGATCATTCATCATTTTCATTATTAAATAAACAACAACCAAAACAAGTTCCTCAACAACAACAACAACAACAACCAAAAACTGAAGTTCCATTTTTTAAAACGGTTAATTTTAATCCAAAACCTCAATCATCAGCCTACACTTTTGATGAATACTTATCATACGATGATGATGAACCTTCTACTCCTTCAAATCCTCCAACTCCTCTATTATCTTCCAATAAAATGTCTTTCCACTATAGACATCATGATAATTTGAATTTATCCCTCAATAATGTTAATAATGAACCTCAGGATATCTTCAAAATCTTAAATAAAAGATCAGTTCTCTCTGGTAAGGCTAGTGAAATGGTTAGTACCGGTAACTTTCTTATTAATGATTTTTTCTTATAAGTGCTTTTCAGTCATTCTTTTATCTTTGGTTTGACTCATCTTTTGTCATGCCCCCCCCCCCTTAATCCCCATTCTCTTGTGCATCTCTTTGTTTCTTTTTTTCTATGATTTTTAATGTCTAATCTGTGTATACTAATATATGTTTATCTCCATATTTATTGCTACTGCCCTTTTACCTATATTTGCTGTATTTTATGTTTTATTTGCTGTGAAAAATAGACAGAAAAATCTCTTATATCCTGAAAAAATCAATCAGTACTAAAAATATTTTTACGAGCGCAACTTCCATTTACGGTAAGTGCCGTTCCGGTCGCCGGTCAGGTGACTTATAGCACCTCGTATTACGACGGTGACGAGGTACCACCTCGGATATACAAGGAAGACACAAAAACAATCAAAGAAAAAGGAATAGACCCACACCCCACCCCACCCTACATAAAAGATATACCCTGTCAAGAATCTTGCCACTACTACTACCTTTTTCCTCTAGTGAAATTATCATTATGGGGTTGACTGTATTACTATATACTTACCTCATTGGTGGTGTAACATTCTTACCGGCTCTAGTAATCTTCTTTGTCTACCTACATCCCATCTTCAAAGAACACGAACACGAACAAGAACACCAACTTAAACATGATGATGGATACCCTACTGATTTAAAGGCTGGAGAAATTGAAGAATCAAACCAATCAGGATTGAATACTTATAAAGCTGGTTGGATCACTGTAACTCAAGAATATTTGGAATCTCTTGATGATATCAATTCGTCAACTCAATCAATTAGTGATTCAACTTCAAATAAATCAGCTTATTCTTCTTTATATAAATTAGTTAAAGATTCAGAAGATTCTTCACCTTCATTATCAAATAATTCAACTACTTCAATTAAAGATCAACCACCATCAAATACTAACTCTTTAAATTCAAATTCAAATTTAAATTCAAATTCAACCCCCAATAAATCAACTAATCAAAAAAAACATCGTTATTATGCTATCTTGAAACACGGTAATTTATTCTTATATAAAAATGAAAAATTAAAAGATGTTAAACATGTTATTGTATTATCAAATCATTTAATATCAATTTGGCCAAAAGGATTAACAGATGCTCAATTATTTACTAAATATACTTCAATCGTTATTATGAAAAAATCTTGGTCAAGAAATCGTAGATTATCAGATAATTATGAATCAAATTTAATTCATGATGAATTTAATGATTCTCCTAAAAAATTAACAATTCAAGATGTTTTAAATCCTAATAATTCTTTAAAACCTCCTCCTGGTTCATTTTTCATTTATTGTGATAATAATAGTGATAAAGAAGATTGGTATTTTGCTTTAATTAGAGCTACCAAATTTGATGATGAATTAAATAAATCAATTGATCCAAATGTTCTTGCTAAATCACTACATTTTGAAACTAATAATATAATGAATCTAATTCAAACCTTATATAGTTCAGAAGGTCAATTAAATACAAAATGGTTGAATGCTTTGATTGGTAGAATGTTTTTATCCCTACAAAAAACTGAATTATTATCTAATTTTTTAAAACATAGAATTGATAAAAAATTAAATAAAATTAAAACTCCTGGATTTTTAGATAAATTTCAAATCGTGGATTTAACAACTGGTAATTCAGCTCCCTTTCTTACTTTCCCAGAATTAAAAGAAATTAATCCAAATGGTGAATTATTGGTTTCAACTTATGTTCATTACTTTGGTTCTATGTCCATGAAAATTAAAACTAAACTAAATATTAATTTAGGTTTTAAACCAAGAGAAGTCGATGTCTTATTGTCTATTACCCTAGTTAAACTACAAGGTCCTTTACTAATAAAATTTAAACCTCCTCCTTCTAATAGAATTTGGTATACTTTTGAAAGTGAACCAATAATTTCTTTGAAAATTGAACCAATTATAAGTTCAAGACAATTGACTTATAATATCATCACTAACACTATTGAAAAAAAATTCAAAGATGCTATTAAAGAAAGTCTTGTCTTACCATTTTGGGATGATTTCGCTTATTATGATACAAGCGGTGAAGTTTATAGAGGTGGTATTTGGGATAAATCAGAAAGAGATGTCCCCGGTGAAAATATACCTCCTGATGAAAACTTTGAAATTGATAATCATTCAATCGATAATTCTTCCATAAAATCTACAGTAAAACCTGATGATTCAACTATCAGTAGTAATATATCAAATTCCACCACTGATTTATCATATTCAAAACAACCTAGTAATTCAAGATTAAAACTTTCAAATACTTTCAATGATATTTCAAAAAAATTGAAAAAACCAAAATCTCAAACCAATCTTAATGTTGATATTGATGAAGATGATGAATCAATTTCTGAAAACTTACCTGGTAATTCAAGTATAAAATCTACAAGTACTGTAGGATTCGGCAATAAAGATTTGAATGAACCTGCAAATTCAAAAAAATCAATTAATACTTTAAAGAAAATTGGTAAATGGTATTTCAAAGATGATAAAAATTCAAATAATTTAAACCAAGATATTAATTATACTCCTCCTGAAATGATCTCAAATAGAAGAAGTAGTCCAAGAAAAGCAAGTTTCTCCAATGGTAATAAACCCACTCCAGAACCCTCTATCAAGCTGAATCCAATGTCACCTTCCTATGATTTTGGCTCAAGGTTTTCATTTAATGAATTTGTCTCGGGGAATTTTGAAAATGATAAAAAATCAGAGAATTTAGATGAAAATCCTGAGGAACCAAATTTAAAATCTCGTCCAACTTCAGTTGAAATTAAAGGTACTACCTATCAAATTGACCAAGATGATTTGAAAGATAATGATTCGAAAATTGATTCAGATGGAACAAAGATTGAAAAAAACGACCTGATTTCTAATATAAAATTATTACCTCCTGACGATGATTCTGATGCTACAAGAAGTTCATCACCTGGGTTTGAACAGCAGTCGCAAGAAAATATTTCTCCATTGATCTCAAATACTGATTCCTCTCTTCCCGTAAGATCAAAAACTCTACACAGAAAACCCCCGCCTCCAGACTCACCTTCTATATCGTCTAGTAAAGGTGGCTTTGATTGAGTTTCCTCAAAGCTTTTTTTTTTTATTTTATTTTTTTTATTTATTATGCACTAATATTATGTATTATTAACTGTAGGCCTATAGATAAGGTGACCAACCCGGGTACATTCTTGATAAATTTTCAATTGATGTTGACTCTTGAATTAAAACATCAACTTGACCATGAATATTCATTGGCAATCCTTCTTTTTCATCGACTAAACCCCTAATTTTTCTTTGAACTTTTTTCAAATGTTCTTGTGGATTTTGTTGAGTTTTCCAATCTAATAACGGATCATACAATAAAGTTTCCAAAATATTCATTAAGGGTGCTTCATTATCTCTTAATAATGATCCAGTGACTTCGCAGGCAATTCTAAACACACCTTCGACCCCACTTATACCCATGGCATCAGTGATATTTTGAGTTAATCTAAAAGGTACAATCTCAGGTGTTGGCAATGTTAACCCTTTATCAAATAAACAATCAAAATCAATGTGCAAAACTGACCCAGTATTTTTGAAGATCAAAATGTTTTCACAATGTCTATCCCCTAATCCAATGATATAACCAACAATTGACATGACAGCTGCTGATCTTGTGAACTTATATCTAGCAATATACCATGAAGTTGGATCAGAAAACTGATCAATAAACCACTTATGTGATACTGCTGGGTTATCCTGACAAATTTTTTCAAATAACTTTATGACATCATTGTTTGCAGTTGATGAAGAATTTGATTTACTATTAACTTTGAGTACTTTATGAGCATCACCCATTTTATGAAAAATTGATCTTTCGTTGATAACTTTACCTAATTTTTTTTGTGTATCAGTTATAATCGATTTGAAAGTTGTTACATTTTGAACAAACTCAATAACTCCCATATTTTCAGCTAATGGAATAACTGCATAATTATGTATGACCAAATTTCTTTTTCTTGCCTCAGTGCTTGCCAGTAATAACCTATTTATCATTGTAGTGAATTCAACTACTTTTGCGTCTTTTCTGGTATCATCTTTTTTGACCATTAATCTATATGGTCTTGCATCGCTTCCTCTAACAGTAAGTTGTTTGGGTACTTGTAATGAATGAAATACATTGACCACATCATCAAACCCATCAAAGGTAATCATAGATGATTTTGGGAATGCATTTCGATAATCATACTTGAGCGTTGGCGACTTGATCTCGAGATTTGAAGCAACTGGTATAGCTAAACAGTCAAAAGACTCGCCTAAATTTTTTATGTTGAAATCTGCACTTAGAGACAATGGTTTCAAGTTTCTTTTATCCACTTTAAAATTTGCAATTGAAATAAGTGTTGAAAAAAGCCCTTTCGCTCCCAAAACTTTACTTGCTAAATTTGTACTAGTTGATTCAACTTGTGATAATATTTGACCAACTCTAAGTTTTCTATTTTGATCATTTGAATTCACGTGTGATAAAATGTACCATAAACTATGCTCAGGATATGCTTGAGCTACTTTTGAGATGATAGCTTTCAATATTTCAACACTGTCAGGATGGCTATGACTAATTCTTGATAACATTTGAGTTATTGATGTATACCATACATAAATTGGAATTGACCCATGAAACCTCTTAATATCTGAAGTGATTTGATTTAACTTCCTTTCCACGTCTCGTTTATTAGGCTCCTTACTTCGTTTGACTTTTTGAGCAAAATCCAACCAAATAGTAATGAATTTAGGTAAAGCTTCAAATATAAAAGTAGGACGGAGACCTAAGGATTTCAAAAAGTATCGAATGGTTTGTACTTCATAGTAACCAGTTGTGTCATTCCTAGATTCCATTATCTTACTATAATACTTCCCTAAGTCGTAATATGGCTTTTCCCAACTAGGTTCCAATTGTCTTGCCTGTTCATATTCGTTTATAATAGTAGAAGATGACGAATGATTTGATTCATCTAACCAGATTGCGTATTGAAGTTGGGCTCCAGACTTTTGCCTTTTATTTTTGAAAATGTCTTCGTCGATTATTTGTGAAAGTGATTTTATAGCTTCAGTTTGTTTACCTTGTGCCCATAATAATTCCGCATACTCTAAGTTGGCCTCTTGATCATTCAATGCCATACTTTTCATGATACATCTAGTGGCGATATCCAATCTATCATTTTTTCGTGCCACTTTAGAACAAAACAACAAAATGTCTGATATTTTATCAGAGTTATCTACTGCCATATTAGATACTCTGTGCATAGATAAAATTTTCCATTGTGAGTCAAATCCTTGGTCAACATTACTAAGTCTATCTCTCAAAATTTGTTCATAACTTTGATTTATCTCTTCATTTCGCCTGGATTCAGAAATCATTGAGACATCATAAATAGAATGAAGTTGACTCATAAGAGTAGAATTACGAGAAAATGAAGATGAGATCGATGACACAAGTGATTGACCAATGATTTTATAAAGTTCATCTACCTGTTCATTGAATTTTTCAATGTCCTGGCCATAAAGTGCTTTCAATCCTTGAGAAAATTTATAGTTGATTAGTGTTTCAATATCATGTGCTTTACCACAAGAGTCAGATACAAAAAGCCATTTGTTAATTTGATTGATATCCCCGGATACAACGGCTGCTTGAAGTCCAACCATGGACCATTCAATTGGAATTTTGTTAGGTTTATCAAAATCAACTCTTGATGAAAGAGTCGAAAGCACTTCATCATACAAGGCATGCTCACTTAACGATTTAAATAATTTAGTATTATTTTCAATATTGTCAATTCCAACTTCACTCAATACTTGGAAAGATTCTTGCGCAAGCCACCAATTTTCATTATATTGAAAAGTTTTCAACTTGTCTTTTAAATTATTAGTTGAGAACTTTTTAAGGATACCATTAAGTGCATCATAATCATTTATGCTTGAATACGTGGATTGTAAAGTTGAAACAACGTCTAAATCATGAATTTTATTGAATTCATCGACTTGGCCATCACGGTAGCATTTTTCAAGATAGAGAATTGTTCTTTCATATGAATCACATTCGGCAGATTTTAGAGCAATAACATTGGTCGGTATTTTCGATAAAAAAGTATCAACTAAGCTTAAATTACCTTTGAGTCTATTTGTCTCGGTTTTCGTTAGCTTGTTATTACTTAAATACTGAGTCACAACAGATTTCCATTCATTGAAATAATCCAAAACTTCAAATATAGACTGATAACAAGACCTAATCAGTTCTAGTCTATCTGACGAAAATGTATCTTGAGTGCTCACACCTAAAATTGCTAAAAATTCGTTTTTGATCCCGCTAGATATATCTTCGTCTCCACTGATGATATGACTCAAGGCAGCATACTTTAGGAGATAATGACAAATAGAAATATCCTGATCTTTTATTAGCAATGAACAAATTTTGAAAATCGTATCTCTAGTGGATTCGTCAGAATTCAGAGAAGGCCTTTTCAATAGGTTTGAAGTAAAGTCTGCTAGCCATTTTTCATGTCTCATTCCTATACGATAATGTGGGAGTTGCAAGGGTTCGTATTTTGGATTAGAAGTGAAGTATTTCGATGATAATAATGGAGCAAGCGTTGACTTGGCAACATCACTAAAGCTTCTCCAAACTTCTGAGAAATAGTCCTGACTTGATGGATCTAAAACTTTCACATCCAATTTCAAAATGTGCAAAAATTTCTGCATCACATAAGCTGAGAATAGTTGTTTTGAAGGATCATTGGAAGCCCAAAATACTTTGATAACAATACTTTCCATAAAATGGCGCAAGAAATCAGAGTTTTCCTTATACTCAGAAAAATCATGAATAATTACAATTCTGCTTTTAATAGTTTTGAAATTGAATTTATTAGCATCCAAGGCACCCATTATCGATAAAGCTTTTGCACAGCTGGTGCTAATTTTATCATTTTGATTTTTGAAATGAACAGCAGTATCGAAGATAGTTCTAATTAAATCAGAAAAGGTCCTTTCTAACAAAGGATCTTTCAAATCATCAGTTTGTAAAGATGTTTGATAAAGACGTATATACAGAATCAAATCATCCAAAGCTTGTTGAACCACGTACTTATTACTTGTTTTCAATCTTCTTGTAAATTCTGAAAAAGAGGGATTTTTACCAAAAACTTTCATTGAGTTCATAAACTTAGGTTCTGGAGTATAATATTGGTCAAGCCCTTCAATAAATGGAAGTGAAAAGCTATAGCAAGTATAATTGTTAGGTCTATCACTTAATTCCCCAAATAGTTTTTTGAATATCTTAGCGGCTTCAAGTTTGGATCTTGGTTCTAAAATAGGGAACTTTTGAAATAAAAGTGAAATTATTATATCAAATAAAGAAATCAAATGATTGGTCTCAAGTTTTTGAACCAAGACATTACAGCAACGAATTGCAACAAATTCAAAATCAGGATTCTCCAAAGTCGCCTGTAAGCAGGTTGATATTTGACCCAATGCAGATGCAACGGCATTGATATTTTTATTTATTAGGAATTCAATGGCTTTCAAGGAAGTTAGCTTCTCCAAAAATGGACTGGTACCCTGAGTTTGATGAATAGTCTCAGAAAATCTCTGGACTAACTCAAGAACGTATTCGCCAAGAAGATATTTGACATAATCAGTGATTCTTTTTTTAGGTTCATTGTTAATTTTAGTATTCATCTTAGCAACGAATGTCAAAGCATTAACAATTCTATCTTCGTTGAGAATATTACCATCAGCATCATCACTTATCTGTAGAAGTATAAACCAAGTCATGTTACCAATGCTCGTCATTAAATCCATCATACCTACGTTTCTATATTCAGGACTTGCATTACCTAAGACAGCTAGGATATAAGATTCATCAATATTTTCATCTTTGACAAGGTAAGTTGCTAATATTCTTGGAAGTAATTTTTGAATTAATTTTAGTTTTGTCATATTTGAAGATGACGCTATTTCCTGAACATAATCGTAGCCATAATGTTCTAACAATCTTGGAGTTGTATAAACCCTAGTTCTATATAGAAATGCAGTTTTTGTGATACCCAATAATTCAGTAATTTTGGTTAGTGATCTCGGTTTTTTTATGATTCTTTCAGCAATGCTTGGTAAAAATGGGGATAGCATTTTATACGGAGTTATACGCTTGTTTGAAGCAATATATAAAAGACCATTGTAGGCTAAATTAACATGCTGGTCATTAAATTCATTGAACATATCAACTAATTTGATTAATATCACACATAACCATTCACCTTCACTTATTATTGCTAGTTCACTTAAAGCTTTCACGGTTGATTCAGCAAGATAGATTTTTTTACTTTCACTATTGAATTTGATTTGGGATAGCTTTGAAAAAATGATTTTGAAGGTCAAATCAAGATTTGAGTCTTTATGTTGAATTAAATAAAGAGGTAAAATCCTTGCAGCCAGCAATCTAACATTTCTATTAATATGAGAACTAACGCAACCAATTATGAATTCAAAAATTGGATCGGTTGATTTGTGTAAATCTCTCGGTGGAGAATAAGATGCAAAAACTTTGAATAAAGTTAACAAGAAATTACAACAAACTAAAGGATCGTTCTTAACTTCTTTGATTTTGTGGCCCAATAGATACGAAATTATTGTATCGTTATAAAGTTCCGATATTTCAGTACTTTCATTAACATTTCTTCTATGAGGCAGGATATTTGAGTAATAGTTTTTACTCATTGGGGAGTTACCACATTTAGTACATTCACCAACACGAAAATGAAAATTATCATTAATTAAACAAGGAAAGTTTCCCAATGCTGTGATAAAAGTATATAAGCTTGATTTATCAGATAAAATATTGAAATTATTCTTCTTTTTCAAACTCAAATCTTCCAAGTACTTGATATGTTTAAGCCATAATTTGAAATTGAATTGATCATTTGTTAAATCTCTAGAATAAGAATTTTCAAATTTGAATTCCGGTTTAATAATGAAATCCAATAATTCAACTGTAATTTTATAAGTATCATTTGGATCGTAACCAATTACGTTGTTACGTAGATGATTTAATTCTTCATCGATGAAAGGCAGACTAATTAACAGATTTTTAGAAGATGTAAGATAATTATCGACTATTGATCGATTATCAATAATAATATTATATTGGTAATAAATAAGATGCAATGTTTTCAAAATGATTAAGGGATACTGCAGATTCAATTCATTCAAAGTGGAATCATCATATTGAAAGATAATGGGGAATGTATGAAGCTGTAAAAAATTGAATAAATTATGAATGAATGATTTATCACGGCAAAGTTGGAAAATTCTAAGTAAACTATAGCTTATAGATCTGTTAAACGATTTCAAAAATTTATTATAATGATTTTCATCTGTTTTAGAATGAAATGTTTTGATATAATCTAAAATCCATTTTAGGACTAAAGAAATTGAATCCCAGGTACCCGAGGTATTTAGAATTATATTATTAGTTAGATTCAAAATTAAAATGGATTTCAAATTATCGATTAGTTTCAAATTTGGTTCATCGCTACTTGCTGAAGGTAAGATAATATTGAAGTCAATTGAATTTAAAATAAACCATAACTTTCTAACAACTGAATCAAACATCAATTGATTTTGAGGTGAATTTAGTAATAACTTATTTGACAAATCATAGTCATTAATTATTGAAAGTAGATGTATGGTACAAAATAATTTGGGACCATATATTTGACTGAAATCGTCAACCCTATTGATGAATTGAATGGATGCAAGTAAAAATGAAACATTCTCATTAAGAATACCAACTAGTTTTACTTTTAAGGAGTTTTTGTACTTATAGTTATGAAGCTGGACGGCAATTATATTAGTGACACCAATTATAAATGATTTGATTATATTGGTGATTCTATTATCAAGAGGAAACTCAGGCAACCATGATAATGCAAATAAAATAGATAACTCATACATCATATTAGATTTGTAATTATCATCTTTATCATTGAAGAAACTTTTGGTCTGTTTCAATTCAAGATCCAGTAGGTTTGTATTTAATAAGTGTTTCCTTTTGGAAAAAACCAATTCAATGGTTGTCATCAATCTTTCTAAAATATTGATCGATTCGTCATTATTATCGTTATTTCTAATATTATTCTGATGCACAAGGTTTTTAATTAGGCTAAATCTGGAATGGGTGAATCCAAATAAATGGAGTATTAGTTTTTTGAAATCAGCTTTATCATCAACAGTTATATTTTTATTGACATCATCAAGAAAGGCCGATAGTTCAGCGTCACTGATTTTTTGATGAACAGGTCCTGACATTTATTTCATTGATGGCGCGTAAATCTATATGGATAGCTATGCAAATACAAAGTAGTAGAAATGAATATTCCGACTAAAACTGATCCGTTACGCCTGATGCAAAGTATTATATACTCTATTATACCGTGGAAGGGTTCAAGCAGAAGTAATAAAGTGTTGATCTATTCCTGATCGAAGATTGTGAAGACTACACATTTTTTACGCGTTTTATTTTTATTTTCTTTTTTTTTTTTTTTTCTCTGGCCCATTTTTTTTGATTTAGTCTCAGAAGACCATAATAAGAGCAATAAAAAGGGACTATAAGAAAAGGGTTATACAAATAGAAAGAAAGTCATTTTGAAGCCTACAAGCAGGGTGAAACGGGACATTAATATATTATTAACAGCATATGCGAAGGGTAAATGAAGTATCATTCAAGAGGGGGTAGACATAAAGAGGGAAAAATCACTAAATAAGTTTTAATTATTCTATTGACCATAATTTATAGGTCTTTTAAAAAGTAAAATATGAGGTTCAGGGGCATGAGTTTCATAATGGGCCCAACCTAAAGATTGAGTTATGCCCAAACCTCTCCATTCTTCTTCTAATAATATTCTTAAAGTACCAGTTTCTGGATTAAAATAATCCTGAGGAATTGCTTTTAACATATTTTTTGGTAGCATGACATGTCTATATTCATACGAGTCATCGCTATATCTTGGACTATAATGAATCATATCCTGAAATTCGAGGATTTTAGCTCGCTCGCTATCTGATAAATATCTTGGTTTACTCATGATTGTGATATATGATTAAGGTCCTTATTGAAATGAATCGAACAAATGTGGTATATATATATACAAATATATATGGACGTTCGGGATTTTTAAGAGGATGGTTCGGAGACAATACACAATTGCTAAATCAAAGTGAAATAGACGTTGGGAATCTTAGGCTAAAATGCAATGTTGATTAGTTGTTCTTAAAATGAAAATAAGTCTCCTAATTTAGCTTCAACTCGATCTAATTTGGGAATAATATAATAAACCACGCACACACAAAGCTCAAAAGAAAGCAAAAACACAAAAAAATTCAACAGGTGTAAATGGGGAGAAACGTTAGCTGGCTAAGATACCCAAAATAAACACCTGAAAAGATTAATAAGAGAAAGGTATGTTGATTTAAAGAGTTCTCTATGTTTTTCTTTTCATTTTTTTTTTTTTTTTCCTCATTTTTGTTTTTCTGTCCTGAGTCGTGTCTTTTTGAATCGCGTAAACCAATTTTTTTCTTTTTTTTTTTTTGTTTTTTTTCGTTGTTCTATATAATCAGCATAAGAACCAGCCATTCAATAAGTAAGTACCCCTGTTTAGTGCATACTATTTGCAGGATAATGATTCAATAAGGTTGGGAAACTTTTCGTTAATGCAATGATTGGAATTATACCCACTGGTTCGTCTGGAAAATTGCCGAACGGTCCTTTCAAATTAGCTACTAGAAGAAGTGACGACAATGATATCATACTATTAAATATTGAAGATGACTTCTGGAATAGTTTGAAGTTGAAGCTACAAATTGAGTTTGATATTAATAAGAAAAACTATTTTGCAATTGTGCTTCCGTATGAGTTATATACCAGTCATACTAGTGAGTTTAATGAGGAATTGAAGAACGTTGTAAACGAATATAATCGAGTTGATTCATTTCAATTGGTATTTTTGACCCCTGTAATTGAAAGTACCAATTTCCTTAGGTTATTGATTGAAACTAAATTGATTGACAAATCAATTAGTTATGGGTTATTTCTTAATGATACGGGGTCAAAATTCATTGAAAAGTATATAGTTTTACAGCCATCGATAATAATTATTCCTAATGAATTATTTAAAATTAATTCAAAAGGATTCCCATTATTTATTAATACTAATGTATACGAAATTTATAAGCAATTTTATGAATCAAACTCAAATCAGATAACTTTCATTTATGAATCAGATTTAATTAATGAAAAGATAAGTTATTTAAAATTGATTCATAAAAAAGCAATTAAATTTCAAAATTATTTTATTGATCCATTACAGCCACTTCGAGATAATTTAACTAATTCAATTTATGAAATATTTGAAAAAGATCAAGTAAAATATCATCAATATGAAAAAGCAATTGAATCAGCACTTGAGGATAATAAACAAATTTCGAAAGTTTTGGTAATTGGCCCTGGTTTGAATGGTCCACTAATTGAAATTTTATATAACCTAACTAGGAAAAGTTCAATTAAAATAACTGCAATTGAAAAGAATGAAAATTGTTGGAATAATTTAACTAGTAAGAATCAAATTAATTGGAATAATCAAATTAATCTAGTATTCGAAGATAGCAGAAATCATGAAACTTTTGAATATGACATGATAATTTCAGAAATGTTAGGTTCAATTGGGTGTAATGAATTAAGTCCTGAAATCTTATCACCATTTCAAAATCCTAACGTAATAATGATCCCTCAGTCTTATACCAGTTTTATTATCCCAATTTATTCACCATGTTTGAACAATATACCGTCGAAACTAATTTTAACAAACTGTAAAACTATTGAACAAGGCGAATGGCAATCATTATTTACCTTCCACCATCCATCTAAACCAAATTTAAACCAAAGGGTTGAGATTGAAAGTAATGGAGGAATAATAAATGGGTTTGAAGCTGTCTTTGTATCGAATTTATATAACGATATTAAAATTGGTATTCACCCCTCAATGGCAGATGAGGAATATTGTAAGTCATGGTGGAAATTGGTATTTCCAATTAAGTTAACGACTTTCAAAAAGTGGCAATTCAAAAGATGCAATAATTATGAAAGCGTTTGGTATGAATGGGATGGTGATGATAATTATAATGGAAACGGGAAAGATTATAGAATATCACTTAGATGACTTCATTAATATTTATCAACAGTATTTACCAACACAACAACATTATGACTACCATGTTTATGACCTCTATGGCATTAACTTTGACTCGAACTTTTGTGACTATGACTTGAACTTCTGTGACTTGAACTTCTGTGACTTGAACTTCTGTGACTGCTTCTATGACTGCTTCTATGACTACTTCTATGACTGGAACTTTGACTCGAACTTCTATGACTGTGATCCGGTTTAGTAATTTTTGCCTTTCTTTTTTGTTCTGATTTAATTTTTAATAAAGGATCATCATTAATGGATGAATTTTTATTTGAAGTTTCAATGATTTTATTAAATTTACTTTCATCATTTAGTTTTAACTCAACTCCATTATTATTCAACATATTTTCAACTTTTTTCTTGTTTAATAAGAATTCATCATCTTTCTCAATAAACCCACTTTCATTAGTTTTATTGGAGTTTTCATACATCCATGACATTTTATTTAGAGAAAGTTTATGATCTTTCGGTAAATTTGATAAATCATCACCATATTGTAATTTCAAAAGTTCTTGTTTCTCTCGTTCTTCTTTTAATTCCTTTTCCCGTTGTTTAAAATTCTTAAATTCATCTAATTGTTTTTGTTCTTCATGCCATAATTTCTTTTGATTTTTGATTAAGGCTGGATTCCATGATTTCTTCAAGTTAAGATCACCTGGCGCCATGATTTCAATAGCTTAATGGTATGTATGCAAAAACAAAAAAATGAATGAAAGTGATGTATCGTTTTTTGATTAAGAAATTAAGTTACAGTATTCTATTGTGGTCTCTATAAATTTTAGTGATGACTTGATACTCGCACACCCATAAAAAAGTGATTCGACTTTTGGTATCACGATAAGTACATACATAACTTTTAAACTATTACTACACTACGATGATTATAGTAATTGTGATTGGCAAAAATAAATTATCATTAAATAAACCATATAAAAAGAAAAGGAAAGAAAAGGAAAGAAATAAAAGAAAAATTCCATATAATCAATGAGTATATTAATATAAATATATGATATATTAATAAATATATATGTTAATATAAATATATATGCAAATGATATATTGATATAAATATTAATATTATGATAATGAAAATCAACTAATGTATCATTAGTAACTTACTAAAAAAAGTAAGCGAACCAGTTTTAATACTAAAAGAATATTTCAAAAACTGAATTTAGAAACCATGAATTTTAATATTCTTCTTTGGTAATTGTAATTGAGTAGTTAAAAATTCACTAACTTTAACTCTTTGATCACCTTGTAATTGAATAACTTCACCTAATTCATCATCTTTAACAATATTACCATTACAAGCAAAATCCTTCTTTAAAACTTTCAAAATTTTCTTTAAATCATAATCTTGAGGTAAACCTTGTACAGTAGTTAAAGTTTTTCTACCGTTACGTTGTTGAATACGAATATGAATATAATTAGTTGGTTGAGCTTCAGAATCACCAGTATCGGCGAAAGGATCAAAGGCGTTTAAGTTTTGGATAGTAGACATATAAAGCTAAAAACGGATTAAACTGGAAAGTTTACTGGGGGTGGCGATGGGTGATAAAGGAGTATATAAAAATAGTATATATATATATATATCTGTTTATATATATGGATTATACTTTAAAAGGTTGGTTTGATTTGATTTGGTTTGCTAGAAAAGAAGGAAGTAAATTTTTTTCTTTTTTGGTTAGTCTTTCTCTCTTTTTTTTTTTGATTATATTCGTTCTTCTTAATTTCTTTTTGTAAAGCAAAAAAAAAAAAAATTAGTATGTTGCTAAGCACTGAGTAAAACGAGTAGTGTCCCGGTGACACTTAACGTGATTATGTAATCGAAGCGGGTAAGAAAAAAGAAAAAGTAGTGTGGTAACCAGATCCATACATTTTACAGATTACAATGTAACAATTACATTTTAAGTAATTTACAGCTTACAATTCATATATTGCATGTTATAAACACGTGATACATTTCACACAGAACACCCGTACACGCGAACAAAACACCCGTGCACACACGTTTCATATGGCATGTGAAAAGGGTGATATCCAATGGGTATCAAGTAAATAAGCATTACATGAGATGTCAATTAGCACCACCACTTCTACTACAAGGTAACAGTACTTCTGGCCATTATAATTATAAAACACCAGCTATAAGTCTAAGACAATAGACAATACCATATTACTACGTGGTGTCTGACTTTCCCCCATGGTGCTTTTTTGTATGCTCACTCAAAGCATGCTTTTTTTTTTATGATTTTTTTTTTTTTTCTCTTCTGTAATTTTGATCTTATCTTGCTGTACTATCTATTTGCCATTGGAAAAAAACCAAAAAATTTTTAATTTTTTTTTTCTTCTGGTGATTCTTTAACTTTGTTATAAGCATTAACACTTTTCATATTCATTACAATTGTTCCAATTGATCCATTGATTCAACTTCATTTTGGTTGTAATTTGAGAATTCTTCGACGATAAGTTTTTTTTTTCTTCTTCTCTTCTTTTTTTCCCTCTTTTTTCTTGTTGATTTTTAACCCAACAGCGCATCAAGGTCAATCCAATTTCTAACTACTTCCCCAATCAATTAGATCTTAACTAATAGAATAAAGTTAATGTTGATATAATTTTGTTTTGTATATGTGTGTGTGATTCCAGTTTTTTAGTTGTTGTTATCATTTTGCCCTTTTCCCCCCATTAAAAACATTTAATCCCTATTTATTTATATTATTATCATTATTATTCTATTTTTCTGTATCAATAGCATACTATATCATGTCGAAATCTGATCATAAAAAAGTTCCTAGGAAAAGTGAACTCGATGATCCAAAAGAAACTGAAAAAGTTAGTGATTCAAAAGTTAAAGGTGATAACCCCAATGTAACTCATGAACATGAAAAAAAGAAACAGGCTTTTATTACTAGAACTATTTGGACTTTGGTTATGATTGCATTTTTCCTAGGTCTTATTGCTTTAGGTCATCTTGCTCTTATTACTACAATTATTATATTTCAAACTTTAACTTTTAATGAAATCATTGCTTTAACTTCTGAACCAGCAAGAGATAAATCTTTACCTTATAATAGATCATTAAATTGGTATTTTTTATTTTCTACCGTTTATTATTTGGATGGTGAAAGTTTTTTCAGTTTTTTTAAAGAATTCATTTTTTCAAATAAAATTTTAACCATTTTAGCTATAAATCATAAATTTATTAGTTATACTTTATACGTTGCTGGTTTTATCTTTTTCGTTTGGACTTTACAAAAAGGTTATTATAAATTTCAATTTGCTCAATTATGTATCACTCATACTACTTTATTATTGGTGGTTTTCCAAAGTCATTTGATCATTGATAATTTATTAAATGGTATCATTTGGTTTCTTTTACCTTGTTGTTTAGTGGTGGTTAATGATGTATTTGCTTATATTTGTGGTATCACATTTGGTCGTACTCAATTGATTGCAATCTCTCCTAAGAAGACAGTTGAAGGTTTCGTTGGTGCTTGGGTTTGTACTTCAATTGCTGCCATTTTCTTCTCCTTTGTCTTATCAAAGTCAGATTATTTAATTTGTCCAGCTGTTTCATTGGCTAATAACTTATTTGATCATCCTCATTGTGAACCAAATCCAGTTTTCATTCCTCAAATCTTTCAATTACCTTCCAATATTGCTGATTTAGTCAAACTTGATATCATAACTTTTAGACCAATCTATATTCATGCTGCCTTTATTGCTACTTTTGCCTCCTTGATTGCTCCATTTGGTGGGTTCTTCGCAAGTGGTTTGAAAAGAGCTTTCGGTATAAAAGATTTCGGATCAACTATTCCTGGTCATGGGGGTGTAACCGATCGTTTTGACTGTCAATTCTTGATGGGTTCTTTTAGTTACTTGTATTATCAAACTTTTATCTCTAGTCATAACGTAAATGTTGGTACTATTTTACAAATGGCCATAATTAACTTAACTTCTGAACAACTAATTACCTTGGTTAAAAGTTTATTAAGATACTTAAACACTTCTGGCGTCATTGATGAGATCAAATATCAAAAAATTATTGACTTGATTAATTGAAGTCAGTTATCGCTATGATCTCTCCTCTAGATAAATAAAAAACCTCCAATCAATCTAAAAAAAAAAAATCCCCTTTTCAAAGCTTTTTCGAAAATTCAAATAAAATACTAAAAAGAATAATAACACAAGATTTAACTCTACACGAGTTACCTTTTTCTTCTTCCCTTCCCTCTTTTGATACTATATGTACATATCGTATGCCTATTCATATTACTCTTTTGTGTTTATTTATTTAATCCTCACTTAATATTAATTTCAATCTTTATTATGAATTTCCGTAGTTATCAGACTCAACTCAATAATATTTAGGTGTACAAATCTGTATTCGTTGGCTCACAAATTGAGTCTCGGAATGAAATCGTGGCGTTCATTCTTTCAGTATCATTTGGTAAGCCCTTATGCAACCAATCTTTAATTCCAAATTTAATTATCCGTATTCTTAAAAGCAACCTTCACAGTAAAGTCTAGCCTATATTATTCTCGGGAATAGCTGGATCTTGGTACTTCTTGAGTTCCTGAAAGCTATCACTTATTTTATCTATCCCTACCATAAAAACATTCTTTGCGTCAACGTTACATAATACGCAAAACCGTTTATTATTGTACGTAATGAAATGGTTTGTAAGTATCGTTCTATTCGGGGTCTTCACCAGGTATCTTGAGTGAAACTAGCAAGCTTATCAAAAATCCGTACCGTTTGTGGTGCGAATTTTCTTTTTGTATGGCTGGCTATTTGGTACCAAATAATTTTGTGGTTGACTCAGATGAACCGAAAATTTAGCGCGCACTTGCCCTTTTGGGGAGTCGGTTCAGCATTTTTCAGCCAAATTCATTCCGGTAATGGCCCTGTTAGGAAACCAACTGGGTTCCATCATCTTTTTTGCAATCGAACATTCAGATTTCCTACTAAATGTTATTCTTTTTCTTTTTATTTTCAATTCAACTAGTTTTCTAGATGTACGCTGCATAATTCACTGAATGCTTTCGAATGAAATAACCAGCACACCATTCACTCGCTTCTGTAATAGTGTACTTTGTCTTGCTTTGTCATGATGTCAATTACAGAGCCCTTTCCCATATCGATTTATTGTAATTACTGGAAAGTTTATTATATATATATCTATATATCTCATTCTTTCCCAAGTTTGACTTTCTTCTTACCAACGAATATCTTGAACAGTTTCTTTTTTGTTTTTTTATACTTGTTGTCCCTTGGTACTAATTGTACTGTCCTCTCATTACCCAGTCACTCCTTTTTAGAATCTCTTCCAACTATTTCCTTTCCTTTTAATACCCATACTTAGAGAAATAAAGAACTATTCAAAATGCAGTTATCACAAGCATTGTCAATTCTTTTAACTTTGAAAGTTATCGTGGCCAGTCCATTACCGAAAGTAATCACTCGTTTTCATACAGCCGATCCAGTAACAACCACTGCAACTTATACTACTGGTACTACAACTGTTAATTTACCTCCGGTTGAAATATTTGTTTCAAATGGTGTTACTTATACTTTTACTTTAACAGACCAAGCTACCGCCACTGAGCCAACTACTACTACCCAAGTCTATAATGACCCTACCACTGAAGAAAATACCGCTGCTGAAACTACCGCTGCTGAAAATACCGCTGCTGAAACTACTGCTCAAGAAACCACTGCTCAAGAAACTACCGCAGCTGAAACTACTTCTCAAACTGCCCAAGAAACTACTGCTCAAGAAACCACCGCTGCTGAAACTACTGCTCAAGAAACCACCGCTGCTGAAACTACTGCTCAAGAAACCACCGCTGCTGAAACCACCGCTGCTGAAACCACCGCTGCTGAAACTACTGCTCAAGAAACCACCGCTGCTGAAACTACTGCTGAAACTACTGCTCAAGAAACTACTGCCCAAGAAACCACTTCGACTAGTGCCACCACAACTTCAAGCTCTACCACCAAAGTCGCTACTTCCATATCTCTTGCCGCTTCTTCTTCGAGTGTGGATGCCACTTCTGGTGCTATCTCTCCTCCCACTGCAATTGTATACTCCCCTTACTCCAATGATGGTGGCTGTAAAGATACTGATACCATAAACTCTGATTTAGAGTTGATCAATAGTAAAGGTATCAACAGAATTAGAACTTATGGTTGTGACTGTGGGTCAATTTCAGCTGTTTTGCCTAAAGCCTCTAAATTAGGTATGAAAGTCAATCAAGGTTTCTGGTTTGGTAACGGTCAAATTGATGATGTTGACAGTGATGTTGAAAAAGTTATTGATTATGCTAATGAAAATGGTTGGGATGTCTTTGACTTCTTTACTGTCGGTAATGAAGCTATTAATGATAATTATGCAACTGTTAGTGAGTTAATTTCAAAAATTAGTGACGTTAAATCTAAATTAAATAAAGCTGGATACTCAGGTAAAATTACAACTTCTGAACCTCCTTCATCTTTCTTAACTAATCCAAGTTTATGTACTAACTCAGATATTGATTTTGCTGGTATAAACGCACACTCCTATTTTAATACTCAATTCTTTGCTTATCAAGCTGGTGTTTTTGTTAAAGCTGAAAAGAAGTTAGTTGAAGCTATTTGTGGTGGTAAAGACGTGTTCGTTACTGAAACTGGTTATCCTCATAAAGGTGATACTAATGGTGATAATGTCCCATCTACTGAAAATCAAGAAATTGCAATCAAAACTATTATAGATGAACTTGATGGTGATGTTACTATCTTAAGTACCTTTGATGACCCTTGGAAACCAGCTGGTAACTACGATGTTGAGAGATACTTTGGATCAATCAAGTTATTTTCTTGAACACATCATTTACTGTATAACCCCTAACTTTGTATTATAAACTTGTATTTCTTCTTTCTCCTTGATATTGGTATCTGTATTATTATACGGTTAATTTTTTTCAAAATCCCCTGTCCTTTTCTCTTCTTCTCCGACTCTTTGTTTATTCTGTTTGCTTTTTGCATTGTCTCTTTTTATTAATTATACCTTTTTACATTTGCATTTGTTCTTAGTTAATATATCCAATACAATTTGAATTTTTAGTTAAAAAAGAAAAGGAAAGGACATTATCGTAACTTCATTAATTGTCAATTATAAGAAAAATAAATAAATAAATACAAAATAAATAAAAAACATTGGCCTTGATAATTCACACGAGACCCCGACTAGAAATCAATGATTCTATTTGGAAAATATTCATCAATTAACTCTTTATAATACTCTTTTAACTCCTCAACATCAGATTGTTCATCTATCTTTGAATATAAGTCATAAACATTGAAAGCTCGAACTGCTTTCAACATTTCTTTATCATGATCATTCATTAAGTAACTATAGGCACCTTCATGATGCCAGGGATAAAATGAATGGTACCGTATCATAGACAAAGCCTCTACAGGCAATGTTGAGTTGTTTTTGGCAACATGATACATATATTCATCGTGCCCCCAACTTAACATGACCTTATCTAGGCCACAGTGTTTAGAATAAATCCCATATTTTGTATTATACAAAGGGTTCAAGATATCAGGGTTTTTCTTAAAACTTTCTGGGAAAATAATCTTCTTCAGAAACTTACAACCTACCGGGAATGTGTCACCAACAACGTCCCATTGGCCCCTTGAATCGAAAAAGTATAATAATTTACCTAAATCATGAATTAATCCCACAAGTTGAAACCACCTGGGTTTGTTATCTTTCCTTATGGCTTGAGCTGTCTGTAATGCATGATCTATTTGTGATAATTCAGTATCAGGGTCACTGTCATCTAATAGTTTATTGAGTTTTTCTAGGCCATCCCATACTGACATCTTAGCTCGAACTTTAGTTTTGAAGTTGATTCGAGCTTGGATATTATAAGCAACGGTTTGTTTTTCATGTTGTTCTTCGTAAAATTGTTTAACTCTGTCGCAAGCTAACTCATATTGCCTAAAGGCTTTACTGTCGATGTTTTTATAGTATTCTGATTGCTTTCTCCAGCTTTCATCGTCTTCATCATCTTCATCGTCATCGTGTTCATGATGCTCACTGCGATAAAACTTTTCCTTGGCTGGCGCTAGAGTATTTACTGGAGTTGAAGGAGCTTTATTGACAGTAGCCTTCTTACTGATATCTCGTTTGATTTGGTTTACTAATAAGCAATCATCATCAATTTTTTCCAATAATTGACCCTCTTTTGACTTAGTGGATTTTATTTTTGAGTTGGCAACGTCTTCCTTTATGACCTTTCCGGTCGTGGAGGACTCCTGAGTGTGCATCATATAGACATCTGCTAAAGTTCTTTATATTATTTGGTCAGGTAGTCTTGCTTTCACCTTATTCTAAAATGTTAGGCTTTCGAGGGGCCTAGATGTTTTCCTTTTTTTTTTTTTTTTTTTTTTTTTTTTTTTTTTTTTTTTTTTTTTTT
>JAJMOB010000005.1:29352-47949 GCA_030444945.1 Hyphopichia fennica | reverse complement strand
AAATAAAAATAGTATAAGAGATAAGTCAGATAGGCCGAGAGAAAATTGGACCAATATACTATGGGTCAGCACTATTTTTCTTACCAATATCATCGATAGATCCATAGCTTTCATTAGAGAATTCAGTTTCTTGTTCAACAATTTCTGGTCTATCTAATGCAGTGAAATTCTTATTTGTTGCTTTACAAATAATATAAGTAGCACCAATCCTAAGTGCAGCAATTACGAGTGTAATAATTATTCCTCCAACAGGAGCAATTACAAAAGCACCAAAAGCACCCCAATCGGAAGAGTCATAAATACCGTTCCAGACTAACAATAACTTACCACCGTCTTTAGCGTTTCCGTAATAGACAGTACCAAAGATGAAAACTCCTAACAAGGCACCTAAACCACCACACATAACATCAAATCCTCTCAAGAAGAAGAAAAGTCTATCACTAAGACCCAAGAAAACTGCAGGAATTATGGCTGCGGATACTAAATCTGCAATAAGATAGATTTGTAAAATATCATCCGCAACTTTGATTGCTAAAACAATAATTGGAATAATAATCAAAACGACCAAAGCCCTAATATAGTTAAGATGTAATTTATTACGGAATAAATCATTAGAAATGGTAGAGACCATAGCACTTTGTAATGAATCAAAGGTACAAGTTGAGATTGAAATGGAGAAAATAAGAACAAAAGCGATAATCCAATTGGGCATCTTAGATAACATAATAAAGAGGGCATAGGCACCTTCTGCATCACCAACGGTCAATTCACCAGTCCAAACGGCTAACATACCTGGAACACCAACTAAAGTACAAATGACAAAAGTTACAAATGAAGCGATAGAACAACCAATCCATAAATCCTTATTAGTTTTTGATGCAAAAGTTCTCAACCAAAATCCAGCCATAAAACAATCATTGGTGACTATAGCAACGAATAAAATATAAACTAATTGCCAACCTAATTTGTTAGCCTTTAATAAACCTGATGGTCCAATCTTGGAAGTATCAATATCGATGTTTGTAGCCATACCAATGACACATACAACCACGAGAACAAGTACAAAAGCACCTTGAAAATTATCGGTGATGAAACTAACTCTGAAACCTCCAATACTGGTATAAATACTAGTTACTACTACTTCAACAATAACGGCTCCTAAAGCGTTAAGACCCGTTAAAGTTTCAATGGCAGCTCTTATAGCTGAAAGTTCACCAATCATGAATAAAAACATGGTAAGACAAGTGAAAAATGATAAGTACAATGCAGTAACAGCACCAAATCTGAGTCTAACCCATTCAGTAAGGATAAATCCATCAGGACATTTACGACGAATGATAGGACCAAAAAATGCAAATCCAAGAAATGGGATGGAACCACAAAGGGTATATACGAGTAATCCATGTAAACCAGCTATATTACTGATTTGAGTATAGGTGGTTAAGATACCACAACCCATGGCTAATGAAAAGAAAAATTTTAGGTTAATATATGAGGTGACACTAAATGACGAAGACGGATTATAATCATTGATACTGGATGTATGACTTACTGTTCAAAAGTCTTCGAGACAAACTTTGAAATCCCTTTTAATGGAATCAACATCCAGTCAATAATGATTAACATCCTAATTTAATTAACAAAAAAACTTCCTCACGCAAGAATGATCTTGATCGAGTCCAAACGGTTATATCTCAGTTTTTCAATTTCTTAATGAAGAAAAGGAAAAACACCCGCTAGTTTCAATTGTTAAAGAGTTAAATAAAATCAAATACCCAACAATAGTTGCTAAATTTAAATTTTTGAATCATGTCTTCAAGACGTTATAGTTAAAAGATTTGAGTCTAGTTCCGCTGTTCAATTAAATTTTCATTTTTGATCTTCGTTTTTAAAGCAAGTTAAAGAAAAGCCCTCTTAATAAATCAAATACATACCTGAAGCTATAAAGTTCAATGCCAATGGTATACCTCTTTGAGTACCATTTGAAGCTAAAAAGGTATTGGCTTGAGAAAATTTGAAGGCCAAAAATAATCCAGTAGCCAAAAGGAATATGTATGTTAAATACACAATGGCATTATTACCCTGGGACGAAAGCATATTTGAAAGGAGGAAATGATTAACCAAGTATTTTTCAAAAGTATAGAGAAAACAAAAATCCAAATCTTGAAGATAAAGGGGAACTGCAATGCTTTATATACTTTCCTTTCTATTATAATGATACAATAAGATTATGCACGGCCAAATCTAATAATGAAACTATTTCGAAAAAGAAAAATTGAAAATTGACTAGTAATGTTTAATTTAAAATTAATACGGCAATGCTAAAGCCATCTTCTTATTAGTCTTAAGGAAAAAGAAAAAAAAAAGGCTCTTCAGGTCGCCTTGAGGGAATATTTAAAAGGCAGAAGATGTTTGGAGGAGTATGCGCTTAGACGGATTATTCAGAATCTGATGGTGTCTGGAGTTTTTTATTTGCAACTTCCCAGTGGGGATAGTGCATGGGTTTTGGGTATTGAATTCGCAACTTGGTTGACAGCACGATAACGGTCCAAACTCTTTGTTTGAAATAGAGTTTAGGTCAGACTGATCAGGAGAAAGGGCTTTGTCTTCATTCTGCTGGCTCCAGAGGCAAAAGAGGGTGTCACCAAACTGTATGAAGGCTATGGATTCCTTGTGTGTCATGTCTGAATCCATTCACTAGTACGAGAGGGTTATTAGTTAAACGTTTGTATAGGTGTACACTGATTATCTAGAATTATAGTGATAAGGTTGTTAATTAATGATCCATGAAATCTAAGGGCTCTGCAAAAAAAAAAACTATTTATAAAATAGAATAACAAGGGGGATCATTTATATTCTTAGAATTTTTCATTTATTGTTCTATTTAATACACTAAAGTGCTGGTTATTTATTCAACCAAAACATTTTTCAGAATCTCCACTTTAACCATTAACTGATTTGCATTCCATTCTAAACTATTTAAGATAAAGAAATTCTCGCTAAATTGCGTTTTTTTTTTTTTGTCTTTTTGCCCTTCTGAAAACTTCATTCACTTTTTCTTCCTCTTCATTTTTTTTTAAGGACTTCTTCCTGTGCTTTACAGACGGATGCTGGGATACTTGTGTAGTTGTTGGCGTTGTTAGTGTTACTCTTGCTGATGCTCTCACATTAATAATGTCTTTCAATTATTTCATAGACTCGAAATCAACACGCGTCTCTTCCCACCAACCATCTGTGGCAACTTCTACCTCTACCAATAATAACATTTCCCAACCCAATTGCTGGTCTGATATGAATTCAACTTCAAATTCAGAGTCTGGCTCTAACCCAACCAGTTCGCAGCCTTTACCGGTACCAAGACAATTTGATGTGTTCAATGAATCTTCAGATATTGATTTATTTGAACAACCTTCTCTGCCTCTGGACCTTACTATGGGTTCGGTACCCTACGTAAGTCAACATTTGACTTCTACTGGTGAACTTTCAACTCAAGGTTCAGCTGCTCTTGAAAACTTCTCAGCAAGATTAGGTAATCTTCAGAAATTCTTAAAGTCTGGAGTTGACCCTTCTAATTCCCAACCCAGTCAAAAGTCCGCCCAATCGTTTACCAGTGAGTCTCTGATATCGTATGTCTCTAAAATAAGCTATTTGAATAGCGAAATCTATCAGGAAAATAGTATTAATAATAATCATAACAGTATTGGTATCTCACATCCATTATTTGAAGATCATGAAGAATATCACTCTCCTAGTGATATTGCAAATAATAATGACTTCTATATTGCCACAGATATCGATGATGATGATAATGATGATGGTGATTTGGATGTCTCCGACCACATGTATTCAGAAACCTTGTCATTATCTGGTAATAGTCCAAGATATATTGAAATAGAATCAGAGGTCAGTTCTGAAGCTTTGAAACAACAAATTCAGTTTGAAACTATAGCGGATCTTCATTCGTTTCTTTATCAACTGGGGAAATATCCTACGTCGGGAATATCAATTAGTGTTCCTTGCGAAATTTGTCAAAATAATTCCGATTTGATCGAATTACCTTCTGATCTTTATGGCAAAGCTTCTGACTGGAAATCTGGGGTTTCTGTTGAGTTGACTAAACTAGGAGATGCAATCGTCTCAAATATTCATTATACCATTTCTCCATGTTATCATGTATTTCACACGAGCTGTCTAAACGTTTGGAAGTCCTCGAATAGTTTCTGTCCTACTTGTGAAAAATGTATTGATGTAGATGATTCAAGCCCATTACCGTGTATCTGAACAAGTACTACTATTTTTGTCTTTCTTCATTCTTACCAATTCGAAATGTTCATTGTTCTTATGCCGTTTCCACACATTTGTGTTTCAGGATCTTCCATTTTTAATCATTCTTAGACACTTTTCTTCCCAACCATCCAGATACCTTTTCTTTTTGGTTGTCAATGACTTACTTTCGGTTGACTCTTCTTATATAAATTTATTAAAATATGATTTTCATAGCCAGCCCCAACTTGTAGCAAAAATAAAATTAAAAAAAAAAACAAATGCTCCACGGCAGGTTCGAACTGTCGACCTTCAGATTGCACAAGATATAATCCTATGAGACTGACGCTCTGCCAACTGAGCTAGTGGAGCCTTCTAAAATCCGTACACCTGGGCAGGTAAACCTGCTTACCAACTGAGCTATACGTAATTTTCTTGCGAATTTTTTTTTTATAGTCTTTATAGTTATTAAATATATATTCAAAGATTTCGTGAAAAAAATTTTTTTTTCTTTTTAGACTGTCTAATTTTAGGAAACCTATCAACTTACTAATTGCAAGCTTTCATAGACATTGTCTCTTCTGCACTTTTATGTACTTTGTAGTTCGCTTAATTACTTAATATAATTATGTAGAATCCGTGAAAATAAGAAAGAAAATTCGTGAAAGGATTTGCTAAACCACCTCAAATTCCACAAATACAAATTCAAGTCAGATACATGTTTATTCTTTACTTTCATAGGCAAATATGTATATGGTCCAGATTAGTTTATTGGCAAGTTTGCACACCATAGGTGTTGGAAAAAGAAATCTTAGTATAGAAATTGCTTGTAAATCTACAACTTAAGAATATAAATTATATTTCAGGTAGTTATTGATCTTTATATATTCTGTGTACGTAAAATCAAACTGATTTTGGTTTGTGGAAAATCGGATTTTTGTCTGCAATTCTTAAACTTTTGTTTTTGTTTTTTCGTTTACTTTTTACTTTTTACTTCTTATTTATTACTTAAAAACGATACTTGGTGCTACTTAGACAGGCACTTGATACTTTCTGTCTAGAAAAGGGATCGAAACTTGTATGAAAAAGGATGTCCCACGAAAAACATCATATTCCACCCAAAAGGTTCGTGATTCCCATTCCAGCTCCGTCTTTACTCGCAGCTATTCACAATCTTCCGATACCAGAAAGTGCTCCAATACAAAAGAAAGAGAAGATATCTCTCATTTTAAGCAAATTGAGAGGCAGTGTGTTGCTTACATCAGTCTTCATAAAAAGCAGGATCTCTTCTTTATATCATCAACGATCAGGAGAGGAGGTACATGACTTTTGGGAAGACTTTCCTGTTTCTCCAATAGCCAAATACTTGGAATTGGAAAAGACAGGTCCTGATCTTACTAAAAAAAATCCTAATAAAATCCCGCTTTCAATCCATTCCCCATATAGCGAATATAATGCACATTTTATACCTACTAAAGAAGGTAAAGAACATCCAGATATAGAAGACATATTTAGTAAACGCCCTAATAATTTCACCAATAACTGTTCAAAAAGCCTGAGTCCATCAGACGCTTCTTCGGCCAAGGAGGAGAATAGCGAGAATAACCTTATACCTTCTACTGGAATCAAGGTCAGGAAAAAAAGCTTACCGTCTCATCTTTCTTCTTCAAGATCGAGTACTCCATTGAAGCTGATCTCGCCGAACCAAATGTTCGAAAACGCGTCTAGTCAATCTTCAACGAAACTAAAAACAAAAGATCATTTACCTTTTTATGCTGATATTAGAAGATTAAGAAAAGTTAAAAAAGAGATTGGTGAGTGTTTTGATTCAGAACCAGTCCAGATCCTTTTATCATCTACTCAAATAACACAAAACTTAGGCTATGTATTTAAAGAAATAATGAAGGACTTTCAAAATTTATACCTTGCAATCGTTCTTGCGGAATCAAAAATGATAAAATGGCAGAGCAAATTGATTGAACAGACTCAAAAATTAACAGTTTTGGGTGACTTTGAGAAGGCAATGAAGAAATTAACATACGAAGTAACTTCCGCTTATAATTACTTTCAAAAAGTTCGAGACAATTTCTATAGACTGCCTTGGATCTACGAAGGTAAATCGTTTCTCGAAGGTATAGAAGAGCTCTTGGGAGTCATTAACCTCCAACTCATTTATATTTTGGGAAACTTGCTGAAATTATTGAATAATAGTTTGATTCCTCCAAAAAGACAATTTGGACAAATCGAGCAAACTATCTACACTGAAATGGAGCAATTTATCAAATCCTCAACAGATTTAAAGCAAGTATTCATCAATCTTTTTACCCATTTTGAAGAGGTACCTTCTTGAGTGCCTGAAGTTCTTATTATATTTATAAAGTGGGTTTCTTCTTTAGATCCATTCTGCACGATCTTAACTTGCAGTTTGCTGCGAAATCTCGGCGGAAATTTTTTACCAAAAAGAATTAAAAATAAAACGGCTGACAATTTAAAAAAAATTGCGCTAAATTGTAATGAGCATCAGTTGATATGATAACTAAAAAAATGTACGAGAAGTTTGTCGACAGATTTTAAAATACCGATCCCTTCGTTTATTTAAACTTATATATCTATCTCGTTGTTCCCATCTCACACTTGATATCCAAATTCTCTTAAATAACACTATCAAATCAAGTTTACGGTGATATTAAGTGACAAATATGTCTGCCGATGCGATATTGAGTCCTGCTATCGGGTATGGGTTCTCCGTTGGGTTGGGGTTGGCTTTTGCTGCAATAATGATTCTTATTTCATTCATTTTGAAAAGATATTGCGGGGAGAAACAAAATTCGGAAAGTTTCAGCACTGCTAATAGAAACGTGAAGTCTGGTATGATAGCCGTTTGTGTGATATCATCATGGTGTTGGCCTGCAACTTTATTAACAAGTACTGCTTGGGCCTATACATACTCTTTTGGTAATTTTCTTTACTGTATGGCAGGTGGGGTTCAGATCATCTTATTCTGTTTCCTTTGCATTCAAATCAAACTTCATAGTCCTGGTACGCATACTGTTTCCGAAATTGTGAAGATTAGATTTGGTAAAAAGGGACATTCTGTTTTATTATTCTACATAATCTCCACTAACATTATGGTGCTGTCAACTCTATTATTAGGTGGTGCCCAAGCTTTTTCAAGCGCCACCGGAATGCACGTTGTAGCTGCATCTTTCTTACTCCCTCTTGGAGTTGTAATTTATACTTTAGGTGGTGGTTTGAAGGCAGTTTTCATTTGTGATTGGATACATACTGTTATCATCTATATTATCATATGTATTCTTTGTTTCAAAGTTTTTGCATCTAGTGAGTCACCTATAGGATCACCTGGAAAAATGTGGGAATTACTTAGAGAAATTGAAACCATTCATCCTACTTCTCTTGCTAAAAACTACTTGACTTGGAAAAATCCACAAATGTTCTTGACTAGTTGGAGTGTTTGTATTGGTGGGTTTGCTTCGGTGTTTGGTGATCCAAGTTATGGTCAAAAGGCTATTGCTGCAGCTCCTAAATCAGTTGTTAATGGATATATAATGGGTGGAATTTGTTGGTTTATTATCCCATGGGCTTTGGGGTCAGCTGCTGGGTTGAGTTCCAGAGTTTTGGCTGGTACTTATAAAGGCTTCAAAACATATCCTAATCCTTTGAGTGATCTTGAAGTTTCTTCGGGAATGCCTTTGTTTTATGCTTTCGATGCTTTATTTGGTTCCGGTTCTGCTGCTGCTGCATTGATGTTATTTATGTCGGTAACTTCTGCATTTTCCGCTGAATTGGTTGCGTTCTCATCGGTATTTTCATTTGATATATATAAGAGTTACATTAATCCTTTGGCCACTGGTAAACAAGTGATTAGAATGAACCATATCAGTGTTGTTTCATTTGCAATATTTATCAGTGCGGTGGCAGTTATTTTCAACTATATTGGGGTCACCCTTGGTTGGCTAATGTCTTTCTATGGTATTATTTTAACTCCTGAAGTCTTCATTTTAATTTTTTCTTTATTTTGGAAAAAGACCTCCACTGCAAGCATAATTATAGGTGCTCCATTGGGGACTCTATCAGGTATCTTATGTTGGATTGGCTCAGCTTACCATTTTGGTGGTGCCATAAATAAAGACACATTATTTCTTATTATTCCAAATTTGATAGGTAATTTTGTTGCTTTGTTCTCTACGATGTTTTATATGATCATTATTACCTATTCGAGACCTGAAAATTTCGACTTTGCAACATTAACTTCAAGTTTCGAGTTTGGTGATGATGCTGATTCGGTGATAAAAGAAAACAGTAATATCCAAGATGATGACAGAAGACAATTGAGAAAGGGTTTGTGGATTTCAGCCATCTTTTCTGTTCTCATCGTCTTCGGTGGTTATATAATTGTACCTTTGTGCTTTTATGGAACGGGTTACGAATTCAGTAAAACCTATTTCACCCAGTGGATAATTATCATGATGATTTGGTTGGTGTCAGCTACTATTTATGTCATATTTTACCCTATTTATCAAGCCAGGCATACGTTAGTAAAAATATGTCGTATGATACTTGTCGATATTTCTACATTGGGCCGCCTGGATAAAGTTGAATTAGTCCAAACATCGGATGATTTTGTTTCAAATAAAGAAAAAGAAATATGATTACATATATGATTGAAGATGAAATGAAGTGTAAAAATGGATGTGATTAGATAAATAACTAGTAAGCGTGTAGTTATTTATTGGGTTTTTATATTAGTATGGACAATGTAATTAATAATAATTTATAATGGTAACAGATATGAAAACGAATAGAACTAAATAATAATAACAATAATAATGAAATAGAGAGAAAGATAAAGTCTTAGCTTTTAGAATACAAAAATGGAATTAGACATCGTTAACTAATTGGAGACATGCGTCAAGTGATTCTTCAAGGTTTCCTTTATTCATGATCACTATGTCTTTCAAAATGGCTTTGTCGAGCGTAGAAAATATTTCTTTAAGCTGTTTGTAAGCTTGTTTGATTTGTTGATCATTGTTTTCCTGTGCTGCTGGATCAATGGGTTCCTGGGGCTGGTTGTTATCTTGTTGTTGCTGTGCAACCAATGGAGAAACATCTTGAGGAGAAGGAGACAAAAAGTTGGAAAGTGATTTGGTGAACATTCCAGCACTAGTGAAAAGAACATTGGATGGTGAAAGGCTTTGTTGTGGGATGTTACTTTCATTTTCATTCACATGCTGTGGCTGGGGTTGTACAATTTCATTTGGTTGAGGAATACTGACAGCCTTATGGTCTGCTTCCCATGCTTCTATGTGCGCATTATATTCCCCTTCGCTAATAGTTAATTTATCGGCAGAAATACTCTGAATAAATCCAACTGCACCCTGTAAGGAAGATAAATAATAGCTTGTCTCACCATGATTTAACCATTCTTCACCTCTATAGTTTTCAATATAATGTACGTTACTGATGATATTGGGGGTTTTTGCTTTTATCACAATTAAAATAAGGAGGGGCATAAATGCATCAGCATTAGTTTCCTGACTACTAACTTTCAAAAAGCTGAAGATAATTTTACATGAGTTCAACACACATATAATTTTATCTCTAGGAGCTCTATACTTTTCAATCTTATTTAATTCAGTAATGGCATATTCCATGAAATTTAAATCTGCCTTCTTGGAACCAGCTTTAAACTTTGTTAAATCATCTAAATCAACATCTAAATGGTGACCGTCAACCCAGCCAAATTTCTCAACTTGTTGGCTGAAATTTTCATCACTTTTGATATCTAATAATGATGATTCATATAATCTTATACGACGTTTAGATAATTCTGGAGGGAAACAGTACTCATATAATCTATTCATGATTAATTTTTCGATACCTTCACGTGAGTTTTCTAGATCAATATGATCCATTGAAGCAAATGGTTCATACTCTTGAAATTTCTCATTAATAAAATTTTTAAAATCACGTATAATTTTAATCTTCTGCTCTGAAGTGAATTGGTATGATTGTTTAGTGAAAGATACTAAAAATGATCTAATATAACGTACAATTGGATCTGCACTTTTTTTCTTTAAATGCGTTAAGAAAATTTGAAAGTCAAATGGCCTGTGTGACTGAAGATATTGTTCTTCTGGGTTTATATGAGTTTGGGTTTCTCTGATAGAATTGTTTCGATTTCGAGGAGGGCGGCGTGGTATCGTGGTATCGCTAGTTGGAGAGGAGCTGGGATCCACTACATCATTTGCCGTTTTTAATTCATACTCTTCAACAGGAGCGCTTTGTTCCTCTTCGTCGCCTGCAATATCTTCAAGGTCCTTATCTCTATCTTCCTTCTTTTCGTCAAATTCAAGATCATGGTCACTTGAAACAGACTTACCCAATGACAGTTCCAATTGTGGAATTAGTGAAGGTTTATTATTTGTACTTGATTCTGGAATTTCGTAAGGTTGTGCCATCATTGACAAGTATTGTGGCTTTTCACTTGTACTGTTGTCAGAATTTTTTTCAGTTTCAAGGTCTTTTTCTAGCACCTTATCATCTTGAACTTCATTTCGATGTTCCTCTATAACTTCCTTTTCAGTATGTTGCGAGGATACGTTATCATCAGATTGCTCTTGTCCACTTTGAGAGGCGAATTTCCTAAATTTCTCTGTCACCGGGTCATCATCTTCAAATTCCTCACTTTGTTGTGATGATTTATTACTTTCAATATCAAATTTATCAAACAATCCAATCAAATCTTTACCAATGGAATCCTTCTTGTTCTTTGGTGTGACATTTCCGTCAGAAGCCACTGCAGGTGTTGTATCGCTTAGAGTCGTTGATTTACCAATGGTATTGAATCTTGGTGTATTCGGTTCAGACGTAGTAGGTGTAGATTTAGATACCAAGTTTTGTAGTAAGGGGATTTTAGGAGATGGTGAGCCATTCTGCGAGCCAGAAGAGCTTTGGTTTACTCCATTGTTCTCAATATTTGGTTGGACCTTGTCATTAGTAGGAGCCGCTGTTAATGATGTTGTATTGGTATTAGTCGTGGATGTTGTGGGTGTTGCCTTTCTAATATTGAACGCTAAATGACTGTTAAATGACATGGTACACGGATGAATTTAGCTCATTAGCTAGGTAATTGATATATTGTGATGTATTTCTATGTATAAATTGATATGTCAAAATGCTTTATAATTAAAAAGTAAAGTAAGTTTTATTCTCATGGGACCTTAATTGAGGAAAATATAAATAAAAACGGATACTCACTATAAAAAAAAAAAAAAAAAAGAAAAAAAACAACAAAGAGGGGTGAGCTCTCACACTTAAAGCAAGACTCCACGATAAACAAAAAATGCGATAGACAATTTTACGACTTACACTACAACACCAATGATTTCATATCTAATAATAAAGTAATATAGTACAAATTATAATTTAATCTATGTATGTATGTAATAAATCAATTCAATTCACTTGAGGTTAAGCTTGAGCTTGAATGCAGGTTTAGGTCGTGAATCCTTAGGAGTCTGGGATGAATCATCTTTATCCTTTTCGGCATCAGTATCTTGGGGGTTGGATTGTTTGGCATTTTTTTCCTCTTTTTGTCTCTTCACCTCTTCTGGAGGGGTCAGTGATCTACTTTTTTCATCGCTGGAATGTATATAGATCTTTGTCTTTTTCTTTTTAGGGCCTTGACTTCCTGCCACTGATGTAGAAAATGGGCTACCCGATTTTGAAAAAGGTGAAGCAGCCCTTTCAAAATGTTTTGCTTCGAGCTTAGTCTCTGGTTCAACCAGAGGACTTCTTGACAGTGGTCTTGATCCACTGGGTGTAGGAGCTGGTTTGACATTGCTGTTGCTGGATGGAGCTTTTGATAAATTGAGCTTGATTTTGGGAGTCGTTTCAGGAACTTCTTCCTCAAGTTTCTTGTCCGGTTTTTTCAACGACTTAGGTTTCGATTTTGAGTCCTCTTGTGAAGCCTCTTCAACGGCAGTAGATGAGTTTTTATTTTGATCCATTGGAGCATCAATGACTATCGGAGATGATTCAATGCCTCCTTGCTTCAAAGCAGAGGCATCAGTTTTGGTCTCTAAGAAAGGCTCAGCAGAAATTAATACCTTTTTCTCCTTGGTGAGAATTTTAACGTATCTAGATAAAGCCTTTCTTGGTACAAGAATATCCCGTACAACTTTCTTATTGCCTTCATTTTTGAATTTGAAAGTAACTGTGGATCCATTAGTTCTAACACTTGATTCTGGTGGAAGTTCAAACACATCTGATACATCCAGTAGTTTCCTTTTTTGAAATTTGAAAGTCAATTTGTACTTATTCTTGGGATCTACAACAACTAATGAAGGCTTGGATTTTGGCTTTTTGACCTCTTGTGGTTGGAGTTCTGGTTTCGTATCCGGTTTTTTGGGTTCTTGTTTTTTGGTTTCTGGCTTTTTGGTATCTGGCTTTTTGGTTTCTGGCTTTTTGATTTCTGGCTTCTTAGTAACTTTCTTCTCTTTAGGCTCTGGTCCTGTAGAAAGTTTCAATTTCAATTTCGGCTCACTAAGCGGTGTTTTGTTTGGTGTTTGCTCTTGTGATTCGGATTTTGCTTTGGCCTTTTCTTGCGCTTTCTGGTCAGAAATGTTTGTTTTGAATGAAGTTAACTGTATCTTAAATCTACCTTCCCTTTTGATAACAACTTTACCATTGCCCAAGTTCTTAAGTACGATTTTCTTTTTCAACTCGTTTAATGCAACACTCGGAACTGGGATCCTTACTATGAAGCTATCAATTTCTTTATAAAGAACCTGGCATATGCTAAATAAGTTTCTTCTTTCAAAGATACTGAGTAATGATGAATGAATGAGCTCCCAAAATGTATTTTTCAAGCCTTCCCCAATTGAGTAATCTCTTCTTAGCAATTCAATTGCCCCATTTAATGTTTCTCTGGCGAATGCATCCCTTCTCGAATTGAGTTCTGCGTTAGAAGTGTCTTCGACAATAACCATATTAGTTTGGTTAGTCGCCATTCTAGAACCCGCTTCCATGAGTTTTTCAAGCGTTTTGAACTCTGGGTCATCCAATGTTGATGGAGTACCATCTATGGCAGCTATGCAGATTGAGTTGATGAAAGTATTTACTAATTTAGCCCTGAAGGAGTGATCTGAAAAATCTAATAAACATACTTTCAAAAAGTACTGCAAGATGTCAGAATTTTTTAGTCCACCCAAAATCAAAATCCCCCTGAAAGCAGCAACTCTGATTTCTGTTGGATATTTTTCTAAGGTATAGTATAGAAGATCTTCAAAAGTCAATTGAAGTTTTCCATGAGTTGCTAATAATATTTTTTGCTGTAAGCAAGTAAGAGACACTGTATTTTGAAAAGAAGGAATCCATTCATCCAATTTCTGAAGACGACTCATCTCACTCACTACCGTTTCAAGAAACTTGTCTCCCGTGTTTGGTTCACCATCTTGCTGGCTGACGAAGCTGAGAGGATTATCGGCGTGTAACTCACCACTGGTATTTAAAGCACTGTTGGAAAGGGCCCTTATCAACTCAGCGATATAAAAGCAATCCTGAAAGTCATTATTTGAATTATCATTATACTTGACGAGATTTAGTAATAGGGTTCTGATTTCATGAGGAACATTACCATCATCATCCCTAACATTACTCAAAATTCTTGGTACTTCCTTTTGTAAAAAGAAATTGTTGAAATCATTAAAATCATTACTCAAAGGAATGAAAGAATCCGGGAAGCAAAACAAGCTTTGGTAAACTTTTAACAAGTACTCTATCCCTATGAACTTATTATCTGAGCGTGAGAATGATGCTAAAGCTTGGGCAGCCGCAATTCTGACACCATAAAAGTATCTCTGATCCATTAATGTTCGCGTAAGGATAGAACAGTAAATAAGATTAGGCTTTTCAATGTCGCCGAAATATCTTACGGCGTCATATTGAGCTTCAACATCTCTATCGTACTGCAATTGAGAACCGAACATATAATCTGGTTGTTTGACATTAATTTTCGCAATCCATTCAAAGTCAGTATCAACTCTAATCCATTCAAATGGGTCATTGTAAAGAAGATCATCTTCATGCCTGGCCCAATCGGTTAAGTTCCACTCTTCAATATCTTGTGGCTCTGTTAGCACATCACCAAGCTTACTAAAATTACTATTTGTTTCGTTGTTCTCTTCTTTGTTTTTCTTTAATCTTTTGAACTTGGAGTTATATTGTATGTCAAGACGGACAATTCCTTCTTTCAAATCAACAATATGTTCATATGGGGTACCATCGGCTTCATGAACTCTAATGGTCATAGGTCCCAAGAATACAGGCTGGATTGGGAATGAAGGTTCATCGTCAAGATAGGAGATCGCATCATTAACAAAAGTTTGAGGATTAGGGTGAAGTTTTTTTGTTTCCAGCTGTTGTACCTGTCGAATACTCATTTCAATCATTGAACGCTTCTTGTTAAAAGTTTGAGTAATATTGAAAATTGGAACACCTGCGCCAAAGATCCATTGCTTGAAAAAAATATCGAGTTTGTTACGATTAACTTTTTCACATACGTACTGGAAATGCAGGGTAGATAAAGTACCATTTTGCAAATCTCCCGACATCGCTTGTAAAAATAACTTTGGTAGAACTCTAGAAAGACCGAATGATTTATCAGTTTTGGTCATTCTTCTATCAAGGATAAATAACACAATTGGAGCTTTCAATTTCACGAAACCCAAGTCAAGGTCAGAGATGGGAAAACGGAAAAATTGAAAGCCTAAAGGCTTTTTGTTTATATCCTCTTCTACTATTGTATTCATTTTTTGTTTAATCTTATACCGATATGCGTTGTTACCCATCAATTCTTTAGTGAATTGATATGCCATGAATCTAGATATACCTATGGTACACCATATATCACTAAAGGTTTGGGGAACAATGTTGATACCAGACCATTGAGTTGTTATACTTTCCAAAAGCTTTTCAGTTACGGTGAACATGGGTTCAACGATATCAGGAGGATATAAGAGGGAATCATTGGCAATTGCAAGCCCTGCAAAATTATTAGTTTCTGACACGCACCCTTTAACAAAAGCAATTGCAAATGAACTGAATGGGAAAGATCCGAACTCATTCAGGAAATATTCCATTGCCCTGTTAGCAAAGATGCAAGTATTTTCTGCTAATTCCACCTGATCAGGTAGACAGTAAATCGTAACTGGAGAGTTAGCATTATCCTTTTCTATATCATCGAATCCACCATGTTCCAACTCATTTTCAAACCCTTCTTCATTTGGAAATTCGTGAGTCGGTTTAGAAAGGGCAATTGTTTGGAAACAACCAAGGGCCCAACCGACATGATGAGCACAGACAGGGTTAAATATAGACCACGAGACAACTTTTTTCGATAAATCTATTGAATGAGGAGTTTCTTTTACGTTATTGAAATCACCAGTACACAATGCCAATTCATAATCTTCGTTATCCTCATCATCTTCGTCATCTTCCTCAATGCCTGCAGTTGCGCTCGATGCTTTACGTTGTTTTCTTGACCGTATCTCTTCTCTTGAGCCAATGATTCGAGGGTTACCAATATCTTTCACTGTACGAGGTATATTCACCTCGATTGACCAAGTAGACCTCTCCCAGAGGTTGTCTATACAAGGAACCCAGGAAGATGTAGATATATTATATTCTGAATTTACTGTATATGCATGCCAGAATTTCTTATCAGTTTTTTCATTAGTAATGAAATTTATCCCATTTTTTGCATTGACACATTCATATTCTATAAGAACTTGTATTGGACTGTATACTTCATTCGATGTATTTCTTGATTTAAGATGAAGGGGAGTAAGGGTGGCAGCTGCTTCGCTACCGGGTGTATGAATGGAATTAATATCAGTTAACTCAAACTTCATGTTATCCGGAAGAATAATTATAAGTTCTTCAGTGTCCCCATTTGAATTTTTTTCAAGAGGTTCTCGAGGATCATAATTTAGTTCTCCAAAAATGTGATTTAGTTTCTGTCTTATAAGATGATGCTGGTGAATATTGAGGTCATGCGAGTATAAATCAAATATGTTAACGGTCTTATTTTCAATACATTCTTCAAATATACTATCATCATTTATGTATAGATTATCCTTATAGATATAATTGGCATGCCTGATATTATTAACATAAATTTCTTTAATATTCATTTCTCTGCAATCTAATCGAATAGTCTTTAAAGTATTGGAGGTGGGGATAACTGTAAGTTCTGTAAACCCATCTATTTTCTTTTGCGATAAATCCACATCAATATTGACTCTTTGATGTGCTACTTTTAGTAGTTGGGTCAGTAGATTCACGTATTTTCCCGACCTAGCAACCCTGCCAGCTCTAGGAGTATTGCTCAGACCGCCGCCATTAATTCGCGGAGTCAATCCACCATTCAGAAACAAGTCCAAGTGTGATGTGCTGGGCATATTTATGGGTGTGTGTGACGAACACTACGGACCTATTGATGTTCGTTGGCTATTATAGTAACTGGAATCAAGACTTATGATTAATTGTTAACTACCGCTATGTTTTATTCTTTCGTTCTTTCAACTTGTTGTGTGTTTACAGAAAATTTGAGTGTTTTTTTTTTTTTTTTACTTTTTCTCTACTGTTTTTTTTTTTTTGCTTTGGTCTCTGTGAAAGTTCCTGCACCTAACGTAAATCTATACGGTTACTTTAATATATTTACTTATAATCTATGTACAAGTTATCTTTCAATAGCCATTGGGACTTAACAGCACCATCACCGATGTTGTGAGTTGGTATCAGTAGAACTTTAGTTCTGTCAGAATCGACCACTAGCGGAGTGCCTTCAGACAATTGGAATTTGAGTTTACGTTTTGGGAATGAGTTCTTGACTAGTTTCTTATGTTTTTGAGTATATGGAATGATTTTGATATTTTTAATACTTTTGGGAGACTTCAATTTGATCCAATACCTCCTGTCGAATAGAATCCATTTGGACCATTCTTGGCCAATTTCGGCTGCTAAGGTGATTCTATCTAAATCTTCTGTGAGTATCGGTTGTCTTGAAAATGAAATGGTACATTTCTTCAAGTGTGATTCAAACCTTGCAGTCATAAGAAGATTGAGATACGTGATTTTGAGTGATTTATATTTTGGTTTCAACACATGCTTGTCAAACCATTCTTTGAGTTGAGGGACGGCAGCTCTTTCTAATTTGGCATACGACCAATGATAATGTTTGATTGACGAATACGGATATAACAAAACATAAAAAAATCGACTTAAAAGCAGTATATCTATTTCTCCTGATAGCCATTCGTTTGGAATTTTGAGTTTTATCTGTCCATTATGGTCATTGTGGATAATTAACTTATTATCTTGAAGGTAGGAGATTCGATTTTTGATTTTGGTCTCAAACATATTATTAACTGCCACCACCGATCTATGGGTATCAATCAATTTTTCCTTTGATATTAGTGAACCGAGAGACTCATCTCCTGCTTGAACTCGTGATGGTATCTCCTTATTTATGAAATATCGAAATGCATTCCTTTTGGTCAATTCAGTATCCTTATTGGTGGGATCCTCGAACCATTTGACTCCATTGTTTCGACATGTATCTATGATATCCAGCTTATCGAACGCCAATAAAGGCCTGATCACCTGGATCGGTTTGATGTCACGAAATGGACCCGTTGACAACATTGGTAAATGAGCTTGTTGTCTAAGTCCCACCAATCCAAACAATGACGAATTTTGTTGTAGGCGCAATAGAAACGTTTCCAATTGATCATTTAGATTATGTGCCAATAATAGACTGCTGATCTCGTTGTTCATACATGTTTGTTGAAATGCTTCATACCTTTTCTCTCGGGCAACCTCCTCGAAATTGGTGATTGATTTAACGTCAGGTTCGGAGTACGTTAATGGCTTGATCACATGGTTAACACCCCATTCCTTTACTATGTTCCCCACCGCGAGTGCTTCTTTTTCTGATCCTTCTCGATATCGGTGGTCAATCGTGATGGTTGATATTTCCATGTCTTTTTGATGCTCATCTCTATATCGGCTTAACAAGTAAGTCAAACACATTGAGTCAACTCCTCCAGAGAGTGCCACCAAGACCTTGTTAGGAAGCTTCCCATTGAAATTCTGTATTATATTGCGTCTGAATATATCATTGGTGATCATTGGTAGGTCTTCAATTAGGGCTTGTCGAATTGAAATATAGCTTTCTATTTACATCAAAACACTTTTAATCTGAGTTACTATATGTATTACGTAAGCCATTATGTAACTTTTTTTTTTTTT
>JAJMOB010000005.1:0-29252 GCA_030444945.1 Hyphopichia fennica | reverse complement strand
CCATGACTGAACAAGAGTCCGGTAACCAGTTCTTCAACTTCCCTAAGGAAGAAGAAAAGATTGCCCAACACTGGGAAGAACTTGATGCTTTCCAAAGATCATTAGAATTGACTAAAGACCTCCCTCCCTTTGCATTTTTTGATGGTCCTCCATTTGCTACTGGTACTCCTCATTATGGTCATCTTTTAACCTCCACCGTTAAGGATGTCATCCCTCGTTATGCCACTATGAATGGTCACCATGTTGAAAGAAAATTTGGTTGGGATACTCATGGTTTACCAGTCGAACACGAAATTGACAAAAAACTAGGTATCACTGGTAAAGAAGATGTTATGAGAATGGGTATCGATAAATATAATGCTGAATGTCGTTCTATTGTTATGAGATATGCTGATGAATGGCGTAAAACTGTCACCAGATTAGGTAGATGGATTGATATGGATAATGATTATAAAACCTTATACCCAGAATTTATGGAATCAGTTTGGTGGGTTTTCAAACAATTATTTGATAAAAACTCCGTTTACAGAGGTTTAAGAGTTATGCCTTATTCTACTGGTTGTACTACCCCTCTTTCTAATTTTGAAGCTCAACAAAATTATAAAGAAGTTAATGACCCTGCCGTTACTATTGGTTTCCCATTGGTTGATGATGAAAACACTTGGTTGGTTGCTTGGACCACTACTCCTTGGACCTTACCTTCCAATATTGCTTTAGCTGTCCATCCAGATTTTGAATATGTTAAAATTTTTGATGAGGAAAAACAAAAGAACTTCATCTTATTAGAAGGTTTATTGAAGACTTTGTATAAAAAACCAGCTGCTGCAAAATACAAGGTCGTTGAAAAACTCAAGGGTAAAGATTTAGATGGTATCAAGTATGTTCCTCTTTTCAACTATTTCTATGATTCTTTTAAAGACCATGGTTTCAAGGTTTACTGTGCTGATTACGTTACCGCTGAATCTGGTACTGGTATAGTTCATCAAGCTCCAGCTTTTGGGGAAGAAGATTTCAACGCCGCTACCAAAGCTGGTATCATCAATGAAAATAGATTACCTCCTAACCCAGTTAATGATGTCGGTGCTTTCACTGATGAAGTTACTGAGTTCAAAGGTCTCTACGTTAAAGATGCTGATAAACAAATTATCAAAAAATTAACTGAAAATGGTAGATTATTAGTCAGCACTCAAGTGAAACATTCCTACCCATTCTGTTGGAGATCTGATACTCCTTTGATCTACAGAACAGTTCCCGCTTGGTTCGTCCGTATTGGTGAAATCATTCCTGATATGTTGACTAACGTTGAAAATACTAACTGGGTTCCATCAAACATTAAAGAAAAGAGATTTTCTAACTGGATTTCTAATGCTAGGGATTGGAACATATCCAGAAACCGTTATTGGGGTACTCCTATCCCATTGTGGGCTAGTGATGATCTTGAAGAAATTGTATGTATTGGTTCTATTGAGGAATTAAAAGAATTATCTGGTGAACAAGATATTACTGATCTCCATCGTGAAAGCATTGATCATATCACTATTCCATCCAAGAAGGGTAAAGGTCAATTAAAGAGAATTGAAGAAGTTTTCGACTGTTGGTTTGAATCTGGTTCTATGCCTTATGCTTCTAAACATTATCCATTCGAAGGTAAAGACACTTTCAAGAATGCTTTCCCAGCTAACTTTATTGCCGAAGGTTTAGATCAAACTAGAGGTTGGTTCTATACTTTGACTGTTTTGGGTACTCACTTATTCAATACTGCTCCTTATCAAAATGTTATTGTAACTGGTATAGTTTTGGCTGCTGATGGTAAGAAAATGTCTAAACGTTTGAAAAATTACCCTGATCCTAATAATGTCTTAGTTGATTATGGTGCTGATGCTTTAAGATTATACTTGATCAACTCTCCAGTTTTGAGAGCGGAAACTTTGAAATTTAAAGAAGAAGGTGTTAGAGAGGTTGTATCATCTGTCTTGTTACCATGGTATAACTCTTACAAATTCTTGAAAGATGCTGCTGATCTTTTCAAAAAAGATAACGGTGACGATTTTGTCTATGATTCTAAATTGATTTCTACCAATGTTATGGATAGATGGTTATTGGCTTCTATTCAATCATTGATCAAATTTATTCACGCTGAAATGACTGCCTATAGACTTTATACCGTCGTTCCAAGATTATTGTCTTTGATTGACTCTTTGACCAACTGGTACATTAGATTCAATCGTCGTCGTATCAAGGGTTACTCTAGTGAAGGTTTGGAAGATACCAAGATGGGTCTTAATACTTTGGCTGAAAGTTTATTAACCTTATCCAGAGCAATGGCTCCATTCACTCCATACTTAGCTGATGGTATTTACCAAAAGTTAAGGGTTTATTTCCAAGATGAAGAATTGGAAAAATTCTGTGTTAATCCAAAAATTAAAGATATCAGATCTGTTCATTTCTTAGCCTATCCTAATGTTAGAGAAGAATTATTTGATTCTGCTATCGAAGTTGCCGTTTCTAGAATGCAAAAAGTTATTGACTTAGGTCGTAACATTAGAGAAAAGAAGACCATTTCCTTGAAAACTCCTTTGAAAGAATTGGTTATTTTACATTCTGACCCCCAATACTTAAAGGACGTTGAATCCTTAAAGGGATACATTATTGATGAATTAAATGTTAGAAACTTAGTCATTACCTCTGATGAAGTCAAGTATGGTGTCCAATATACTGCTGTTGCCGACTGGCCCGTCTTAGGTAAAAAATTGAAGAAAGATGCCAAGAGAGTTAAAGCTGCTTTACCATCTGTTTCCTCTGAAGAAGTTCAGAAATTTGCTGAAACTGGTAAGATCACTGTTGATGGTATTGACTTGATTACTGAAGATTTACAAGTTCAACGTGGTTTACCAGCCGATAAGGCTGCCCATGGGCAAGAATCCAGATCTTCTTATGACGTCTTAATTATTTTGGATGTCAACTTATACCCTGAATTGATTGGTGAAGGTTTAGCTAGAGAATTACTTAACCGTATCCAAAGATTACGTAAGAAGGCTGGGTTAAATACTACAGATGATGTAAAAGTTGAATATAATTTGGTCAAAGACACCATCAAATTCAGTACCATTATAAAAGAAAATGAAGCTCTTTTGGTTAAATCTACTAAAAGACCTTTAGAGCCTTTTACTGATGCTGATGCTTCAACTGTTATTATTGATGAAGAACAGAGCATCAATGACACTGTATTTAATTTAAGGTTATTACAAATCTAAGCTGATTGTCCATAGAATTTCACTTTCCCTCAAGGGGTGCCCCGGCTTGGCCATTTTTATACACATTTGTGTAAATAAATTAGTTTGTGTATTTAGAATTTTAATAAAATAAATAATTTATCTCTTCACGTGTAATTCGTCTCTAAATACTTGAGTGCTAAAGGTGGCCTTCAAAAAGACCAAGTACTAAGACCAGCCCCAGCAAGCACTATCATTTTTTTACCTTCAAAATCAACATAGTCGCTACTACCTGTGTCGGCAATTGTGGTGTATCTGGCACTCTTGCATTCCAATTTTTCATTTTCAAACGACCATAATCTTACCACTTGATCTACCGAGGTAGATACTGCAAGTTTGTTTCCACCATTTGAAAGAGAGGTGATCGTTGCGGAAGCAGCATCTTCAACAAAATCCTTCGATTCGAGAACTAACTCTTCATCTTTCAAAGAAAGGTGATTCAAAACAAGAGAATTGTCATCACCACCTGTAATTATGTGGTATCCGTCTTCGGATGGTGATACATGTACAGCTTTGATACCGTTTTGGTGTAATTGTTGTTTGATGATCATCTTACCTAGACTTTTTACTGACGGTATTGAATCAGTGAGACCATCTAATATAGACGTGATTTCCCAGATGGTTATATTACCATCAGTAGTACCGGTCATAATAAACCTTCTTTTTGACATTGTGAGGAAATGAACATTGAGTATACAACAAGTAGTGTAAAAATCATCAGCCAAGAAAGTGAAGGCTTTGGTTTCAGTATTGAAATGCATTAATTTGATATTTGAATCAGAGTATACAGTAGATATTATAAACCCATCTGCTACTTCAAATGAGTCAAAATCCATGATACGCAAGTCAGGGATATCACTTTTAGGCTTGAGCCTAGAATATTCAATAATAGTCGGATACCCATCTTTCAATTGATTCAATTTCCATATAATAAATTCTTCGTTAGCTGCGGAGCTAGCGACATAATTTTCATTGATGAATTTAACTTTTTGTAAACCTGAAACATGATTATTTAAACTCCAATAGTTCTTAATAGAGCCATTTGAAAATAACTTACCTAATCTTAAAGTGGTATCTTCTGATGCTGAAATGATTAACTTTGAGCCATCATCTGAAGTGAATGGGGAAACGGATATATCTCTTATTTCTCTACCATGGGTTCCTTCATTTATGAGGCCATAATTTTGATGAATAAATCTACCTTTGAACAGTTTCATTTGTAGAGTGCTTTTGTTCATATATATGAACTTATAATCTAAGTCGACTGGTTCTCTGTCTGGATAGGTTATTAAGTGCCATCTTCTGTGTGCACCTCCACATATTTCGTTTGTAATTTCCAATTGTTTAGTTTCATTCCAGATGTAAAAGTAAGAAGATTTGAAACCATAAACGATTAATTCTTTATTCTTAACGAATCCACCTTCGATAAAACCTCTTGAAATTTTGTTTTGATGAATTATATCAATGCTGAATTTGTTTGATTCATCTGTGAAAAGTCTAACATACATATAGACACCATCTTTCACTGTAATCAAAATTGTAGTAACATTATTAAAACTTTCGACTGTTGATACTGAAGAAATACTATCGCCAGGGCAAATCTTTTTGAAAATTGCACCCAATTCGAGGGTTTCGCTTGAACTCTTCAAGTCGTAAACGGCAATACTAGTGAATCTTGAACTAATAATCAACCAGCCATTAATCTCATCTACGAGAATTGAAGTGGTGGTAAATACATTTTGATTGGGTTTCGTTAATTGTTTTGATGATTTTAAAACAAGTTTTCCCTCGGATAATGCAAAAGTGTGAAGCATGAAAGGCATTTTTGGATTAGGAAAATCTACTAGAGCATAATATTTTCCATTAGATCCGGAGTAACTTAAGAAGTTAATTACCTTGTTAGATCCTGAATTAGGTTGTCTGATCCAATTTTTTTCTAATAATTCGAGAGAATCGCTAAATCTGAGGAATAAAATGTCACCATTGCGACAACATGTAAGGACAGTGTTAACTTTTGAGAATGCAACAACCAATCCAAAATCTTTAAGTTGGGATGTATCGTTCTCATTTAAGTCAATTTTAGACCAAACGGAATTGGTTTGATTTAAAGTTAAGATATTACCACTAGATGTTAATGATACAATCAAGTTTAAATTTGATAACTCACAGAATTGTTTGATGGCTTCATTTTTTTGAAAATTTTGGTTAATCAGTTCTGATATGTCTTGCGGGGTATATATTAAAGTGGTACCTCTATTTGCCAAATCGTGAACTCTAATTTTACCATCAGCACCACCTGTTACACATAGTTTAAGAATTGTATCATCAACATCCCCAGACCATATATGCTTACCAAGATGACAATTATCCCATAATTCTAATTGAGTTAATAATTCATTGCCTGGTTGATACTCCCATAATCTGGCAGTACAATCTTCACCCGTACTAAAGATTCGTACACTTTCCGATGAAGTAGTGCTATCTTTGAAAAATTCCAAATTCCAAATTCTTGATCCATGACCCCAACCAGTTGCTAATAGTTTCCCCGAAGCCAATTCGTACAATTTTACTGATCTATCATCGGAACAAGAAATGATATATTTCCCATTTTGATCAATTTTCACTCCAAATATAGACCCTTCGTGTTCAGTCAAATTGTGAATTATCTCTTTTGTGTTGAAATTCCAGATTAATACCCCATTCATGACAGTACCCGCCGAAACTAAAACTGTCTTGTCAGAAAGAACACGAATGGATCCACTATAGAGAATCGATTTCTCATTACAATGAATCACATCCGTAACAGAATAGTTCTCATCGGGTGAGGAAACATTAACCTTATATACAACGTTATGGGAAGTCAAAATAAGAAGAGTATCCTTGTCTAAAAACTCAGTACAAATGACCCATTCATTAATGGCCTTCTCCTTTGGTTTATAGTCATTATCATTATTTATGAGAGCGCTGAACTTGATGACAGAAAAGGAGCGGCCACCCGAAACACAGACACTTTCGCCGTCTCTATTGAAAGATATGTGATGTATCTTATTTCTTTTAAATACCTGATTACTGTAAATCAAGGAAATGTCATCTTTGACCACAGAAAAAATCTTCAAGATACTACCATACCCGGCAAGGATATAATTGGAGTGGATTTTAAGGGCCGTGACAAACCCGTAATGGTTTAGAATCTTGAACGTATCCTCGTGAAGCGAGGATACCGCATTTATGTTCGTCATCTGGTCGTTGTCGTTCCCCTTCTTCTTTGAATGAGATGAACTGCCGTCTTCTTTTCGGTTTCGGTTGTCTCATCATTGAGATGGTTGAAAAAAAAAATTTGGTGAAAAAAAAATTGATTTACATACAGGAACCAGTTGAAATAATTTTACAGCCAGAAACATAGGCACCTTAACTTGAGTAAACGTCTTTAAATATAGTACAAGACATAGGCTTTTCCAATTACTTTGATATTCATCTGTAGTTGATCTGTAATTGATTTGTAGTTGATTTGATGATCTGCGGTTTTCCCCCAAGGCTTTTCTTGACCTAGTACTGCCACCTTCCAATATATGGCTAATTAGTCATAAAAAACAAGTCACACCCAATAGACGAATGCAAAATGACAATATGAGCTTTTTTTAGATTCAAATACAACGAATGAGCTTATAAGTTGGGATCAAGTCCTTATAAGTAAGATTGAAAGTATGTCTGGATACTGATTAAGGAGGGCCTCCTTCTCACGAATATCAACCTCAAAGTTTACACGGGTCTTACATTTAAAATTGTACTTTGGTCAACATCCTTATAACTACTATCAGCTTCCCACTGTCTTACTAAGTGAACCTCTTGATATTGATCCAAAATCATCGTTGTCGCAGCCAAACCAACCGAAATACAGAGAGTTTCTTCTTGAGACCCCAAAAAAAGAAAAAAGCGCGATTCTCTTATCTCCCCGCCCATATAAATTAGTATAAAGATCAAAAAATTCCGCCTTCTTATGAACATCCACTAAAGTCTTCTTGTTAACGAAGAGTGTTCCATTGGTATGAAGATTATCAACCAGACGTCAAACGTCATTAACAAGCAGACTATTCCTACTAAGAAACGAAAGCTCCCTGGAACACATAAGTTGTATGATTTACGTCCGAATAAAACGATTAAGAAGAAATCGTCGAGTAAAACAAAAGTGAAGGGCCAACATTCTGAAGAATTATTAGCAAAGCATGTTGAAAGTAGCTTTTCCAAGTCAAATTTAAATGATAGTCATAAAAACTCAACTATACCTGGCGAAGTTCCAGTAAAATCTAAAGACTCCTCTTCTGATAAGGACCAAGACATCGAAAAGGAACAAGACCTCGATAAAAACCAAGACACCGGTAAAGACAGTACAGAATATTTCGTCGATGACGATGTCCTTGATATTGACAATGGTCCATTTTCATTTTTTTTACAAGAAGAATTGAAAAGTTTGATGAGACCCGCCGAGAGTTATGGTTTGGATGGTGTCGATGTTTTGCAAGATGAGTATTTGAAAAATGAAAATCAACAGCAGTGGTTTGATAATCTTCTTAAAGGTGCTATGAAACTGTCATCACCTACAACCAGTAGCATTTCAAATTCATCTCCATCAAAATTGAAAAAATCTAATAACTTCCCTTATGGCTATGATTATGAATCAAAGACCCACCAAAATGAATTCAGGCTAATTAATCATTATTTTAGAGTAATGTCTAAGTTCTACAGTGTAAAAGATCCAGAGTGGAATTTTTATTCAATTATAGCTAATGATATTGCTTATAGGTATGCACCTTTAAGATATAGTTTATTGGCATGGTCGAGTTTACACCTATCAATAGTTGAAAATACTCAATTTTCTTTGTCAAGAAAGTATTTTCAAAGTTCACTCTCTGCTATCACTACTAACTTCATCAAATCCGAAATCCCAATAGAACTAAACTTGACATCAGCTTTTTTTTTGATTCATTACGATATTATGGCAGGTGAAGGGAATGCATTACATATTTTAAGGCATGTTTGGAATAGTATAAACGTAGGAGCACTTTTCCGAACCAGAAAACCATCAGAAAAACAAGGTGCTCCCGTATTGAGCCCATTTGCATATCAAGTAATCACTTGGCTTATGTATGCAGATATCAGATCATCGCTTTTCCTTGGGAATATATGTTTCCCCGATCATATAAAAGTAGAAGATATGGAAAATCATCAACACCCCAAAAGAAATTCAAACGTGGAATATTTAACTGTTTCTGATTTATATGAATCCAATACCGTCTCTAATATATTTGAAAACTCAAGGCTGGTTCTTCAAAACTTATATGGGCCTTCATATCCTAAAGATTTCGCTACTTCGGATAAATGTCTTGATCGTATTTTGGTTTTAATGGTTAAGAATATGCTAATGTTTGGTACTCTTATTCGTTTAAGGTGTTGGTTGGATCTGTGCGGTAATTCAACTGAATTCGATCCCATGTCTTTGACGAAAAAGATCGATGAATTGTTTTTGGAAACAGAAAAACTTTCCCAACTTGAAGATCAAGATGATACTACCAAATTTCACGTTGTCATAGTGAGTGCCTTGATTCATGCATTGATTATTTATTTCGATAGAATTTGTCATCCCGATATTCGAACTAATGAAAAATCACAGAAGTCAGCAAAAGAGATAATAAGATGTGCTCTAGTCTTGAAAAAGATGAGAGAGCTAAAAACCCCAGGGTCTACACAATGGCCATTCCCCTTATTCATTGCGGGTATTGAAACAACCGATGAAGTGTATCAAAATTGGATTCTTGAAGAATTCGATAATTATGAAAAAGAAGGATGGGGTTTACATATCAATAAGTCTAAGGTGTTACTAAAAGAGTGTATCAAAAGGCAAGAAAAGTTGAGCCAGCGGGTTGATGTAGGGTTAGTAATGCAAGAAGTTACAGGGTTGTTCATTGTGTAAATATGTATTTTAAATGCATAGAAATATTTCAACGATTTAATGAGTATTGCTTCAAAAATGAAGCAAAGAAGAAAGACAAAAATTCCACAATAACCACTAGACAGAAGGAAATATGAATTACTAAAGCAAATTTTTCTTTGACTAAACCTCTTATTTCAGCTGGTAAAGAGTTAATGTCTGTGATTGATTTCAAAATTTTATTGGCGAGTTCACCGCCATCTTCTCTATCTTTAAATAAAATCTTCAACTGATGATCTAATGTATAAGAATTGAAAAGAGACGTTAAAGCAATTCCGAATGAACTACCAAGAACTCGGAATAAGTAGCTCATAGAAGTTGCTTTTGCTTGTCCGTCTTTATTGACCGATGAAATTATAGCCATGAGTGTAGAACTGAGGACTAAACCATGACCAAGACCACTGGGGAATAAATATGCATGAAATTTCCAGCCAGCTGTGTTCTGCAGAAAAGTGGTAGTCAAAATACTACCAATAATTTCACATAGGACCCCAAAGATAGAAATGTAATAGTAGTTTTGAGTCCTTCTTATAATATAACCAGCCAGAAGAGAGCCGGTGCACATTGCAACTATACTGGTGATCAACCGTGAACCAGCTTTACTGGCAGATTCTCCAAGAACTACTTGAAGAAATAAAGGTAAGTTGAACGTTATTGCAAAAAATCCCATGTAACCAAAGAAATTGGTGAGTCCTGCCAAAAGAGGATTTCTGCTCATTAAGATTTTTAACAGAATTATTGGGTTATCTACTCTTGACTCAATATAGAATACCAAAGCAAAACAGGTAATACTAGCCAAAAAAACAGCGTAGGGCGTACAAGATTTAAAACCTTCACTTCTGAAAAATTGAAGAGATAATAAAAACATGACAACGCCAGTGATCAAAAGAATCGATCCAAAAAAATCAATGTCTCTTATTCTCATTCTCTTTGGAGGAGCTGGGAGCTGGACCCTGAAATGAATAACCAAGATCGAAACAGCTGTAATTGGACATTGAATTAAAAATGCGTACCTCCATCCAATACTATCAGCCAAGTATCCCCCAATTGGAGCCCCTATCACTTGACCAACTCCAAAAATCAAGTTTGCATAACCATTGTAAGTACTTCTCTCACTAAGTGGAACCATATCACTAACTATTATCGAACTTAAAGTACCCAACCCAGCACCACCTATTCCTGCAATAATTCTAGAGAAAAATAGTTGATTCATGGTTTGAGAAAGAAAGCAGCCAAAGGAACCAATTAAAAAAATAGTATTGGCATAAATTAGAACTTTCTTTCTACCAAACATATCACTCAATCCACCATACAAAGGTTGAAATGCTGATGAAGACAACATGTACAAAGTGGCAATCCAAGAGGCTTGGTGTGATTTATTGAACTCTGCCCCAATGACTGGATAGGTTGCTGTAATAATGGTGGAGTCTAAAGCTGACAAAAATGCACCACACCATAAAGATGGCAATACTGTCCACTTGCTTGATAGTTTCAAACCCTCGTTGTACTTGGAATCATTTGCATCAATAGATGAGTACTCAGCAGGACTATCTAAAACAAGAGAGGTGTTTTCCTCAGCAAGGGACGAAGAGTCTTTATTCATTATTTCGTTATTCTTCTACTTGCCAGAATCCAAGCTAGAATAAATATTTTTGTCTTTCTATATACCTCCTGACATTCGTAGTATCGATGAGATCGATTATGTTGATAGTGAAGATGCCTCCAGCTTCTGTCTCGTCTAAATCGGGAAGGTTCCAATTTAGGAAGCTGCGAGATCCCCAAAACTTTTGCGGACTCAAAAAAAAAAAAAAAAATGGAATTTAGCAGATTTTGATACGGTCGATCAGCAAATACAAGAGTAGATTATGACTACATTCATATTTACATTATCCAATCAAGGATATGCTAGAAGGAGAGATATCAAAGAAAAAAAAGAAAAAAAAAAAAGTAAGAAGTTAAAAAGATCGATGTTTTCTTGCTAAGCCATAGCTGTTCCAAAAAACGATTAAGCAGCTGTTATCATGGATGCTTACTCTTTTCTGAAAACTCAAGAAGCTATAAGTCTTCAAAGAAGAATTAGAAGCCTAAAGTTTTGTATTGGATTTTTGGTTCTCGTGTTAAGTTTTTTATTATTAAGTGCTTCCAACGTAAGGAATTTGTTTGCTGAAGATGATATACCTTATGAATGCAAACTAAACCAAATTCACCCAAAGTATCAGCCAGATAAAAATAGGGTAAACCAACGTCACTCTTTGTTTCCCCATGAAGCTTATTTGTTGAAGAATTCTACTTTAATCGACGGTGATGGTTCCTTATTCAAGAATAAAGATATTCTAATTAAAAAAGGGACTATTGTTGATATTGGAGAAAACTTGGTCGACACGTACAATGATTTGAATACTATTGATTTGAATGGGAAGTATGTTACTCCTGGATTAATTGATGTTCACTCTCACTTTGGTACCAGGGTACAGCCACAACTTCGTGCAACTGAAGATACAAACGAGTATGTGTCCCCTATCACCCCATATGTGAGATCCATCGACGGAATTGACCCAAGAGATCCCGAATTGACCAGTTTGGCTGCAAGTGGTGTAACCTCTCACCTTGTCCTTACAGGAAGTAAGAATATCTTAAGTGGTGAATCGTATGCCATAAAAATGCACAAATCACCCAATAATTTAGTAGATGAATTATTAATCCAATATAATATGACTTCAGATGAGAACAACAAAGTTGTAAGATGGTTTAAAATCGCCTATGGCGAGAATGAAAAATCAACTAATCTTCCTGGCTACCCAGTAAGTAGAATGGGTGAAGCTTCTATAATCAGGAAAACATTCTCCAAAGCTAAAAGCTTGGTTGACAAGCAAAATGAGTGGTGCGCTTGTAAAGATTTACAAACCAAACAGTATCCTAGTGATTTTGAGCTTGATACTGTTTCTGACCTCTTAAGAGGTGACTTGAATATTAATGTCCACCTTTATGAAACTTATGACTTCGAAACACTCTTAAGAGTTGCTGATGAGTACAACGTGTCTATTGGCTCATTCCATCATGCTTTGTCTAGTTGGGAAGTTATTAAGTTACTTAAAGAACACAACAGCTCTGTCGCCATATTTGCTGATGAATGGGGTGAAAAGAAAGAAATGTATGAGGGAACTGTTTACGCTCCTAAGATTTTAGCAGAAAATAACATTCCAGTCGCTTTAAAAACTGATCATCCAGCACTTCCAGGTCAAGATCTCTTATACTTTGCTCAAATATCCCATAATTTTGGTCTCTCGCCTGAATTGGCAATTGCTTCAGTTACTTCTGTTCCTGCTCAAATTATGTCAATGGACCATAGAATAGGGTACGTGAGATGCGGATATGATGCAGACTTGGTTGTTTGGGATGACCATCCATTGAATTTAGGTGTCAAGTCTCAAGAAGTTATAGTCGATGGAGTTCCTTTATTTAATTTTGACAAATTGAGCAGTCAAAACAAACTTAATACTCTTTCTAAGCAAAGAACGCAAGTTGATTATAAAGCTGACTTTGATACTTTTATCATTAAAGGCATCAATACTTCCTTAATTCAAAATTACAGTTCTAAATTTAAATATGAAGAACTGGGTGATATTGTTTTGGTCAGAAATGGTAGTATAGAATGTGTTGGTGGGGAATCGTTCTGCAATATTCCAAAAGATAATAGTATTCATGTAATTGAATTGGAAAATGGGATGATTCTTCCAGGTATCACCTCAATTGGCTCTAGTATTGGGCTAGTTGAGATGTCATTAGAGGAACAAACTTCAGATGGAGTAGCTGCAAATAGTCCAGATGCTTTGCTTGCTAATGATGGTGTTCTTCTTGATGGTCTTTTAATTGAGCGTGTCCAGAATAGTGGGGTCACTCTGGCGATATCAGCGCCATTGGGTAACCAATTTCTAAAAGGAATAAGCACCAGAATATATTTGGGTGCTAAAAACTTGGAAGAAGCAACTTTGGATTGTAAGGTGGCTATTCACTTTAACTTGGGCAATTCAGCAAAATCATCTGAAACGCCTACCCTCTCTGCTCAAATTTTCAATTTAAGAAAGTTTTTAAAGGACGATAGCTCTGACTTGTCAGATCTTCCAATTGCTATTCATACACATAACAAGGCAATTATATTGCAAGTAATAAAGTTAAAAAGTGAATTTCCAAAAAAGAAATTCATCATTATTGGAGGTCAAGAAGCTTATTTAATTGCGGGTGATATTGCAAATGCTGATATACCAGTTGTTTTAGCTCCTTGGAGGTGTACCAGCAAGAACTGGGAAAATAGACGGTGTTCGCCAAATCAACCTTTGACTGAAGAATCATCAGTACAAATTTTACATAAGTCCGGTGTTAAATTTGCATTAGGTACTGATAGAGATATTGCTGCAAGAAGGTTGTTTTGGGAAGCTGGCTTAGCTGCAAAATCAATAGAAGGATATACCTTGCAAGACACTGTTGCACTCTTGAGCTCAAATGTAAACGAAATCTTTTCTATCAGTCCCACAAATGATTTTGTTATCTTTGATCATAATCCTTTCAAATTCGGTGCCAATTTGGCTTTTACGTTTAATAACGGTAAAGTTAAGAAAATCTTCCCTGGCTTTGAAGAAGACATAAAGGGAGATCTATTATTTAATGCATATAATTAGTTTCCATTTTAGTTTGTGTATATCATATATATTCAGCTTTTGTATTTAAGATGGTACTTTTCTGACTGAATAGACAAAATTTATTACATAATGTTAGATGTAGATCGAACATATTGGAAAACTAATTGGTATAGAAATGACTTTTTAAAGTGGTTTTATAGTGATCTTCTCATTACATATAAAAAACGAAAATATTCTTAGATTAGATCTACATTGACTTCAATGACAAATACTGTGAGCTAACCAAATTTCGGTTTATATTACTTATACGTAGTATACCATGAGTTTTTGGGCGTCTCTCTCAATTGAAATATATAAAAAAAGCTATATAATTTGAGATCATTTGATAGAAAAGCGTCATTTATCTAATTTCCTTCATAGGCATCAACATTTCTAATAAATTCATAAAAGAAAACAACACCCTCGATATGGGCATCCAAAGAAACTCTTTCGTCAACAGCGTGAGCATTGAATCTTTGATTTTGTCTGATAGGAGTGAATCTATATATGTTATCTGTCAAATCCCAAGAATAACGGGTATCTGAATTACCTGTCATACAAGATGGGGATACAGTAATATTTTGAGGGCCTTGTAAATCGTAATCCTCATATTTTGCAAAATCTTCGAAAACATGTCTGATGGTACCACCTAAAAGTTCCCAGGAAGGATTATTCAAATGATTGGTATATGGAGCTGGCTCCAATGGGTCTTCAGTGCTTAATACAAATTTACCGGCAGAAACTTCCTTCTCATTTACTTCTCCATCGAAGCCTTCAACATCCAACTTGAACAAATCAGCAACCTCTGTAGCTGCTTTTGTTATCTTCGACTTCACTTCTTCTATTGAGGAGTCGATTCCAACTCTTTGATTAACTTTTACAGTGACTTTCTCTGGCAATGCATTTACTTTCAAACCACCAAATATAATATCAACAGCTTGTGTAGTTGATACTAATGCCCTCTTCGTTGCATCAGATGATACTTCAGCAAGAACTCTTCTCTTAGAATCTTCACTTGTCCCCAATTTACTGATGTCAGATTTCATTTTTTGAGACATGTTCTTTGTTGCCTTGGCTTCACAGTGTAACTGGTAAAAGAAAGGATTCTTAGGGGAAATGTCTAATGGGTAATCTTCTTTTTCAATTGCACGGACTAATTCAGCAATGATACCAATACCAGTGTGTTTTGGAGGGACGGAAGAGTGGCCACCAACGGTAAGTAAATCGATATTCACATCAACATAACCTTTCTCACTTGTAGAAGGGAGAGCAAACCTAGAACCAGAAATGTCTTGAATACCTAAACCACCTTCATCAACAAGGAGAAAAACAGACTTTTCACCTCGAGTTTTCTTTAAATGATCTGCAATGTATGCAGCTCCTCTATGTCCACTAGTTTCCTCATCAAATCCTAAAGCAACTACTATAGATCTCTTTGGTTTGAAGCCTTTCTTCAACAAACCTTCAAGAGCTTCAAATATACCGATAACATTGTTTTTGCAGTCGCTTGATCCACGACCCCAAAGGAATTCACCATCAAAAAAACCTTCAAAAGGAGGATGGGTCCATCTGTCAACAGTTTCAGAAGGAACTGGAACAACATCCTGATGGCCGGTCAACATAATTGGTTTGAGGTCTTTATCAGTACCTTCTAAAGTAAAAAGAAGAGCATGAGTATTAATTTTTTCTAATTTAGCTTTTGAGCGGACCTCTGGGAAAGTGTTGAGCAAGTATTCACCGAAACTATAAAAGATATCCCATCTTTTATCTTCACCCACTTCTCCTAAATCATCGAAATTAGGAGTTGGAATTTTAACAGCATCTCTCCAAACCCCCAAGGAATAGTTTCGGTATTCATCAGTTTTAAAATAATCAAGATTTGAAAAATCATCAGATTGATCAGGCTTCAATTTATCTAAAGTTGGACATAAGTCTTCAAAGGAAAACTCATCCCCTTCAAAAACACTGAACACATTGCTTCTCAAATTAATGTTGCATAAGATAAAGACAATTGTAATTGTGATTGAAGCGTAGAATAATTTATATCCCCTAAACAAGCGAGTTTCGCTTTGATCTCTGTAACTGAATGGTAACTCCTGCTTCATTTTGATAACTAATGATTTGGTCCAACTATATTCAAAGCAATTGAACCTCTATGTTGATTTAGGAAGTTAATATGAACTGTTTTTCACTTCAACAGTACCTTTTATTAGCCATTGAAGTAATTGAGAATTTTTGAAATTTAGCGCACGATGTCAACTTATCTCCACTCAATATTCCGTTCTGCCCACGGAATTTTCAATTCAAAAAATAGTACCTGCCCTTTTTGGATGGTATTTGGGGACACAATGCTTAACCTCTTCTAACTTAGCTTTTGTATCTTGAATCATATTATACTTATATCAACTGATATTATGTTGTAAAACTTACCTTCGATTGGTATTGACAGATCCTTTTTGTTTTTGAATTTTTTTTTTTTTTTGCTCCCATTTTACATCATATGAAAATGACTGCTGCAAATCAAGAAATTTTCAAACGCAAAAAGTTAGATGCTAATTTAAAGTTCTGCTTTGGTTTAGTAGTATTGGTGCTAACTATATGTATCAGTTATAGTGGATTCCTTGAAAAATCCTACCCCGTTAATCTGCCAGTTGAGCATACTTTGCTTAATGAAGGAATACATTTTTGTCAGAAAAACCTACAAACACCTCCTCGTCCTTTAAAAAATCGTGAAAGAAATCCCCGGTTTGATCTATTTGAATCTGCTACCTCCTATAAGGCTATCACGAATGCAACTTTAGTTGATGGTGATGGAATTACTTTTGAAAATAAAAAAGATATTTTTTTAAAAGAGGGAATTATTTTTGATGTTGTTGATTCCAACTCTCAAGAAAGCATAAACTTTCAAATTGAATTGAATATCACTTCTTCTTCAACAATTGATGCCAAGGGATTTCATGTTAGTCCTGGTTTGGTTGAAATGCACTCCCATGTTGGTATCTGCTCGCAACCAGAATTAAGAGGAGTTAATGATATGTTTGAGTTACTGAGTCATGTCACTCCATTTACAAGAGTTATTGATGCATTTAATATTGGCGATCCAGGTATTGGTTTAAGCCTTAGCGGTGGTATTACTTCCGCTTTAATTCTTCCTAGCGCAAACTTAATTTCAGGTGAAGGGTATGTATTGAAAATGTCTGTTCCACCTTCTCTTTCGGTAGAAGAAATGTTAGCTCAATACGATCCCAATGAAAAGTTAGAAACCATGAATAGACAAAGATGGATGAAAATGGCTTGTGGCGAAAACCCAAAGAAAAGATTTGTTGGTATTCTGGAGGCACCTAAAACTAGAATGGGATTGGGTCATGTCTTCAGAGATACAATGCAAAAAGCAAAGGCTCTAAAGGACAAACAAGACATTTGGTGTGAAAAAGCTATGAACGGTCAACTGCTTCCTAGTCCTGGTTACCCTGTTGATGATAGTTTGGACTTATTAGTGGACCTTTTAAGAGGGAAAGTTTTAAGCAATGCTCATTGCTATGAAACCTTTGATATAGAAACTTTGCTTAGACATGCTAGAGAATTTGAGATTGAAATTAATGCTTTACATCATTCTTTAGATGCTTATAGAATCCCAAAAATAATTAAAGAGCAGCCTTACAATATAACATTAGCAACTTTTGCATCTCAGTGGGGATTTAAAAAGGAAGCCTTTCAAGCTAGTTTGTTTGGTCCAAAGATTCTTGAACAAAATAATATGAGTGTTGTTTTAACAACAGATCACCCTGCTATCCCTGGTCAGTCGCTCATTAATCAAGCCCAAATGGCTCATCATTTTGGATTATCAGCAGAACTGGCATTTTCGAGTGTTACGGGCGAAGCTGCTAAAGCACTTAGACTCGATGATAGAATTGGGTACGTAAAAAAAGGTCATGATGCTGATTTAGTTATTTGGAGTCATCACCCATTACAAAAAGAGTCAAAACCACTAAAAGTTTTCGTTGATGGTCACTTGGCCATTGATTCCCCGTTAGAGTCTTCTTTTGGAGCCGATTATAAGTCGATTCCTGAACTAAGTCAAGAACAAAAGGATTTACAATCAATGGAAGGGGCTAGTAGCTTTGTTGTCAAAGGTATCACCCACTCGTATGTTGACAATTTAAAAGTAGTCGATAACCTTGATTGGGAGGTATTATTTGAAAATGGAGATCTCGTTTGTTTTGCTAAAGATTGCTCCAATGCATATGAAAAAGAAACTATAGAATTGAGAGTTCAAAATGGTTACTTAACATCAATGATCACTGCCCTTACTCCCGGTCATGGTCTAATTGAGCTAGCTTCGGAACCTATGACTGGTGATGGTATTTTGGTTAATTCATTGAAGGATAAACAGTTATCAGATTTCAGAAATCCTGATAATGTATGCTTAGCTAAAAACGGACTTTCTCTCGGTGGAGTTCATTTGAAAAGGGCTTTTAATTCGGGAGTTTCTAAAGTTATCACCCCACCATTCCGTGGTGAAGGTGACCTCTTTGTCACTGGTGTGAGTGTTGCATTTTGGTCTAATTCCAACAGCCTTAATGAATTGATAAAGCAAGAGGTTGCTTTACATATAACTGTCGGTGATCAAGGTAAGCAAGAAACTGTACCCACGATCTCTCTACAAATTTCTACATTGAAAAAGCTTATTGAAGAAAACTTCACAAAAGATAACATTTATGGTAAAGTTGCAAGAAAAGAGATGCCTCTTGCTATTCATGCTAACAATAAAGATGTCATCGGCCACATGATTAAGCTTAAAGGAGAATTAAATATCGATTTAATTATTGTTGGTGGTATCGAGGCTCATTTGATTGCTAAAGAACTTGCAGCTGCGAAAATCCCAGTTGTTCTTTCTTCCTCGCCTTGCCAACGAAAGTTTTGGGACGAGAGACGATGCCTAACTGGTTTGGCTGGGGAAAGCACGGTATTAAGGGTGCTTCATGAAGCTGGTGTTAGCATCGGTATTACCATAGATGATGATATCAAATTACGTGTTTTGCTTCCAGATGCAGGTTTGGCAGCTGCTGGATCAAATGTATCGAATACTGATATGATTAAGATGCTTACAACTAATATGGATGAAATTTTCAACATTTCATCTGAAATAAAATCTTTTTTCATTACCGAAGGTGATCCTTTGGATTATGGTTCTAGAATATCAGCTATTATCCAAAATGGTGTACTCGAGAAAGTTTACCCTGATATTGAGCCTTCTATTAACCCATATATAGAGTAAATAACAGTCCATAACAGTATATAATAGTATGACTTTTCTTAGTCTTTATCATATAGTCATAGTTCTTTTATAATCTTTTGCAATGACCAAGTAAGGTAGTTAACGTTTTGGTATTTCTCAATATATGGCCTGACCCAAATTTATCTTATCAAACTGGAATTGAATTTTTTTTTGTGATGACATCTCCTTTGAAGGTTACTTCCTTCGTTATCGTATCTTATAATACAGCAATTTATGAATCAAAGATCGAAACCGATCTAGTTATCTTCCCTTAGTCTTCTTGAGTATTATTAACGCACTCGAAAAACGGTTTTCTGAGTCGCTCTCCGCAAAAAAAGATTCCATTTTGGGTAGTTTCCGAATTGGGATTCCAACAGATCGTACTCATCAACGAATATGGACTTCGAAAAGATATGATTTACTCAATAATAGTTTAATTTACGAAGACAAACCAAAACACAGTCATACAATGATTAGCAGAATCTCAAAATCAAAAGTAATAAATAATTGCTAACTTATTCTGATTTCCTTCTGTCTTTTTTTTTTTTGTTTGTTCTTTTTTATATCATTATATCATGGAAGGTAAAAAAAACCTCTACGAAGGTTTTGAAAAAGACGTTTCGAGTGCTAATGAGAAAAATACATCTATTGAAGTTTTAGAACCAATCAAATCAAATGCTGATATTGCGTTAGAGTTCGTGCAAGGGCACGAGCCAATTGAATTTACCAAAGCAGAGGAAAGATCTGTTTTATGGAAAATTGATTTACATTTGATGCCCTTTATGATATGCTCCTATTTCTTACAGTTTCTTGATAAAGGAGCTTTATCAAGTTCTTCGGTATTTGGGTTAGAGGAAGATCTTAACTTAGTTGGACAACAATATTCATGGGCTGGTTCTATTTTCTATTTTGGATACTTGGTGGGGCAACCAATTGTTAGTAGATCTATACAATATTTCCCAATTCCAAAGTTTGCCGGTGCATGTTTAGTTTGCTGGTCTGTTGTCTTGATATGTACCACTGCCACTCACAGTTTTGGAGGTCTAGCAACCATTCGTGCCTTTTTGGGTTTATTTGAATCAGTTTGTAGTCCATCATGGGTCATTTTAACTAGTATGTATTGGAAAAAAACTGAACAACCATTAAGAATTTCCATTTGGTATTCAGGTAATGCTATTGGTGTTCTAGTTTCAGGATTACTTGGTTTTGGGATTGGTCACATAGACACCAATATAGCCTCGTGGCGCTGGTTTTATATTATATATGGTATTATTACTTTTATTTGGGGAATTGTTATCTATTTTTTCCTTCCTGAATCTGTTGCTAGTTGTAAATTTTTAAATGAAAGAGAAAAACTCATTGCTATTGAACGTATTAGAGAAAACAAAACAGGTCTTAAAAATGAAACTTTTAAATGGTCTCAAGCTAAAGAAGCATTTTTAGACCCTCAAATTTGGCTTTTGGTTATTATTGAATTTGTTGGTTGTTTACCTGCTGGTGGTATTCAAAATTTTGGTAATTTAATCATTAAATCATTTGGTTTCGATTCTTTCCAAACTGTTTTAATCAACATGCCTTCCGGCGCAGTACAAGGTTTAACGTTAATTGTTTCCGGTATCATCATTGGTCGGTATCCTGATACTGCATGTTTCATGCAATCCATTGCCATGATTCCTTGTATTATTGGTACAAGTTTAGTTAAAACTTTACCCAACCATCCAAATTCTAAACGTGCCGGTAAAATGGTAGCATTTTGGCTACAATATTCGAATACTGTATCTGATGTTGGTATTTTTACTTTGATGACTAGAAATATCTCGGGCTTCACCAAAAAAACAGTATCTGGAGCCATGGTTTTCGTGGCGTACTGTATTGGTATGATTGCCGCTCCTCAATTTTTTAAAACTTCTCAGGCACCTTCTTATAATGAAGGTTTTGTCATGATGATTACCACTTGGGTTATTTTGATATTCTTACCTTTAATCTTACGATTTTATTACGTTTACGAAAATAAAAGAAGAGATAAATTAGAACAAGAGCTGAAAACAACTTATATTGAGAATGAAGAGTTCCTTGATCTTACTGATAAAGAACAAGCCCACTTCAGATATGTTTTATAATTGGCTCAAGTGTTATTTCACTGATTCTAACCTCTTGTATAAATAGATATATATGAGTTGTTCTTTTAATATAGATTATTTTTGATTGTAAAAAAAAAGTTCTAGTTTTATTGCATTCGCGCTGAAATGTTGCAAAATGTTTTTTATTTTCCTTTGCAATCATCGATTTTTGAGTAAATCTTTACAAAATCATCAAAAATGTGAGAATTCTATTTTTCACTGAATTTTCATATTTTGTATAAATGCCTATAAGATTGGAATTGAAATGTAATAGTAAATGCTAGGGACATTACATACTAGAGACTCAAATTAGTATGATTATTTGTATGGTGATATAAACTAAATTGTAGCTAAACAAACTAATAGAAAATTGAACAAGCAAATAGTAAATTGCCCAGCATGTAAACTCTTAACTTGAACTTTGATTTACTAATACATAGTAAAAATTCCGCTCATCAGGATATTGAAAAGGAATATATTGAGAGAATATGTTAGTCTAACTACGAGAAACCATATACTTAGAATCTCCTCATATGATTTTTTTTTTTTTTTTCACGAAATCTTAGAATATATATTTAATAACTATAAAGACTATAAAATATATACTTGATAGTGTAGGGGGAAGCAATGAGAGTTTAGTCTCTCTATTTATCGATTTTTTTTGTCTAGTACCACTCAGTACATCACCCTAGAAAATGAACTAAATGTCTACGGCCATATCTAGCATAAAGCATGATTACCCGTCCGATCAATAATTATTAAGCTGCTAAGAGCGATGCTGAGTACGGTAGTGGGTGACCATACCGGAAACCATCGTGCTGTAGACTCCCTTTCTTTTTTTTTTTCATTATTTGTGGTATAAATTTTGCCGATGAGCTTTTTTTTTCATTCCTTCAGTCCTTTTGAATTTGTGGATATCCATAGTTTTCACAAATGAACGGTATCATCACCAATTATATGCTTAACACATACTTAAAATCGTGTGCCTTAGCCACTACGCTGAGAAAGTCTTGATATTCAACCACAAAAGCATTGGCTTATAGCAAAAAACAATCAAACATAAGTTCCTTGTTATGCCTGAAAATTACCTTGTTATACCTGAAAACAATATTTGTATAACTTATTAGACTCCTTTTTTTGCATTCGAGCAAGACATGAGCTATGCAATTGTTCTTATTTCAACAAAATAGCCTGGCTAGCTCAATGGCTAGAGCGTGTGACTTTTAATCACAAGGTTGCGGGTTCGATACCCGCGTCGGGCTTTCTTTTTTTTCGTATTTTTTTATGCGACATTTTGACTTAACGGAAACCCCAGCAGATAAGGTGGTTAAAAGCAAACACTAGCAGATTCTTATCATTATACGTCTACATTAGGATATTGAATATTTCAATCTCTATGATTGCACCTGTAATCCTCTGCCTCAAAACAAGTCACCCGCGTATTCAATTATTATACGATTTGTTAGCGGGTTATCGCACGTTGAAGAAGCTAAGGGTTGTTAGTTGAATTGGGGGTCTACTTGACACTTAGCGGGACAGTATTGAATCACCTTTACAGTAGATAGCGGGGTGTCATACTTTTCACAATCACTTTAAGATTAGACAAATTATTCAAATTATTCTTACCATTTTGATTAGTTATCCGCTTGAAACTTCGTCAATTCGCAATTGAAAAAAAAATGGATCTTTCCCACCAATTCATTTTTATTTCGATTTAGCTTCATTAACTTTATCACCATTACAATGGGATCAAGTAAAACTTTTGGAAACCGATAGAGATATTTGTAATTGGGTTATAATAAGAGCTATTAGAATAGTTATATCAGTTTTTGGTAATTGTATCCATCGGCCCCTGATTGGAAAGACGGATAGCCTTTCCAAATGCGGTAATGATAAGAATTGCGAAAAATTTCTCAGTATAGAGGCTCTCTCCTCAACTAAACCAAGACTAATTAAAGACTAATAAGACCTTGATAATGAAAATATTATAAATTGAAAGATATTTCCAGTTATAATTCATGAATTTTATTTTCTTTATTATCTTAATATATCCTTATATTTTTGAATAACTCATTCATATAGACTTTAATAAAACTCCATTCAAAATGCCAATGTTATACAAACCATCCGCCGAAGGTAAAGAAGTTAGACCAACTCAAATTCCTTCCCCAGGTAACAATTCTTTCTTGGGTGATATCTTTACTTCTGATGCTCCAAAAGAAGAGCAAATGTCTTGTGGTTTCTACAAACAAGAAAAGGGTGAAGCTTTAGTTTACACTTATACTTATGATGAAATGAAAATTATCTTAGAAGTTGAAGGTGAATACACTATTGCTGATGAAACTGGTTACAAAGTTTCCGTTAAACCAGGTGATGTTTTCTACTTTAAAAAAGGTACCACCATCACTTTTGAAACTACTGGTTATGGTTTAGCCTTCTTCACCGGTTTAAGACCAAATGGTGCTCTTTAAGTTAAATCAAGGTGCTTAACTTCAAAAAAAATTTAGGTCTGTGACTTAATTCAGTATATATTTATATCAAAATAAACAAGAATTCTTTATCTGAACCTTATAATATGTCGTTTCTAATGTAGTTTTCAATATTATCGGTATACGTTTCGCAATCACATTTTACGTCTCCATCTTGCACATTACGATTTATGTCAAATTTCAATAGTTTCATGCCAATTTGCAATGAACTTATAATTTGCAATAAGTTTTATATCAATTTGCAATATAAATTTTAATTTGCAATGAATTTATTTATAGTGGGGGTGTGGGTTTTGGTACTGCACACAGATAGGTCAGAATCTTCGAGAAGCGTTGATCTCTCTCTCTTTTTTTTTTTGTAGACGCGGACGCCAGAAATCAGGGTAAAAGACAGAGTAAGTGATTTATAATATCGATTGCAACTCCTTTTAAACAGAGTATTTGCCGTTAGGATAATTGGAAAGTCACTAAAAAAACCGTATAACATGCCTATCGACTATTCGAAATGGGACAAGATTGAATTGTCTGATGATTCAGATATTGAAGTTCATCCAAATGTTGATAAAAACTCATTCATCAAATGGAAGCAAAGGGATATTCATGAAAAGCGTCAACAAAGAAATATTGAAATTAAATCTATATTGGTTCAATTGACAATGTATGCCAAACTAAATGCAAGAGTTGATTATTTATTGGATAATTTATCAAAAGATGATTTACTTAGTGAATCAAAAGTTATAGAAAAATTGAATGAACAATTTGATAAATCTGAAAAATTTGATTATGAAGCATTAAAGAAAGAGAAAGGTGATAATTTACGTAAAGGATTAAGAGATTTACTGTTTGATTCTGAAGAAATTGAAAATACTCCTCCTTATAATGAAATGATTGAAGATTTATTTATTCAAGTTAAAGAAGATCATCCTGATGCCAAAACTGATTCTAATAAATTAGTTGAATACATTAAGGAACATAGAACTAAAATCGATGATGTTTTATCAAGACAAACTATTAAATTAGATGATTTGTTATACCAAAAATCCATGTTGATCAGTAGTGATGATATTCATACTGGTTTTGATAGATCATTTTTAAATAAAGATCAAGAAGAAAAAGAAAAACAAATTAAACATGCAGAATCTCAAAAGAAATCCATAACAACTACTGAAACTATAAATATACCTCAAGAATCACAGGTATCAATTCAAGGTGAAAACTCGGATTCTAAATCTGATCAAGATATTCTCGATGATTTAACAGTTTTATCAGAAACTACCGAATTTTCCAAAATTCCAAGCTCTAAACTTAATGAAAGTGCTGCATACTTAATTAAGAATTACCATATTTGTAGTGAACAACAAAAGGATGCTTTAGTAATGACGGCTTTTGATCATCAATTACAAGGTGATTCTAAAACTACTAAACAAGTCATTCATCAATCTCTCTTACTTCAATATATTGCCCAATTAGCTGGTCCTCATCCTGATAGAGATCAAACTATAAAAGCAATTAAGTTATTCATCTCAAAAGTTGATGATAATTCATCTCCTGCTAAACAGGCTTTCCTTCAAGATGTTGAAAATACCTTCAATCATATAAAATCTAGATGTGAAATCATTAAACAAGAACAACAAGAAAATCAAGACGCTGGTAATGGTGAAGAAGCTTTAATTCAATTAAAGGCTCTCGATGATAACACTGAATTGTTCGTTAATATTCCTAAAGAAGGAACTGAAGAATATGAAATTTTCAGTAAGGAATTATCATCCGAAATGCAAGATGCTATCAAAACAGGTTCCTTAGATGAAGTCAATAACGTTTTCGCTAAATCAAAAGTTGAAGAAGCTGAAGCAATCTTGGAAGTCTTCAATAGATGTGCTGTCATTGGTGTCAACGGTTATCTAGAAGATGAAGAAGAATTTAAAGAACTTCAAAAACAATACAATGAAAATTTGGATTTAGAAGAAAATCCTGAACAACCAGCCATTGAAGAAGTTAACGAAGTAGATACTGCTGATATTGTTGATTAAATAAGAGCATGTCTTAATATTTTCTTTCAGTTCTCTTAATATTTATTAATTTCAATTGAAGTGTGTTGCTTGTGTATAGTAATACGTATATAGATACATGTATATCGATCTTTCAATTCATATATATAAAAAAAAATCTAAAAAAAAAAAAAAAACAAAACGAATATTGTCTACGGATTATTTATGCAATACTTGTAAATCTGTGTTTTTACACTACTAACGAATCAATTTCTACTCAATCTTGCTAAAGTCTCCATTAATGATTGTGTGGTATTTTGGGATTGGGGCTGTTGCTGCTGAAGTTGAGAAGGATGTGGCTGTCCAGGGTTAGCATATGCGTTATTCGGCGGTTGGGAAGATTGCAATTGAGATAATAGTGAATTCACTTGGTTACTAGGTGATTGGTTTTGGGGAATAGAAGGTGGAGGGGGGCCTTGATTATAAGATTGATTATAACCATTGTTATATTGTTGAGGGTAATTATGGGGTTGTTGATAAGGTTGAGGTTGCTGATAAGGATGAGAGTGTTGTTGTTGCGGCTGTTGCTGTTGCTGTTGCTGTAAAAGTGAAATCATACTTTGCATTGAAGCAGGATCCATATTTTGTAGCGTTTGAACTAATCCTGAATCATATTGAGGTTGAGAACCAGAAGGTGGAGCTTGGGAATATCCTTGTCCATACGACTGTTGACCATTGCCATAACCTGATCTATCATAATTATTGTTAGGCTGAGGTGCCGGTGGTTCAGCATTACGATGATACTGGTTACTTGGATAAGGGCTACCACCATTGCGGTTCCAGTCATCATTATGCCAACGTTGACCGGAATGATGTCCTCCTCTACCACGGTTAGTCCTTCCTCCACGATCGCTACCGTATGAATCACCACGGCTGCCACCATAAGAGTCACCACGACCTCCGCCATAAGAGTCACCACGACCTCCGCCATAAGAGTCACCACGACCGCCACCACGATCATTGAAATTACGACCACCACGTCCTCCACCACGTCCACCATGGTCACGTCCACCATGATCACGACCACCACGATCACGACCACCACGGTCACGACCACCACGATCGAAACCATGAGATTGTTGTTGAGGATATGCAGAACCAGTAGCTGCTGTAGAAGAAGAAGCACCTTGTTGAAAACCATTATCCTTAGACTTTTTATTTCTTGCTTTCAGTAAGATATCAGCAGCGACTTCAGGTTCAATATCAGCATATTCATCAAATTTAATACCACCATCCGGTGTAGTTTCGAAAGTTTGAACATCAACTTTCATTTCTTTGATTACGCAAGTACCCAAAACACCAGAATAGGCAGCTTCACTAATAACTTCACTCAAATCCTGATGGGTAATATCTTGAATATTGATTGAAACGGGAGAATTTGAGAAAGCCTTTTTAACTTTTCTAATGAAGAAGATTGATGATTTACCGGTTATATAAACTTGACAATCGGGTATGAATTTGGTCTTTTTAGGAGAATATTCAATATCTTCAAGTCTATCTTCAAAAGATCTCTTACCACGATTATTTTCAACAGGAGGTTTTCTTGCCTTTTGGGGTTTTGAAGAATCCAAACGCATAATCTTATTATGAAGAGGGACATCTGTTTCACCTTTAATACATTCAGCACAAGCTTCATTTGATTTGAATTGAGCAAACCCATAACCAGCTTTAATTGCAATTTGAACAACTTCACCATATTGACTAAATATTCTAAATAAATCTTGTTTTGAAATTGTATTGGCTGGAAGATTACCAATAAATAATCTCAGTCTATCAGGAAGATCATCCCAATTGGGTAAGCTCATATAATAAGTTTCTCGTTTAATAAAATCGTCATAAGCAATATCTTCTTCAGGGGTCATTGGTGCAGTAATATTAGGTCTGCGACAATATTTATTAACAGGAATAAGAGGAACTGGATTTCTTAAAACTTTACAAGGTTTATTAAAAGAATAAACTTGATTATAATTCATACCTGGATATTGATCACTCAAATCAGTAGGATTATTAGAAGAATTTGAAATTGAGTTTGAAATTGAAGGAGAGCCAGTTAAATTTACATTTTGCTTATTGAGTTGCTCAACTATAAGTTTCATTTGATCTTCTTGGCTTAATTTAATGAAATTTGGATCTCTTACGAGGTCACTTTGCATAATGGTTTCATAAGCTTGTTTCAACAGATCCTGGGAATTTTGAGGTTGGTTATTGATGTTATTATTACTATTATTATCCGATACAACGAGATCCGGAGAGGAAGAGGGAGAGGATGCTTTTACAGGAGGCTTAGGAGGTAATCCCGAAGGGCTTGTACTTCTATCGATATTTTCCAGGGAAGTGATGGGGTCAACAGTCTTGCTAATATTATTGTTATTGTCATTAGTAGTATGGTCATCATCAAGAGAACCCTCTGGATTATAATCATCATTATCATTATCATCATGACTATAGTTAATATTTGGTTCACTACTAATATCTTGGGGTTGATTATTATTACTATGTTGTTGAGAGGAAGAATCACCTTCTAAATAAGCTTCAGGATCATAATCATCTTCATCCTTCTTGTCATCATCATAAGAAGTCTTATCAGGTGAATTTTGTATTGATATGTTATCGTCAGAGTGGTCAAGTTGTTGATTTGTGATTTCATTTGAGTCATTTGAATCCTTTGAATCCTTTGAATCATTTGAATCCTTTGAATCCTTTGAATCATTTGAATCATTTGAATCCTTTGTGATTTCATTTAAATGATCATTTGTAGCAAAATCAGAATGCTCATTTTGAACTTCCAATGGTTTATCAGTATCCGAAGTAGACGTGGAATTCACACCTAAAGCAGTTGGATTGACCTCCATATTCGCTAATTGCTAATTGCTAATTTGGTATTGCTAGATTAATGAATTTAGACAACAAAAGTGTTCTTTATCGCTTATTTTACCGGCGGTTAATTTTTCAATGTCACTTTTTTAACTATAATTTCTATAAATTAGTTAGTTTTCCTATTGAAAACCACAGAAGAAGAAGAAAAAAAGAATGAAAGCGACCTGTATCACTGGCGTGTCCATACCAAAATAAACTTTATATCCGGGTAACACTTTCAAAATTCGCCAATACACGCCACAACCCCCCCCCCCCCCCACTCTCCTTGGTTTGGTCCCCCACGCTTCGAGAATAAAATGAAAAGGGAAGGAAGGTAGAGCCTGAGAACAGGGCATTTTTATGAGGAGATCTAACAGGTTAATACTAGTTTAGCTAATTGATGAATATACTTTCAACACTTTCTAACCAATAATAAAGCAAGACCTTGGATCGCCGTTCGAGGGACGTAGTTGCTCTTGTAGATGCTTACTAAACTGTGGGCTTGTGTCATGTGACCACCCACCCAC
>JAJMOB010000040.1:0-99201 GCA_030444945.1 Hyphopichia fennica | reverse complement strand
CATCTAGTGTTTAGTTAGGGCAAAAACCTCCGTACATCTAGTGTTTAGTTAGGGCAAAAACCTCCGTACATCTAGTGTTTAGTTAGGGCAAAAACCTCCGTACATCTAGTGTTTAGTTAGGGCAAAAACCTCCGTACATCTAGTGTTTAGTTAGGGCAAAAACCTCCGTACATCTAGTGTTTAGTTAGGGCAAAAAACCCGTTCTATTGAAATTCTATATAAAGTATAAGCCTATATCTATTCTATTTGTGTTAATGGAATTTCTGATTGGTACATACTGCTAAACTTGTCCTCCATTTTAGCTAAGTAATATGGGAAGTTAATTGACAGGAAACTATAGAGAGTCAAAATCATCATTGTAGAGTCCAAATAAAAGAAGTTGCTTTCTTTAGATTGTAAAGGACCAGTTGGACCTTGAATGTATTCAATAATACGATAGATTGATCTGATTAAAATACAAATTGATGCAAAGTTCAAGACTAATAAACCATGTTTCCAGTTACCAAAGATTGGATGTTGAAATTTCATTTCATCAGAAATTTTAGTTGGTCTTGAATGAATTTTACGAGAAAAGTTAATCATACAAAAAATAAATCCCGAAAAAAAAACAATTTGAATACCCAAGCCACCTAAAACTAAGTTCTTACCCATTGTTGGATTATTGATACTTAACCCACCACCAGAAGATTGAAGTAAAAGGGAAAAAACATCTCCAATAACAAAGATTTTTGTGAAACGAGATAAACGAATTAAAGAATGATGCTCAGCTTTCAAACTTTTGATGATTTCACCGAAAATCATATAGATTGTTGCAGCCATGAAAGCAGGAGCAATTAAGATTAAAATTGATTGAAGAATATATGGGATCATTGGATCAACATCTCTACTACCCAAACAACGACCAATATATCCAATGGATTCGAACAAAATACCAACAATAAGAGGAGCCATAACACCATTAAATCTGGACATTTTCTTTGAATGAATGTAGTACCCATAACGTTTACTAGCATAAATACAATACCCAATTTGAACGGCTGCTAAAATGAAAAATGAGATAACATAGTGGATCGATACACCAAATGCTGGTGTATATTGATAGTACTGATATTGACCAGATGAAGAAGTAGAAGACATGGCTGTTGTTAAGGGGAATTTAACATGAATAATTCGAATGAAAGGGATACTTCTAATTTATATATAATTCAGAAAAATAAAAATGCGCTCAGAAGAGGCGTTATCGTATTCAGCCAAGAAAAAGGGCTTCTATTTTTGGATGCTACTGCGGTTCACTGCGCGCGGATTCGTTAGCACTTTTCCGACGCAAAGAAGCCAACAGACGCGACTTTCGATCTCCAAGGCCAGTTATTCAGTTTAACTATAATGTGATTTTTATTTCAAATTTAGCATTAATCCATTTCCAGAAGGAAGAACATTCCTCTTAATTTTGAAGTTTTTACCTCAGAACTCTACAAAATCCATTAAAAAGGCAAAATATTTTTGCAACCCAAGGTATATTCTTTAAAGGTAGAAAGTATGATCATATAATTGATTCCTTTCGCTGTCCTTTTATCGATTTGATGAAGTTTTTGAAAAGTCTCTTTTAAATTTATGCATAGATTAAAGCATGAATTGATTGGATCGAAGTTTACTAAAATCGAGTGAATCGACTGGATCGAGAGAAGAGTTACAACTTTTTCTTGTTTGTCAAACTCGATAAAGTGATATTTAGATGCCGTTGATTTAAAAAATCTCCGAGTCGAAAGTTTTACCTGATGATACACTTGCATTACGTTAAGTTAGGTGACATAAATATATATTCATAGACAGTAAAATTATTTAGACTAAATAAAACCCCTTTCCTTTGCAACAATTCTCAAAGCCAACCTCTTTGAGTAATACCTAGAAACAGCCAAATTACCTCCCATATAATAAAAGTTAGGGTGACCTGAATCTCTCCACATGGTCTTGAACTCCCCTTCTTCATCTAAACCCCAAACTGGATTTAATTTATCAGCAACCCCATCACCAAAAATACGTCTAGCAGTATCACGCATATTTGAATAACCTGTAGCCATAACAACAATAGCCAAATTATTAACTTCGGTACCATCAGTGAAAACAACACCATTTTCTGTAAAATGATCAATAGAAACACCTTGCTTAATAGCGATTTTCTTTTCGGCGAGTAATTTGGAACAACCAACATCAATATAATAACCACCACCTCTTCTATAGTATTTACCAAAAAGTCCTGTACCACCGTAACCGGCATCTAATTTGAAACCAGATTTGGTTAAAGACTGTTGTAAATCTTTTTCAAGATAAGATATTTGACGGTATTGTTGTTGTTGAACCAAGTTTAATAATTTAGCAGGGATTGAATTTAAAAATAAATCAGCAATTTCAACTGGAGGCCCACCTTCTTCATATAAACCTTCAGTAGTAACTTTCAAACCAATTTCACTATTAATAACACAAGTTGAAGATCTTTGAACAATAATTGGTTTAGCACCTTGTTCATAAAAATCTTGAGCAATATCATGACCAGAATTGCAACATCCAAGAACAATTGCATTTTCACCTTGAAACATTTTACCGGTATTATGTTGAGAAGAATGAACAATTTTCCCTTTAAATAAATGTTCATTCTTGAAGTGAGGAATATTTGGTTCACCTGAATGACCAGTTGCCATAACCAAATGATTAGGTTTTAAGTAAGTAACTTCAGCAGAATCATTATCAACAATTTTAATTGACCATGTTTGAGTATCATCATTAAACTGGGCACCACAAACGGTTTTATTGGTCCAATAGCTTAATTCCATTGATTGGGCATAATGATCAAACCAATCGCCCAATTTATCTTTAGGAGTGAAAACTGGCCAATTAGGAGGGAAATTTAAGTAAGATAAATGATCATACCAAACTGGATCATGTAAAACCAAAAATTTGTAACGATTTCTCCAATTATCACCAATTTTTGGATTTTTTTCAATAATAAGTGATTCAATACCCATCATTTTTAATCTGGCGGCAGTATTTAACCCCCCTTGACCACCACCAACAATTAAAACGCAAGGTTGTTTTTCATTTTGACCCCAAACAAAATCTGTTTGTCTATTTTCTAACCATGAAGATCTACCTTTATGTTGACCATGATTTACCCCTTCTGGTCTACGAGAACCAATTTTTTCTTCATTACCCCAAATATTTTCCAAACCGGTGAAAAGAGCCAAGGCTTTAACTTTATTATCAACAGCAACAAGACGAGCCACCCCAATACCAAAACCAAAAGAATTTTCAAATTTAATAATAACTTGAAGCCATTCTATTGGTACTGGGTTAGTATCTGTAGCAGGATGAATGGTTTGAACACTAATACTATTTTCAAATCTTAAATCAGCTTTAGTATCTACGGTAACTTTACCTAATTTAAATTTTTTTTGTTGAGATTGAATTGATTGTTTTATTTTATCAATACCATGATATTGATGATAATCCCAAGAAATTGAAAGATGATCTTTCCAAGAACCATGAGGAACAAATAATTCATCAATTTTTTTAGAATGATCACCACTTAATAATGAATTAAAATCATTACACCAACCAGTAGCTAATTTTAATAAATCATTAGATTTGAATAAATCAGGAGTAGGAGTTTCTAATCCATAAATTTTTTCAATTGGAATATCATTATCATAAGGTTGATAAACTAGGGGAGGATTAATTTGATCTGCCATATCAGCAGTAGCTCTTGATTTATTTAAACCAGGAGTTAAAAGAGAAGTATCTCTTAATTGAGCAATTGTTGATTCATCCGGAATTGGACTCGAAACACGAGGAGAACTGATGGCTTCTAACATTTCTTTGCAGTAATTTTTTGTTTTTTTTAATTTTAAATAAGTAAAGATATATTAAAAATATTGAATCAATTTCGAGAAAATATTAAATATATTTATAGTAAATTGAATTTTGATATAATCAAAGGACCAAAATAGATTCAAAGAGGGGCAGAATAGTGGTCATACCAGGACTAAACTCCTTGAAAAGATTTAACCCAAGTCAAACGAGATAAGATTAAACTTATTGGCTGAATATACTGGAGCAGGAGATTAGCAAATAAGTTTATCCCGGGAATGGATTCAATATCGGGGTCGGAGTAATTTGTGGACCAAAATAGTATAAACAAAAAATTTAGTAGTAAAAAAAGACAGTAAAAAAAAGATTTGCAGTTTGCAGCCTTGTTAAAACGGGAAAACAAGTTCCACTAACGGTAACAACTACATAAATGAGGGGAAGTCGGACTTTTGGCAGCAAGGACAAAACTTAAAGTGGGACACCAGTAGCCTGATTATCTATCAATTAACCTAGGCAACAAATATATAGTATAATCTACAGTATATTATATCTTGATTAAACATTGGTATTTAAGTCTGGCCCATGCTCTGTGCTCTTAATTTATGTTCTGTCTTTTCTCCTATTATCATTATGTTACCATACTACACATATACATATACACATATACATATATATATACACATACACATACACATATACATATATATATACACATACACATACACATATACATATATATATATGTATATACAAATACAAATACAAATACACTTCCTTTTGTTGAGTAATATCGTGTGGAGATGGCTTTTCCCCTCTTCGTTTATTGTTGTTTGAGATCCTGCACACACAAATCGAAATCACAAATAGTCGTATTACGTAAGCAACTAGCGGTGCGGGTGGGCTGCAATTTCTAATTAGGAAACAGTAACGACTTCTCCACAAATTAGGACAAACAGCAATGTCCTTAAACATATATATATATAAAGAGGAGCATCCGGTTACTTTTCGGATCACAGTGATACCTTAATCACCGGAGTCATTTTTAATTGATAATCGTATAAGCTCGGTATGTTCTTAGTATCTCAACGTTACATTAGTATAAAGATGTCATAAGCTATATATCTATATGAACATAAACATATGAATATATGAATATAGATATATATGAATATAGATATATATGTATATATAAATATGCATATATACATATACGTATATAAACATATATACTAAAGGGATATTTCGTATTCGATAGCCTTTTTCAACTTCTACTATGCACGTGACAACCGCTTAACTTAGTGCAGTATACGTACTTTGAAAATTGCAATACATGTAATATTATATACTTTTGCAATCTATGTACTTTCAGAAATATTTGCTTTGTAAATTGCAATATATGATATCTAAGGTACATATATTGCAACTTGGCTTAGTGGTATTTTTTTGAGTAGCTTCTATGTTTTAGATCCTTATCAGATAAATCACAAATTCAAATACAACTCTAGTACTTTTCACTCTTATATTGATCCATTAGTATATTTTGAAATCAACCTTGACGCTCTTCAAGTTAGGTGACTATTTTTTGTTTCTTGCAAAATTCTTTTTTTTTTGTAAATAAATTTCAATTTTACATAATATTGCTGAAAATTGGACTAATGTATTGATAAATATGTTTCAAATTAAAGGACTTATCTTACAAATAGAGAAAAAACGAGAAAATTTAACAAAATACACTTTTAGTCTTGTATAATGGGAAAGTATAAATGGTCTTATGCTAAGTTATTACAAAGTAAATATAATAAATCATTATATTAGATAAGCTATTGTACTAAGTCATTTCAATAAAAACAAGTAGAATTGACATTTTTCCGAATTTTTTCTTTTCTTCCCTTCTTTTTGCAAATTGATTCACTAGCAAAAAACAAGTTGCAAATACCTTTCAAATTTAATAACAAAAAGTTCAATTGCAATGTCACATGATTTCTTTGATATAGTAACCAAATTAAGAATCGCATTACTAATGGTACTGGGTAACCCTTTTTGTAGATTAATTTTCTTAATTCTATCGCGAAAGTTAAGTTTAAAGCCACATCAATCACCACACCATCATGCTCTTATACTTTCTAATCTTTAAAGTCTAAACTCCATTTATTGAGTTTCGCCAAATACTCTATATACCTATCTCATGGGAGAAACAAAAGTCGTTAACTGTTGCGTCACAAGTAATTGTTGCAAAAGTGGTTAATTGTTGCATCATCAATTATAGTAGATGCGAATTTTGATATAATCCATATTTTGACTTTATATACGTCACTCGCATATGATTACTGTTTTAACGTGGACAATATTGTTTAGTAAAATAAAGGAAAAGGGTTGTATAATACCGATTTTCATACTAACATTCGAGGGCTTAAAATTGATTAAGATAAGCTAATATAAATGTGGCTCAACCAAGAAAGAAAGAAAACACTCAGGGTAAAGTATACAAGGGGGAAACCACACTTTTAGTTATTACGTTACAATCACGTCAAAAGCTGAAAAATCATTAGAAAACGTTTATGTCTATATGGACTTAAGGGTATAGAAGGATGTATAAATAGAGGTAAAAACTTCCAGGATTTAATTAAATTTATTTTCACAATTAACCCAATTAAAAACCATATACAATTCACCCCATATAAAAGACAATGTTCAGAAACTTAATTAAACCTCAAGCTATTAAACAATTTAGCACACCTTCAATTAGATATTTTTCATCAACCGGTATTAAAAATTCTCTAGCACTTCGTTTACGTGGTACTTCAGAAGGATATATTCAAAGATTAGAAACATTTGGAGAAGGTAAAACACACGTGATCCAAAATGATTTATTCGAAGAATTAGGAGGTACTGATATTCATCCAGATCCAATTTATCATTTATTTTCAAGTGTATCAGGATGTCAAAATATTACTGCTCAAAAAGTTGCTGGTGATTTGGGTATTAAACTTGGTAAAGCAAATATTAAAACTGATTCAACTTTAGCACTCGTTGTAAAAGATCCCAAAAAATACCCTGGATTTAGAATTGAAGACTTAACTATCGAGTATGAATTAGAAACTAATGCCACCGATGAACAATTTGAACAATTAAGAGAAACAACAGAAGACTTATGCCCAATAGCTCAAGTTTTCATTAATTCAAAAGGAATCGAATTCAAAAGTATCTGGATCAAAAAACCATTACAAGAATAAATTAATATTGCTGGAGATTTATCACTTTGTAGTTAGTTAATGTATATTTTAAATTCAACGACTATTAACGGCTGCACAGAAAGGGCTAATATAACTATAAATAAGTTATCCTGTACATTGTTAGAGTAAGGAAATGAGTAAGGAAATGAGTAAGGAAACGAGATACCACTTATATTTCAACCTTCCCCGACTTTTATCGAAAACTAGAGTATGAGTAAACGAAAAAGAGCCATAGTAACAAAACTTATTACAATCTAGAAAGCTTATTGGAAAACTCTTGCAGCATTCGACATTATAGATTTTTGCACAAAGCCGTAAAACCAAAAAAAAAAAAATGAAAAAAAAAAAAACGGAAATTACGAGCAAATTAATTACTACGCAAACACTAATCTGATTGGTTAGAACAAAGACAAAGGAAAAAGAAACTCCCAACACTTGTATTATGGGAAATGTTTGCTGCATGACACTACGTAGTGTAATAATGGTCTACGGTTGAGACCCGAATCGTATGCCTACTGGCTCTTCCGTGTCACGATCCGATCAGGGTAAATGCAATATAATTTTATTTTAATGTACGTCTGCGTTATGAAATGCGACAATACTTGAAATTTTAATTAGGTTAATTAATAATCCTGGTTAAACTTACGATTTAATGTTGAATGAAGCCCCCTTTACGGTAAGTATCAATAAATTCGATCAGATTATTAATTTATCAGTTTCATCTGACATCGTAGGCTTGATGCGAACTCAGAAAAAAATAATTAGTTACCGAAATGCCGTACTTTGATACGAATTTGTCATTACTTATTAAAGTAGGATACACGACTTAAATCTTAACTCATCAAGCATACTCTACTTTGTTTATCGTCTTTGCCTTTAACGTACGTATTAATGAGTTTTTTTTTTTTGGATTTACGTTTCTAGCGGAAAAGTAGCCTTTGCCTTTGTCTTATTTCAATTGGTGCTTTTAAGACGGCCTTACGATGCCATCAGATAATAAAACTTTTTATTTTTAGCCTTTCTTTTGTTTTATTCGATGAAAGTTTTTTTTTTCTATACAATTGAATGAAATGTATTTATATAAATAAAAGTATCCTCTGTCCTTTCGTGTTCTTGTTCTTTTTTTATTGTCTATCTGTGCTATAGTGCTTTCTATTTTGGATTTCTGTTCATTCAAATAGAATAAAAAAAAAAACCACTAAGATGTCAGAAGAGAAACTAGAAGAGAAAACTGAATTTACTAAAACAACTTCAAATAGTGATTATAGACATGTTATTTACGAAAAATTAGGTCATGCTGACGTTTTTGAAGCTACCATTCCTGATATTGAATATCTTTATGAAAAATCTATTGAATTACCTATAGAGAAAGCCATTGATATTTTAACTAAATGTCTTGAATATCATGAAGGTGATCCAAATTTCCCTTTTGAAGATTATGAATACATTGAGGAAATTATCAAGGGTTATAATAATGATTCAAAAATTAGTTACGATGATTGGGTTTTTCAAGTTCAGATGTATGCTGCTCTTAATGAATATCATTCTCCTTATCCTGAAGTTAGAGCCATTAGTTCTCCCTTAGATGATCCTACAATCCCTTGTGAAACTTTCCGTGCGTATTTATTAGGTATCTTTTGGTGTCTAGTTGGAACTGGTGTAAATGAATTATTCTCAAGAAGACAACCATCCATTTATATCTCTGCATCTGTTTGTCAAATGTTAATGTATCCAAGTGGTATCGCCCTTCAGTATATTTTACCTGATTGGGGGGTCACTATTTTTGGTACTAGACATTCTTTAAACCCAGGTCCATGGACTTATAAAGAACAGATGTTTGCAACTGTCATGTTTGATATTGCTATTGGAGGTATGTATGTTGGTTATAATTTTTATGTTGAAAAATTAAAAGTTTTTTATGGTAATACTTGGATTACTGTTGGTTATCAAATTTTAATCTCTTTGGCAACTCAATTATTTGGTTTAGGATTTGCTGGTTTATTAAGAAGAGTGGTTATTTATCCTGCAAGAGCTGTTTGGCCAACTATTTTACCAGCCTTAGCTTTAAATAGAGCTTTATTGAAAAAAGAAAAAAAGGAAAATATTAGTGGTTGGACTATTACTAGATACAAATTTTTCTTTATTGTATTTGCATGCTCTTTTGTATACATGTGGTTTCCTGACTACTTATTTCAAGCTTTGAGTTATACAAATTGGATGACTTGGATAAAACCTGATAATTTCAACTTAGCCAATATTACAGGTTCGATGCAAGGTTTGGGATTGAATCCAATTACAAGTTTTGACTGGAATATTGTTGGATATTGGCTTCCATTGGCTTTCCCATTTTATACTTATATGAATATGATGATTGGGATGTTTATTGGATTTATTGTCATCGTTGGTGTCTACTATAGTAACTATAAATGGACGGCGTATTTACCAATCAATGACAACAATATTTATTCAAATACTGGAGAAATTTACACCGTACAAAGTGTTCTTACCAATGGGAAGTTTGATGAAAAAAAATACAAAGAATATGGTCCTCCTTACCTTACCGCAGGTAATTTAGTTGTTTATGGGGCAAATTGTGCCTTATATACTTTCATGATACCATATGTTTTCATTACTGAACGTAAAGGTATTTGGCGTTCATTGAAGTCTTTGAAAGATATCACTAATTTGAAATCTTCAAATTTTGATCATTTTAATGATGCTCACTCTAGAATGATGTCTAAGTATAAAGAGGTCCCAGATTGGTGTTTCTTAGTTATTATGTTATGTGCACTTGTTTTTTCTATCGTTTGTGTTAAAGTTTACCCTGCTAACACTCCTGTTTGGGGGATCTTTTTGATGATAGGAATAAATGTCATTTTCGTTGTCCCCTTGTGTCTTATTTACGCAATTACCGGTTATTATTTTACCCTTGAAGTTTTTGTTGAATTAATTATTGGTTATGCTTTACCAGGAAATGGTGATGCATTAATGTTTTTGAAAGCTTTAGGTTTTAATATTACTGGTCAAGCGCAACAGTATGTTTATGATCAAAAAATGGCCCACTATGCTAAAGTTCCTCCCAGAGCTGTATTTAGAGGTCAATTATTCGGTACAATTTTCCAGATCATTGCTTCCTTATGTGTTATTAATTGGGAAATATACAATCTTAAAGGTATCTGTACTGAAGATCAATCAAATAATTTTAGTTGTCCAAGTGAAACATCTTATTATTCTTCCTCAGTATTTTGGGGTGTTATTGGACCAAAAAGAGTTTTTAATAAATTATATCCAATTTTACCTTATTGTTTTTTGATCGGGTTTGCTCTCGCTATTATTTGTCTTCTTATCAGACGTTACTTTTACAAACAGACATATTGGTTCCACCCAGCAGTCATAATTGGTGGTTTGTTCAACTATGCACCATATAATATAAGTTATTTTCTCCCTGGTCTCTATGTTTGTTTTACATTTAATCATTATATCAAAAAGAAATATGGTGCGTGGTGGGAAAAATATAATTATATATTATCATCAGCTCTTGATGCTGGTGTTGCGTTCGGTGGTATCATTATTTTCTTTGCAGTTCAATATAAAGAGGTTGATATTAATTGGTGGGGAAATACAGTTAGTTATTCAGGGACTGATGCTGGATTAGGTCAAGTCAGTCTAAAAGATCCTACAACTGCACCAGGTGGTTACTTTGGTATCAGAAAAAGTGATTTTTAAGTTTTAAATCGTTTTTATTTGTTAATTTACAACTATATATTAAGTTTCATTGTAGGATATTGTAAGTTGCAAAATGTTTAAAGTATATAAAGACAATATATTGTATCCTAAATAAGTGGTATAAGATTAACCTGCTTGGTAGACAGCAGGACCAGCAACAACATGCAGATTAAGCTTAGAGACATTGAAAGCAGTCACTGGAATTTTTTCATCAACTAGAACTACAAATGCCGTACCATTAACAATTGTATTATTAGTATTTGGAAATACAGTGGCATTGGGTTGTAATGTCCAAGCAGTATTATTGGAGCAAACATCATGAAGTTCAGTATAAGTTGTGTTCAATTGGGAAATCCATGCCGCATATTTTGCAGGGCCTTTAGCGAGTCTAGTGGTCTTATAAAGTTTCTCACCTGCTTCTTCTTCCTTACCGGAATCAGTATCAAGAATAGTACTACCATTGAAGTGACCAGTAGTACTTCCATTGAAGAAGCCAGCATTAGTATAATTGATATTCTTAGCATCCTTTATTGGAACCCAACCAACTGGTAAGCCAGGCTCTTCCCAGGAAAAGTCAACTCTTCTACCTGGCTTGGTCAATGTATTGTTGACAGTAGAAATTGCTGGACGGGCACCAGTCGAATTACTTAAAGCATCGGGTCCATTCAAGATGTTCAAAGCTGGAAAGTTTTCGAATTCAATTTTTGGATTTCTGGCCGGACAAGATGTAATATATGGCGCCAAAAGAGTCCATTGAAATGATTGAGGGATCCCAGCAATAAAATCATATGGCATAGCACTTAAACCTTGGAATTGACGGAAAGTAAATTGTTGACGAGCTTCCGTTGTGATTGATTCTGTTAATAAACTAGCAGCGGCCCTAGAGTCTAAGTGACTAAGGAACCCGTATACACCTGATTCCCCATACCTGGTCAACTGTTGAGTAAATGATATGAATTCGGGTACTGTTTCAAATGGGTAAGTATAGTTACAGCGAGTTGGAGATGATTCTCCTAACATATTAGAGATTAACTGAGCATGACCCTCTTCTTGAATAGCCATGAAATGAATGAGTTCACGATCAGCAGCATTCAATCCAGCATCTTCAAAATCTTCAACAGAAAATTTAGCGAGTCCATAATTGAAAAGATCCAATTCAATATATTCTTGATTTAACCCAACAAGAAGTGATTGATAATCAAAATCTGATAATGGGTGATAATAAGGAACCGTGGAGTTATCAGTACCATTACCACCTGAAGGAGTATATGGTTGACTCAAATCAGCAAATGGATCATTTGGGTTGTTAACAGGGTAGCAACTGGCAATGGAGGATGAAACTAAAGTAATCAAAATGTTCCTGAAGAGCATTTTTTAATTTTTTTTTATCTTTTATCTTATTATAGAGGAATTTTGGGAAATTTAGAGCATTTTTTGAGGACCATTTGACACATATTTATAGCTTGACTATTTGCTTGACTATTTGCTTGACTATTTGCTTGACTATTTGCGGTCCAATCTTCTTTCAGCCTCCACTGTTTCCGAAAGCAAGTACTGATTTTCCATTTTTCGCAGTCTTTTGAAAACGCAACATTGAAGCCTAATAAGCAATAACTAAACAGCAACTAAAATGCGAATAATAAAGCGAATACGGTAATTGTCATTCTTTTTCGAGAAGTATAATGCATTTACTTAACCGTTTATTGAAAGTGTGTAAAATCCCATTGGATACGCAGACGTCAAGAGTAGTGTACTCGAAGAAATGGCAATTTAAAGTTAATTGGTAGTAGCATTTGCGGCTATACATAATGCCAAATTGCTAACCACTTTAGTATTTTACAACCACGAGTCACCAGGCTTCCTAATACGATGTTACATGAAATAAATTATATAATATATTAGTCAATTATAAAAATTTTTGTTAATTTTAATCGAGTATTTGTAAGCTCAACTGAAAAATTTAGACATTGCCTTTCTTTCCTTTTCTTTTCTAGCCTTTCTACTAGCTTTAACATCAGCCAAACCCTTTTGAATACCTCCGTCTAGAGGTGCATATTTCAAAGCTTCTTCTAAGCTTGCTTGTGAACTTTCTTCATCCTTAAGTAATAAGTGACCCATACCTTTACGGTATAATGCTTTCAGCTTCTGTTTATCATCTATACCTTCAGATGCTAAAGCGTCGGCAGCTGCTTTAACTGTCTTCTTACCATCTTTTAATTTTAATGCCACTAACGCAGTATTCAAGTATAATGATAATTTTAACTTATTCACCTCATCAATGTTTTCTTGACTCAAATCATCAGGGAAATATTCATCCATAAATGAGCTGGCTTTCAAATATTTGGCCAATGCAACATTCAAATCACCTTTTTGCAAATAAGTGGTACCAATTTGTTTCAAATGGTTAACAGCTTTAAAAACACTTTCTGGTTTATTAACATCAATCTTATCATCATCTGCCATAAAAGATTCATAAACATCACCAGTTCCATCATCAACAGCCTTTGATTGTGGAACATAGTCAGCTGGTAATTCACCACAATCAGCGATAACCCATTCTTCAACAGGCTTGTCATCTTGTCCTTTTTCACATCTCTCTAATTGGCGGGCAACTGATTTACCTTCGATAACTTCACCAAACACAACGTGCTTACCATTTAAATGTGGGGTTGGAACAGTAGTTATAAAAAATTGAGACCCATTGGTATTAGGACCTGCATTTGCCATGGATAACAAGAATGGACGATCATGAATTTTAGTAAAATTCTCATCTTCGAATTTTTCACCATAAATTGATTCACCACCAGTACCATTACCATTAGTGAAATCACCACCTTGGCACATAAAATCTTTAATAACACGATGAAAGGTGGATCCCTTATACGTGAGAGGTTTACCCAGTACCTCACTTATACCTTTTTCTCCAGTACATAAAGCACGAAAATTTTCAGCAGTTTTAGGGACAACATCATCATAAAGTTGGAATACTATACGTCCTTTGGATTCGCCATTGGCGGTGACATCGAAAAATACTTTGCTCATTATAAATAATATCAGGAATGTTTTATATGAAAATAGAACTAAATAAATGAATACCGTGATTTTGAAAACGGTTCAAAATAAGAGCGATTTCTCCAGTATTTATCTTTTCATTTCTCAACGTCCGTCGTAGAATCTGATGGAAAAAAAAAGAGCGCACAGAGTCAAGGAGCAAAACGAAAAGAAAAAAAAAAAAAGGAAAAAGTAGAACTCCGAACTACATAGAATATAAAATAAGAGCTTGTATTATACGGGGTAAGAACTGAAAGGAATGTAGAGAAATAAGAAAATTAAAAAACAATCGTATTATAACAGGTAAGAAAAAATAAGAATAATAATAATATGGATAACATAAAAAAAAAAAAGAGCGGTAAACGCAAAAAGGCATCAAAGGAATAAGACGACGAGATGAGAAAATCAGTAGACCAAGATCTATATCGATCTTCCAAACGTACATCTGAATGACTAAAAATTGTAATTAAAACTTCAAAAAGCTAATCACAATCCTTTGGTTATAGGATAGAAGTAAGGGTGATCCATTGCTTCTTGTGCAGTCAATCTCTCTTGGTGATCATACCTTAATAATTTATCAATCAAATCAAGGAATTCTTCTGAAACCAAATGTTGATTGTTTTCATTAACAAATCTAACCCATGGTCTTCTATTATAATAACCCAAGTCTTCATACTCTTCGCTCAATGTCAAATTGTATTTCTGTAAGTACTTGTGAAGATCATCTGAACCCAACACTCTTACAATTTGTACTAGTTGATCAGTATTTGATTTCCCGTGGAAAAATGGTTCTTTTTTGAAAACCATAGAAGCAAACATACATCCATAAGACCATAAATCTAATGAATAATCGTAAAGTCGAAAATCAACCAATAATTCTGGGCCTTTGAAATAACGTGAAGCAACTCTAACATTATATTCCGTTCCTGGGTGATAATATTCTGCCAACCCCCAGTCAATTAACCTAATTTTCTTATGCTCATGATCAATCATAACGTTATGAGGTTTAACATCTCGATGCATAATACCCATGGAATGAGAAAAATCTAATGCCTTTAACAATTCGTACATATAATATCTGATATCATAATCTGTGAAGGTAGGATATAACGTTCTAAAATCAATATTATCTATATGCTCAAATATTAAGCCTGGTGTTTTCAGTGATGGTTCCCTAACAATATCTAATAGTCCAATCACATTTGGTCCACCAACTAGATTCTTCAAAATTGAGATTTCTCTTTTAATCTTCTTTCTTTTAACTGGTTTTAATACTTTTATCACAACTTTTTCACCCTTGACTAATTCAATTCCTAAAAAAACTTCGGAATACTTCCCTCTTCCTAATTTTTTAATGATTTCATAGTCATCTTGAGCATTCCATTTAATATTAATGTTTTCGTAATCCCAATATGCTTGAGGTTTTGATGCCAAAACATCAGCATAAACCTTAGACACAGAACTAACGGTATGGTATGATGACATTTTTTTCAGAGTAGTCAGTTCAATGATAGACTTACGAGTCCGTTGATAATGATTTGAAAGGTAGCAAATGAATAGCGATAAAATCAATACAATTAAAATTCGATCTAACTTAACGAACCTAATTTTGAATAATATTTTAGATTGATGAGGGAAGGGATGGAAAGGTATATGGAAATGATTGAGGTTATATTATCGAGTAATTAATCTTCCCTTAGTAGTTTTGGATGCCAATCAAAGATGTAAAAATGCCAAACCAAGGAGACAATTAAAAAAAAAACACGAACAACTGACCGGAACTTAAGAAACAGAGCAGAACAGTCAAAATCTCAAATCAAATCAATGACTATTACTTGATCAAATCACAGAAAAATTTGCGTATGAACGAGAGAATATTTTAATATATATCAAAATCAATCCGAGTTGATTTTAACAGAGTGATGATACTTTGTAAATGATATAATGATATGATGGTCTTGAATGGCGCTCAACTTCATTTTTTTTTATTAATTGGTTTTTTTTTTTTTTTTTTTGGGTGAAGTCCCGGCCGAATACATGTCACGTGAGTTTTAAAATTGAGATGTACGGATATATTATACCTATACACTAATACATAATAAGAAACATGTATATTAAATCTTCATGTTACCAAAAGATCCACCTAGTTTTTCAAGAGAGCCAGTACCGGCTTGAGCCTTTTTCGATTTGAGTCTTCTGGCTGCGACTTTACCTTTAGAAACGGAGTCAGCAGCTTCTTGAAGTCTTTTGTGCTCATCATCCTTCTTGACCAATTTTCTACCACCACTACCTAATTCGTAGTTATCTAAGAAATCATCCAACATACCTTCCAAATCGCCTCTTTCTTTAGTCATATCAAAATCTTGATAGTTTTCTTCTTGTTCTTTTTCGAATGTTTTCGCAAGTTGTTCATAACGATCATCAAGTAAAGTGAGACCTTCAGTACGAAATAATGCAGATGATGACATAGAAAAGGAGGTGGTATCAGTCATGGCACCCTTTTTCTTTCTTAATTTGGTCTTGGACAGTTTCTTTTTAGATGCAGAGCTTTCATTGAAGCTAGGTAAATCTGGTAATACATCTTCTTCTTCCCCTTCGTCTTCAAATTCATCGTCTGAGTCCCAATCATTAGCCTTATTTTTCAGTTGTGCTTTGAATTTCATGAAATCTTTTTCCCAGCCAGTATTTAATACGGGTGCTGCTATTTTTTCATCTTGGGCTGCGGCCTCCAATTCTTCAGGGGCCTCCCCTTCATTATATGCATGTTCTGGTTCTTCATAATTATCTGAATCGTACTTGTTGTTATATTCTTCTTCATAATTATCCAAATCCCATTCATCATAATCATCATCATGGTCATTGTAGTATTGATCAGCATCAGAACCATAATAGAACTCGTCTTCATCGTCAACTTCTCCTGATTGTAATAATGTCGCAAAAATATCATCATCATCCACATTGTTTTCTTCTTCTTCTTCCTTTGCTTCAGCTTGAGATTGCTTTTTCTTATTCTCCTGGTCAATAAGATATGCCTCGTCTTCTAAGGCTTCTAAAACTTCTCTTAAACGTGGATCGATATCAGGGTTAAATCCTCTGAATTCTTCCGGAATATTTTCATAGGCATCGTACTCAACATGACGTTTTTGATCTGAAGGGACCTGATCTTTAAATAAATCTTCGACTCTAACTTTGGGTTTTTCTTTTTTCAAATTTGCCTCTATGAAAACAGCATCTTGTTGCTTACCTATTGGTTTCAAATGTTGCATGTAATCATAATTAGAGTCATCAAAGTAAATACCATATTGTGCAGCCAAACCTTCGTTGGCCCTTATTGCTTTTATTTCATCAGGTTTTAGTTTCAGCTCTAGCTCAGCTGTAGAATATATTCTTTTCTTTGAGTCCTGGTCAGTCACTAACTGTGGAACTTGTGATGGTTTAGACTTATTTTTGGATTTATTCACCGGAACAAGAACATGTTCCAGAGCAGCTTCATCAAAGAAACGAGCATCGTCATGAGCTCTATGAACAATGTTAAATGTTTGAGCCGACTTCTTATCGAATCTTCTTCTAGGTGGCATTCTTTTTTAGTTAAGGAGTAGTATATGCTTCGAAATAGTTAAGTAAGAAGGTCCAAATTAGTTACAGAAGATAGAAGTTTTGAAAAAAAAAAAAAAAAAAAAAAAAAAAAAAAAAAAAAAAAAAAAAAAAAAAAGAAGTCCTGCACAGGGATTGCGATGCTTCCTTCACAAGGCCTACAAAGACGTCTAGGGTAATTTTAATGCAAAAAGTTGAAAGAGTGATTTTGCAAGCTATCTAGATCTATATACACATAAAAGTAGATGAATCAACCGTTCAACAATTTGATGTAGCACGCATGGTAAATGATGTTTTTGATTAAAGAGCTTGTAAAAATATATGATGCGATAAATCAAAGAAAAGACCTTAATTTGATATTCACTTGAGTAGTTATGATGCCAAACATCTGCATTAAAACATAAGAACATGATCCTTGGTACAAAGCAGTATAAACTAAAACTGGAACATCGTAAATTATAATTTATTGAATTCATATGAAAAAATTGAAGGTATGCGATGATTTGACGTAAAAGCACCTTACAGATTTATCATGCTTAGAAGGTGTTCTTACCGGGACAGTTAAATAATTAGGCTCTCCTCCACCAAAATATTGATAGTCACAGCTGTTTTCAATAACTAATTGCAGATTACCATTATGTAGCTCTAACCATGCTTTTATGTTCGAAGGGTCTAGCTGGAATGATTCAAGACTGACCAATTGTTGTTCGGTATTATACAAGGGAGGATAACTTAGCACGAATTCTACTCGTTTCTTTGACTCAAAAGAAGTGGATGCATTTGATAAACTTGTAGGCGTAAGCTCATTAGTATCTTTTTGAGGTTCTTTACTAATTTTCATGTCATTAATCTCTTCAATTAGCGGTGTTTTTTTCTTTTCATTTTCGGGTTGGTTCTTATTGATATTCATTAGATCTGGTAGCTCACCATCCTCACTTTGCCCTTGGTCATCATCTCTCAATTCTTCAAGTAATCCCAAAGTTTCGTTGGCTTTCAATTGTTGTAATTTCTTCTGTAGGCCACCCTCGCTTATTTCACTTTCTTTGATCTCTGTTAAGGATAAAGTACCTTTACTCAACATCTTAGGTATACTATATTCACGATCCAATGTCAATTCGTACATCATTTCCACAGCCTCAATGCACCACTCTATTAAGATCGATCTCAAATCGATATTGGTTTGGCACCACTGGAAACTTTTATCGTTGATACAACAATCATATACAAACGAGGGTTGGCCCTTTTTATCCTGATCTTGTTTTTCGTTTGATACGATTAATGGAATTTCCCATTCATTTTTAATTATTAGAGGAAAGACCACACTAGGATCAAATGCAGTTGGAGGACGTGGAACTTGCGTATCGTGACAAATATTGATAAATACTTTGGTATATACACCATGTTTAAACGGTTGTTGAGATTCTAAAACTTTCGTTTTCACCACGAATCCAGGCTTTGGATCGAGTTTGACTGAATTTTGCACTTGTTCCATGAGTCTTGCTCTTGTTGAATCTTGGGGGTATTTTTAAAAGTCAATATACTAGAAGAAGTAATGTTGATGTGTAGTATTGATGGCTCCCTTTCGCTTTTTCTTTTGCTCGCAAACCTCCGTACAGTTCATCAAAAAAAAAAGGAAAGAATACTCTTTTTTCATAGTTAGCGTTTACGGGAATGTTGGGTCCAAATAAATTTTCAATAATTCGATTGAGTCAACCTGAGTCATCCAACAGAATTTCCTTGCCCACTTAATCACTTTCTCCATTGCACTCCACAGACGTCTTGCGCAATAAGAGCAGATCGTTCATCAAAAAAAAAATTTCACCATTTGGTCTTCTGTCTCATCAATTGTCAAACGCAACATGAATGTCCTTGTCTACTCCGGACTGGGGACAACAACAGAAAGTGTTAAACATTGCCTTGAATCCTTGAAACTTCACCTATCACCTTACTATGCAGTGATTCCAGTGTCCGAATCTGCCATGCTAAATGATCCTTGGATGTTCAAAACATCTCTTCTCGTAATCCCTGGTGGTGCTGATTTACCTTATTGTAAAGTGCTCAATGGCCAAGGTAACGATCGTATCAAAAAATTTGTTAAACTGGGTGGGAAATATATAGGATTCTGTGCTGGTGCCTATTATGCTTCCAAACGTTGTGAATTCGAGGTTAGCTCTCCTTTAGAAGTCAGTGGATCTCGTGAATTAGCATTTTTCCCCGGAACCAAACAAGGTTGCGCTTATTCGGGATTTGTTTATGAAACTCACAAGGGTGCTAGAGCAACTCCATTAACCGTGAATACTAAAGCTTTACCTAAATGCTCAGAAACAGTTTATAATTACTACAATGGAGGAGGGGTTTTTTTGAATGCCCTGAAATACCGAGATGTTGAAGTGTTAGCTAGGTATTCTGAACCTCTTGATCTTGATATTGAAGATGGTGATAATGCTGCCGCTGTTTACTGTAAGTATGGTAAAGGTGAAGTGCTTCTTACAGGTACTCACCCAGAATTTGCTGCTTCGATCATGAAACCAGCTGAATCTGATCGTAGTTTACAACAGATCGTTGATACTTTGAAAGATCCGACGGTAGAAGACAATAGAAGACTATTCCTTCAACAATGCTTGCTAAAACTAGGTCTTCGAGTTAATGAGGACTTGAATGCCTCAATCCCAAAATTGACCCCAATTTATTTATCTTCCGCACAAGGCAACAAAGCCCGTGGTGTTCTTGAAAATTTGAAGGAAAAACTCGTTTTCGTTGACGAAAACACTTTGGAGGATAACTCAGATACGTTTGTTTTTCATAACGAAGGCAATAAAGATCACGATTATCTTTTCAATAGGGACACTGATGAATATGAGAATCCAAACTCTGCCCCTAAACACATCAAAGTTTTCAATGGGTCGAATGTTCCAGACCCTAAACAGACCCCTTACTTCAATATGGGAGAGTATTTTAACCATTTGAAAACTCTATACAAGTCCAATTCTGAACCTGTTGGGGACATGGGCTCCATTTTAGGTTACGGAGAAGTAGTTACATCTACTAGTACCTTACTAGAAGCCAATCCCCAATTTTTACGTCATTTGCCTAATGGGTTTACTTTTACTGCCACTACTCAGGTTGCTGGTAAGGGACGAGGCGGTAATGTATGGATAAACCCCAAAGGGGTCATGGCATTATCGACCCTTTTCAAAATGCCATCAGGCTCAAACCAGACGTCATCAATAGTGACCTTACAATATTTATGTGGTTTAGCCATAGTCGAAGCCATATTAAGTTATGGAAGTACTTCACCAGGGAAAGGTATTGGATACGAGGACATGCCAGTTAAGTTAAAATGGCCGAACGATATATATGCTCTCAAGTCTGAATTCTATAATAATATAGACGATAAGGATAAAACGCACAGTGAAACAGTTGAAGGTGATGATGAGAAGTATGCAAAAATTTCTGGAAATCTTATAAATTCTCAATTTTTAGATCGCCAATTTCACTTAGTTTGTGGCTGTGGAGTAAACGTATCCAATGCTGCCCCTACAACTTCTCTTAACAAAGTGTTAGGTCGCTTGAATGAACTCAGAAAGGCGAAGGGTCTAGAACCTTTACCACCTTATGAACATGAGAAATTGTTGGCGAAACTCATGTATATTCTTGACAAATTTTACAGTGTGTTCTTAAGGTCCGGTTTCCAGCCTTTCTTACCATTATATTATAAACGTTGGTTTCACAGCGAACAACGAGTTAAAGTTGATGTCGACGGAACAGGGCAAAATGTCAAAACTTGTGTTATTAAAGGGATTACTTCTGATTATGGCTTGTTGATTGCTCAAGACATACATACCGGGAAACGTTTAGAGTTGCAACCGGATGGTAACTCTTTTGACATCTTTAAAGGTCTAGTATATAAAAAAAACTAACTGTTATCGGTTCCATGTACATATTTAGTTTAGATAAACTTTTACTTATTCAATTAATCTACTTTCTCTTTTTTTTTTTTGCATCTTTGAGAACACCAACCATTTACCGCACTATTTGGAAGAAGAAGAAAAACAAAAAGAAAAAAAAAAAGAATGTAAACAAGATCTACTCACAAAGAAGATTTCCCTACTGCAAGAACATATATAATCAAAGGCTCATTTCAACTTACCACTCAGAAATACACACAGCGAATCTGTTGATATGAAGGTAAACATAATTGAATGGCATGCTGTGAGTACCTGGCATTGGAAACTTACGACAGACAGTGAAGAAAGCAACCGCGAAGACACTAGTGGATACGTGGATGAATTATGTGGGATCTGTCGAGTTGCATTTGATGGTACTTGTCCTAATTGCAAATACCCAGGAGAAGAATGCCCTCTTGTGCTTGGTGGTGGATGCTCCCATAACTTTCATCTTCATTGTATTTTGAAGTGGTTAGAACAAGATACTTCAAAAGGATTATGCCCTATGTGCAGACAGGTATTTACTCCATCAATTAATAGCAACAAGAGGGCTCCAGCCTATGTTGAATTACAGAGTTTGATAGACGGTCACAGGATAATGAGAGAAAGAGTACAGACGGACGGTGATCAAGATTTTGAAGCCTTTGATGATCAAGTTGATTTGCAAATGAACGGTTGAGTATGGAGTTGATCTTCATATTCAATCAGTGATCTCTAGTCACTCTCCGCTTCCGGATTTCGTGAACCGAAAGAATTTTACAACGGTCGAATAGTCCTTTGATAACCAGAGTTAGAAGTGCTTATCCTCTATTCTTAATAATGAATCCTCTGGAATTCCCTAATAAAATTCCCTAACAAAAGCTCTCCAGTATTCAGACTCAGTTATAATACTTGGGTGAATTTAAGCTAAGCTATGAGATACTGCAAGAACCAGTTTCCGGCTTGGAACTCAACTTAACATGCGTTAGTCCAATAGTTCGTTTTAGCAGTAATAGTTTATAATCAAACTGGCGGCATAGGTATGGCAATCCGTACATCCCGCGAGAATTTAAGATTTATGGTAATAACCTTCTTTTCTTTTTTTTTTTTTTTCAGTTTCATTGTAGCCTATTCTTGATCTTTCTACTTTAAGCAATACATCAATCGAAATGTTTACGCAACCATTGATAAGACATGCGATACGAAAATACCCTCTCTCAAGTTCCGGGGTACGCTTTCCCTTATATCTGTTACAATACAGATTTCAATTAAATACTTCAAGATTTATAAACCAACTGACAAAGATTAGCAATGATACACTACCAAACTCGAATAATGAACTTAATAAACAAATCCAACAAGCTAGAAGCAGGTTTTCCGCAGAAGAGTTAGAGGCGTCAAGGCTTGCCAGATTGGCTGGATTAGGTCCCATAATTTCCAAGCTCCCAGAAAAATGGATCCCGTATGCTGAGCTAATGAGACTTGAAAAACCAGTTGGAACTCTCTTACTTTTGATACCGTGTTTTTGGGGGATTACAATGGCTTCATACTCGGTTGGGGCTAGTATTTTAAGTTTTTCATCTGCCATAGCTTTATTCACTATCGGTGCTCTTGTAATGAGAGGTGCAGGCTGTACTATCAATGACATTTTAGATAGGAATTTAGATAATCAAGTGGCTCGTACTATGGAAAGACCCATTACAAGTGGGAGAGTTACAGTTCCACAAGCCTCTGTTTGGCTTGTAACTCAATGCCTTACCGGTCTTGCAGTTTTATTATCATTACCTTTTGAATGCTTCTATTTGGGTGCTTTATCACTCCCTTTTGTGGCCGCTTACCCTCTTTTCAAGAGATTTACTTATTACCCTCAAGCAATGCTTTCTATTTGCTTCAGCTGGGGCTGTCTTTTAGGTTTTCCGGCAGTTCATGCACCTCTTGAATTATGGGTAGCTGGTCCTTTATTTGCCTCTAATTTCATATGGTGTATGATTTATGATACCATATATGCGCACCAAGATAAGAAATTTGATTTGCATGCTGGTATCAAATCAACTGCTTTGGCTTGGGGCGAGAAAACAAAACCTATTCTCTACGGGTTAGGTACTGCTCAAGCAGCTACTTTTGCCATAGCCGGGTTGATGAACTCAATGGGACCCTTTTACTATTTAGCAGCTGCATGGGGTTTCTCGAGATTATTCTCTCAAATAAAGGCCGTCAACCTTGACGACCCAAAGAGTTGTTGGAATGCTTTCATAGGCAATATTAGAACTGGTCACATTTTCTGGCTTGGTATGCTCCTTGACTACATCTTAAAAATCTTCGGCCTCTTGTAAATATACTTTAATACTTAGATATCGATAGAGAATATAATACATGAACTTTGATAAATACTGTTAATAAATAAGCTTAATAGAGAAAAGCGACTACGGCCATGACTTATGGTTTTTCAATTATGGGCTGTAAGTCTTTGTAGAGCCTGTCGTTATACTTGGCGTCAGCTCTGCTGAGCACTTTCTTCAAAACCATTTCCCTCTTTTGAGACTCGGAGTTAGTCAATATATCATAAAGGTATTCTTTGATATAGGGCAACGGAATAAATGTAGGTAAAAGCTTTAAAATCTCTCCAGGAGTAAAGTACTCGCTACCATATAAAGTTATAAAATGTCTCGTAGCTAAAATTTGCCCTTTTTTATCATCTGTCTCCATGTAAAGTTGAAAAATGATTTTTAAACCATCTTTGATCTCACCATGGCTCCTTACCATATATAGTTTGTATAGTTCATTTTTAATGCTTTGGAAGTAACTAGGTTGCGATGGAAAAGGTAAGGTATTATATTTGATGAAGTACTCTGCACTTGAAAAATCACATAGCCCAAAAAGGAATTTAATTGTATCTTCTATACTTGTCTCGTTGATACATAATTTCAAATACACCCAGCAGTCACTGTCTTCGTCCAATAATAGTTTGACTTCTCTGAATTGTTCTGATTCTTTCAGAGAAAATTTCAATTGTCTAAATAGTAAGAGTTCGAATACCTTCAAGTAAGTTTCAATAAAGTCCTTGCATTCACTTCTATTTTTGTTTATGCTTAAATAATCAATCCATGATATCTTGGGCCACTCTGGGTCAAGAAGTGAATGCTCAATTTTATACGTTTCTTGTAAAATATTGAAATTGATCTTTGCAGTATCATTGGCTTCATTTTTAACCCCCATCAAAAGGAAAAGCTCGAGTAGTAACTCGTCTATCGATTCAATTGGAATATCAGCATAAGTTCTTTCGCTAACGAGAGTTGATTCAAGATATTCAATTTTCAAAGAACCAAAGTCTAATTCTCCTTTGTAAGATTTTGATATATCATCTAGTATTAACTTATGTGTCAGCTTGTGCTTGTTGTTCTTGTTAGACTTGAGGTACGATATCCCATCATCAGGGCGTAATCTTAGCATTTCAAGAAGGTATTTGTTGTATACTTCACTGTCAACAAAATTGTTTTTTAACTCCTTGAAACTGATATCCACCAAATCGAACGACGTACTTTCAAGAGAAACACAAGCTTCATTATCTTTGAGCGGATATCCTCCATCCTCTATTTCCTTCTTTAGTAACTTGATCGTCAAATCACAAATTTTTACGGCATTAGTTTCATTGGGTTGGGAATGATATTGCTTTAATAGTAGGATGTGTAACAATCCAAAATAGTATTTCTTATCATCGATCAATTTCAAAATTTCTATCTTGTTCGTATCTGAAGAAAGCCAAAAATTCTGGTCTTCATTTACAAGAGAAATTAAGTCAGCACTGGAATGAACATTCGTGGTATATAACAAAAACCGGAGATGTGAAGTGACATACAAATCAGGGGGAGATGATTTCTTATACCACTCTTTCAAAATGTAGGAAACAAATAGGTCACTCGAGATGTTGAGAGACTGGATGGTTGTTATTATCTTCTTAATTCCATGAAACATCTGAAAATCTGCATAAAATTTTTCGGGAGCCTCAACATTGAGTGACAATAAGAAAAAGCGTGGATCAATGTCGGTTTCCTCGACATCATCAATATAAAGCATACTCTCAAGTTCCTTAAATTTGTGTAAAGCTACTAATATTACTAACTTAAGCTGGTAAAGAAAAGTTCGTTTGTCGTTCGAAGCTAGCTCGTAAGCTGAGTTTACTCTTGAACATATAGCATCGAGACTGTCAGGGTTGGGGTCTTTAGTGAAAGTATTAAGGGAGTCTTCAGATTCATTGAAGAGTGTTACGACTTCATCTTCTTCATAGAATAATGAAATTCTTTCGCTGTTATATATTAAAATCTTGCCTGAAGATGTATGTTCTTGGGATGAAGATGGCTCTTTTCCAAGAAATGCCAGTTTTTCCAAGAGTGAAGAAATATCGTCATCATTGAATTTAACCTCTGCATTTATCTCACAAATATTGAACAGCGGTTCGGGAGTAGACCCTGACTTCTCACCTTGCACCTTGTTATCCAATTCAGACGCACTATCTTGTATCTCTTCCTTATGAGCAGACTCTTTTTGAGATGTCAAAGCCTCTTTGATATCGATAGTCTTGCGAATATCTAATGAGATTAAAGAACTGAATATAAGTCTTTCCGGAAGTCCTGGTGAAGTGAATAGGCCAATGACATAGGGCCAATGAATGACGAGCCCATTTGAAGGATATCCCTCGTTTATCCAAGATATTGTACCTCTTGTCACATCACCCAATGAGCTGACAAACATAGACATTGATGCAGTAATATCTGAAAAGGTCGTAAGCAAATACTCCTCTTGCGTCAGGCCGAGATCTTGTGCTCCAAATGGAATTATGAAGGGTTCAATATCATCTGATGGGCCGGTCTTAAATTCAAATAAAGGGATTTTTCTGGTTTGCTGTAAGTCAATAATGTCATAGTTTCTTTCGTTTGCTACTAGACATAAATTACTATAGTTTTGGGATGTGCTACTGGAACATGAAATCCCCTTTTGCGCCTGTGAATAGTTGATATCTTTTAATAATTTGATCAGATCAGAGTTGAACTGAATTAATCTAATTTTATCGGACGTGTATACGATTACTTTATCATTGGGAATTTGTTGGGATTTTTGAGATCGGGAAGCTGAGTTGTTGAGTTGGGTTAAATGCAGAATGTAATTGGCTTCTTTAATTTTCCCTATTCGACAAGTCGATAATTCGGGAAGTGAATAGACATAGACGGTATTGCCACATAAGATCAATATTCGCTCTATAGTAGGTAGAACAAGCATCTTCTTGATTGATTTGCCCTCACTTCCAATAAGAATCTTAGATATAAGGAAGTATTCTGGAGCATCTTCAAATTTATGATAGTGTAATATTCGACCCAATGATGTTCCTATATAGAAATTTGCTTGATATGTGCAAATGTATGTTATTGATTCGGAGGATTCCAACGGGATTTCGGTGATTAAACTTCGTGCTTTAAACCGTGAGTCAATTTTGTCGTTGCCTGGTATCACTATCGTGCGGCAAGTTCCCATTATACGTATATTTAATGTTTAATCAACTCATGTACTTATTGAAGAGGATGTTGTTCATTTAAACTTTCCGGGTTCCTTAATTTGAGTATGGACCCGTACACCAAATTTCTACAGATATTGCAATCAAAAATAAATGAAAGAAAAAGTCTAATTATCGTTTAATCGTTAGGTATACAATATGAATCCTTATTGAAAAATATTTATACTGGAATTTGATTTGGATATTGGGGGGAAAGCCAAATTGTCTCTATGAGCTACGTATTCACTATCAGCAAACCCCAATATGCTTTCAATTTCGTTACTCTTCACACCCTTGATTAACCGAATTTCGGTTGAACTGTAGTTTACTCTACAATTCCCTACTTCGATTGCCACAGATACTGGGCTTGTCTTCTCGGGTATGACTTTTATAGAAACACATTCACTCTCATGAAAGTTTCCTTCCACGTGTACAATGCCTGCTGGAAGTAAACCTGCCCTATCTCTGCGAGTCAAGGCGTCATAACATCCTCTATCAATTATAAGACTACCTTTGGTTTTCAATCCATGTAGAAGCCAAAATCTTCTATCAGATTTTATTTGTGTATCACGAGGTAACGCAAGAAATCGTGTATGCAAGGGGATTTTCTTTTTTTCAATTTCGGAACTAATAAATTCAATTTGTTGTGGGATGGTTCCAGAGCTTTCATCCATTTGTTGAATATTTGATACAATATTCAATATATATTGAGGCATGCTAGAAAGTGTAATTATGGTAGTGACACCAACATTATTGGCAAGCTCAGCTGCAATTAATTTTGTTGTCATACCACCAGTGCCCACCTTAGAACCAGCACCAGCTTCTGGACTATCAGTCTTTATCGACAAATCTTCAATATTATCGACTAGTAAAATCGGTTTAGCTTCTGGATTGGATCTAGGGTTGTCGTCATATAAACATTCAACATCAGTCATCAAAAATAAATAGTCAGCATGAACCATACCAGCGGTGATGGCTGATAGCGTATCATTATCACCAAATTTAATTTCTGCCACTGATAACGTATCGTTTTCATTGACAATAGGAATAACGTCCATTTCAAGAAGTTCATTGATTGTATTAATGGCATTCTTGTACTGAGTGAAATCGTTTATATCATTTCTTGTTATCAATATCTGTGCTGTAAGTTGATCAAGCTGTCTAAATAAATCATCAAATAATGATATAAGTCGACCCTGACCCACAGAAGCCAATGCCTGTACGGCAGCCAACTTGGTTGGCTTAGTTGCAAGACCAACCCTCTTCATACCAAAAGCAATGGCCCCAGATGAAACAATAATGATTTTATGTCCAGCACGACGAAGCTTGACGACTGTTTCCACGATATTTGACATGTTGGCGATTCGAGGTTCTCTACTTACCTCGTCCACCAAAGAGGAGGTTCCTAGCTTGATGACAATGGTATATAATCTTTTAGACATGATGTTGTACTTTAGTAAGAAATCAACAATATTGATGAACTCAATCAAGTATCAAGCAAATATATATGTTTGTATAATTATAACTGTCATATAAGATGTTTTTTTCATTTTTTTTTTTTCATGATTTTGACTCATTTTTTTTTTCTGGTGAGTTTCGGAAGAAAGAGTGGAAAATACCGCGCACTAGTCCCCTTCAGAGTTGCAGCCATAAATATGCTAGGCTATGTAATTTGGTATTTACAAATTAAAGACTTACTGAATTGTTTAAATTTTAATTAAAGCTATGTAAATATAATTGATTTAGAATCAACTTCTTTTTTGCTGGTAGTATCTTATTGTGACATCGTCACTGGTTCTCAAATCTTCTGCAATGACGATCTTCTCGTCACCAGGGAACAAATCAAACCCATTATCTTGTAGGAATACATCTCTATTTCCAACTGTGATCTCAACACATTTCACCGGTTTGTTAGACTTAAGCTTGATTTTTCCAGCTTCAACTGTGTAGTCAACATTTCTACCAGGGAATTTGAGGTATTTCAATGGTTGGGGCCAGTCTCCAGCACCAGCAATGATCTTGCCTGCGGAATCAACCAATCTAGCATAAACAACAACTGGGTATTTGTTAGAAATTGGATGGGAACTAACAAATTCAGTAGTAGCATTTTCTGTCAAAACCACTTGCCTATCGGGGATTGCTTCAACAACTTCTCCCAGTGTTACGTTATAAACATCAATCTTTAAAACGGCAGTTAATGGTTGAGTGGTTGCATTTACTCCCCAGATGTCCACGTTATAGTCGGTTCTACTATAATCATGAGGAGCTCCGTCCTTGGAAACTGGTTTGGCTTGTTCGTGTGTATGCTTCTTTTCGTTTCTGTAAAGACCAACACCAATTGGATGACTTTCACGTTTAACTGAATAATAACCCAATTTAGGTCTCTTATAGAAATCGATTATAGCCCAAGAAGCCACTGGCCAACAATCGTTGATTTGCCAAACAATTGCTCCACTGGTATAACGCTTACCTTCTCCACGCCATTCACGTCTCCAACACCGATAGGCATATCCAAGACACTCAGCTTGCATTAACTGAGTGGCATAAATCCAAGAGTCAAAATCTAAACCTTCAACTTTGATATTTTCAAAGACGTACAAGGCTAAACGACGTTCAAACCCGTCAGATTTGTTATGGTGATCAACTGTTTCACTTTGAGGATATAACTCAGTATAGTCGGTTACGCATTCCTCGTATGTTTTGCGACACGGTAAAGCTTCCATACCGAACTCAGAGATAAAGCGGCCTCCTAACTTATACCAATCTTGGTATTTTTCTTGACTACCATGCCAAACATTCCATTGATGGATGTCTCCAACGGTTGGATCAGTAGTATCTTTTCCACCCCAGGGTGATCCAGGATGGTAAGGAACTTGAGGGTTTAATTTTGAAACTAATTGGGGGATAACACTTTCATAAATGGTACGCGCTGGGAAATCAGTTTTTGAGTAATCCCCAGATTTATCATTTTGATCCCATTTCAATCCGAAAGTTTCAGCTACTTGATAGTCTTCATTATTACCCGCATACACGGCCATACAAGCATGATTTCTAAGACGTTTAATTTGATGAATGAATTCAGGCTCACAAGCAGCAATAAATTCGGGAAAACCAGGATATTGTCCACACGCAAACATAAAATCTTGCCAAACTAACAATCCTAGACGGTCACACTCATCGTAAAAAGCATCAACTTCATAGTAACCACCACCCCAAACTCTGATCATATTTTGATTCCCATCAACAGCCAATTGTAACCAATCGGTATAATCTTGATTGCTCATCAAGGTTTTCATTGAGTGACCTGGGATCCAATTAGATCCAGTAGAATAAACTGGAATATTATTGATTTGGAAGTAGAAACTAGTACCCTCTTGTCCATCAAGTGGTTCTTGGATTAACTCAACTCTTCTCAAACCAACTTTCTTTGAGATTTGCTGAATAAGGTTAGAGCTATGCAGGTCAACCAAAGATACCTTGAATTCGTATAACGAGGCTTTACCATGACCCAAAGGAAACCATAAATCTGGAGATTCAATACTAAATTTGGAGGAAATAACGCCAGTTTTGGAAGTTGTTGAAGATTTCGAAGTATCGACAGCCTCACCCGAAGGGGAAAAAACTTCAACTTTGACAAAAACTTCGGATCCAGCACGAATTTCTGTTTGAACGTCAATTGAAGCAGTTAACTTCTTGGAGACTTGGGCATCAACAAAGACATCGTCAATGACAGAGTTGAAGGAATTAAGTCTAACTGGTAAATGTGGACCACATGTCATAAGAATTGGACCCCAGTCCCAACCATAATGATATTGGGCTTTTCTTATTTGTAAACGAGATGTTTCTCCATTAAAACACTTATATTGACCATGCTTCAATTCTAATTCACGACTCGTTCTCAAAGCGCTATCGAATTTAATGAGTAACTCATTGTCCGAGCCATCAAACTTCAAAATGGGAGAAACATCAATCTTATATTCAACAAACATATTATTTGATTTCAAAATTTGTTTCCCATTGAGCCAAACGGTAGCAAAAGTATCCAAACCTTCGAATACTAATTCGTGATTCTCGAAGTCTTTCTTTAAAGAAGCATCGATCTTGAAAGATTTGAAATATTCCCAATCAGTTTCACCTACCCACTGAACATCACGTTCGTTGGTATCAAGAAAAGGATCAGGGATTTGCTTATTATTCAATAAATCTGCAAATATTTCTGTTGAAGCAGCATTTTTACGGGATGGAAACCAATCCTTGGTCCCGAATTTTCTATAGGACCAGTCTTTGATTGTAATTTGGGAGTTTGTCATTATTTTAGAATAGAGTGGAAAAGAAAAGGTTCGAAAAATAGAAGAAGTTGAAAACAAGTAGGAAATCCCCCCCCTTTTTTATAGCTTTCAAGAACTAATCGGTTTTCGAAGTTTGTTCACACGTATAATTGTAGCTTCGTGGGGTTGGAACTGAGAACAATGCAGCTCTCAAAAAGGCAAGTTCGCCGCTCTCACCATCTTGAGGCTTTGTTTTTTTTTTTTTTTTTTTTTTGTGGGGTAAGTGCTCCGTGAGTCTTGTACTTGATTTCAAAACAAAACATCGATCAATTGCCTAAGGTTCGTAGATCAGTAGATCATAAGAAGAGTAAGGGATGAAAAGGAGCTCTGGGAGACAATGGTCAATTTGGGTCTTCGTAATGTGGGCTAATTGAGGATCTGGGTGGCATACTGGTGATTAATGGTCAAGTAGTAGTTAGACTTTTAGAAAAAAAGATCAAGACAAAAGTAAAAAAAGGAATGTACGGGTTTGGGAAGCCCAAATTAGACCAAATATTCAAATAGATCAAATGAGATTCCACGATATAAGCAGAAGAGGAATCTGAGCCCAGATGACGTTTGAAGAAGGTAAAATCGTTTTGTTTGGAGATTCGATTACAGAATATTGTAATTACGACTTTAATTCCAAATATCCCAATGATGGTTTTATTTTCCAATCTACTCTTCAGAATAGATACGTTCGTAAATTGGATGTGATCAACAGAGGTTTTAGTGGGTATAACAGTAATCATGCTCGAGTAATCCTCCCCACCATCCTTCAATCAGATCCAAATATCAAAATAATGACAGTATTTTTCGGTACTAATGATGCAGTTGATACTATTCAGCACGTACCAGTTGACAAATATGCTCAAAATTTATCAATAATGATTGAAGAGATTAAAAAGTTCGGAATCAAACCTATTTTAATTGGGCCAGGTCTACATCAAAAACTCAGCTTTTTGTCTAAGAAAACCCATTCCCTGGAAGAAGTAGAAGATCATGGTAGTAATTATCAGAATAAAGAATATTCTGAACTGGCAAAATCGGTAGCTAAAAATCATAATATACCATTTGTTGATTTATGGCATGGCTTCCAAGAAGCTGGTAGATGGTCTGAAGCTGAATTATTGAAGGAAGATACTGATCTTGGAGAATTCTTGGAAGATTCGGTTCATTTCAATTGCAACGGCTATAGGGTATTGTACGAACTATTGATGCGTTGTATCGAACGAAATTATCCTGATCTATTACCTGAGTCGATTGAGTTTAGATGCCAATACTGGAGAAACATTGATCCGAATGATATAGAGGGAACTATATTTGGTTCTTTCACAAGATAACCTATCTAATTGGATTCGAATTGTAGTATGTATCTGTTCATCATTATTTCTATAAATCATATACACATATATATATACGCTATACTTATCTAACGGGATCCAGTCATGAGACGTATCCCTCGCTGAAGCCGGAGCTTACTCTTCTTCGCTTGTCTTCATTGATATAAATCTGTAATGACATACTACGTACATCCCTAAATACCCAATATACTTTAGCACCATCAACATTTGCTTCGGTATCTTCAAAAATTCGATCTTTTTCTAACATGACTTTCACTTCACTGTAAATGTTATTTTGTAATTCCGCAATACTTGTATTAACTTCCTTATTAAAATGTACCAATGATAACTTAAGGTCATAAAATTCCATAATATCGTTCAATTCCAATAAGTTCTTAGCGCTAATGACTTGACTATCCACAATAATAGTCCATCTTCCCACAATTGATGCTTTAACCCGAAAATTACTTCTTGCCATTCCAGCTATGAAATTATAAAGACCTGGTACGGCAGAAATTGAAGACATTTGACCCCAAGAGTCCTTATATCTGATAATAGTTGTATAGAAATGTATAAGTAGACAATTATGAACGATGTGAAGGATGAATGCTTCTGATGAGGCAAGTAGACCATCAGTAATTACAGAAAAATCTCTTGACAATTTAGCAGGCCAAAGTAATATGTCATATTCTAATTGAAGCATAATACTACGTCTCTCTTCAAATAGAAGAGTATTTTGAGGATGGATCAACCAAGAAAATTTGAACAAGAAATAAGCAACATATAAGAAATGATGACTGAAGGAATTGATATTGAGAGAGGCCAAAAATTCTGTAGTAGATTTACTAAGCACTTGATAGTGATTCAATGTAACCAAGGGGACATCATTGATCAAGCTATTCCAAGCATCTATAGTCACACCAGCCACCAACAAGTTCGGTGATACTTTATGAGGTTCAGTTTCAAGAAGGGATTTAAAATTATCAAGGGCATCGATAACAATCAGTTGGGGAACAACTGTACGTAGTGGCAATAGGAAAAAGCATGCAAGGGTATCAGGCTTCCAATCAATTTCAACAGATAAAGAGTGATCAAGTACCTCTAGTAAAAAATCAATCGTTGATTCAGGAATTGTACTTTGCGGTGAAGATATGTTGGCGATATTAATACAACATTTAGATAATTTATCTAGATTATCATAATTGGTAATATCAAATACTTCGTGTGATAGAAATGGGGTATAGGGCTCAATATTAGAAACATACAAATCTTTCATAGACTGATGAGCAAATCTTTTATTGGTGTTATTCTTGACTGGATTAAGCTGCTCAAGTTTCAAATCGGAGTCTGAATGTAATTTAACAATTTTTGATTTAGCAGAAGTACCCAAAGACATTATTCTAGGAGCAGGTAATTTAGATATTTTTGATTTAAAGGGAATTTCTTCATGAATAGACTTATTCTTGACACAAAGGACTTTATGACCAAAAACACAATCTATACCATGATTTTCGCAGTTTTCACAGCTATTAGAAGACCTATTGATTACACATTTTGTTTTACGCCGACGACATGAATCACAAGCCTTCAAAAGTTTAAAAGTATTAAATGACATTTCTTTTGGGGTGATAGAGTTTTTAACTCTTGATTTACTCTTTACCATTTCTTCCTCTTTCTCTCCACCCCCTTTTTTCAGAATAGTAGTTTCTTCAGGAAATTTGGTGACAGTATGATTATATCCTTCACCTGGAGAATTCAGTGATGCATTGGTAGAATTAAGTAACTGTTCACTATATAGTGGGGTAGTAGATGTTATCAGGACATTCATTGTATTTCCTGGAGAAATGTTTGAATCAATTGAAGGACTCGATTTGGTTGTTGACAGATTAGTGTAACTATTCTTATCATTTTCGTTTTCATTATCGGTGAATGTTTTAATATCGTAGTCAGAAATTAAAGATGCTATGGACAAAGAAGACTTTTTAGTAGTAAGATCATTTCGATCATTCGAAGATTGAGCACCACCTATAATGGGTATTTTATGAGCCAGGCGATCCACGTCAACCAGAGGCAGTGTAGGCACAGCAAAGTTCATGATATTGTTAGATACTTTTACATGAGATGTGCTTCGATATTAACTGTATATTCTATTAATGGTGGGCTTTAGAGGTGACTGTAAAAGTCTTTGGCTGTCCCCACATCAACTTAATCTGAGATAATTCATCAGCTTAGATCTCGTTTTTTTTTTCTTATTTTTTTTTTTCTTATTTGTGGAGAGCGGCTATTTGTGTATTTCACTCCAGGGTGTATGGGTGTTTTCGTGCGTGGTATACGAGAGAGGGTCGTGTCTCTTTTTGCCATTTTTTTTTGTCTTTTTGTGGCTCGCAGTTTTTTCAGCAGCACCAAAAATTTTCAAAAAATTTTCAATACGAGACAGAGAGAGAGAGAGAGAGAGATCAGAATCTGGGAATGGGAACCTGAGCGGTGTTTTAAAAGTATGTTCAAAAGATTGTTTTCAACTTCTTTCAAATTCACCACAAATAATACACTTCAATCAAAATATATAAGAATGTCATATCCATTAGTCTGTTTAGGTAATCCATTATTGGATTTACAAGTCGATGTTGAACCAGAATACTTATCCAAATACGACTTAAAAGCTAACGATGCTATCTTAGCCGAAGAAAAACATTTACCAATTTATCAAGAAGTCATTGAAAAACCAGGTTTGAAATTGGTTGCTGGTGGTGCTGCTCAAAACACTGCTAGAGGTGCTCAATATATCTTACCTGCTGATTCTGTTGTTTACTTTGGTTCTGTTGGTAAAGATGTTTATGCCGATAAATTAAATGAAGCTAACAAACAATATGGTTTAAGAACTGAATACCAAATCATTGATGATGTTGCCACTGGTAAATGTGCTGCTTTAATTAATCCACCAAATAGATCTTTGGTTACTGATTTGGCTGCTGCTAACCATTTCAAAGCTGAACATTTGGATAAACCAGAAAATTGGAAACTTGTTGAAAATGCCAAATATTTTTATATTGGTGGTTTCCATTTAACTGTTTCTCCTCCAGCAATTGAAAAATTAGGTAAACATGCTGCTGAAAATAATAAAGTTTTCGCTTTAAACTTTTCCGCTCCTTTCATTGCTCAATTCTTTAAAGATCCTTTAGATGCTTCTTTACTTTATGTTGATTACGTCATTGCCAATGAATCTGAAGCTGAAGCTTATGCTGAATCTCACAATTTAAATGTCGATAAAAAAGATGTTGTTGCCATTGCTAAAGAAGTTGCCAAATTACCAAAAGCTAACTCTAAAAGAAATAGAACTGTTGTCTTTACTCAAGGTACCGAACCTACTGTTACCGTTACTTATGATCAATCTACTCAAGAATTTGATGTTAAAGAATATAAAGTTAGAGAATTAGCTGCTGAAAAAGTCGTCGATACTAATGGTGCCGGTGATGCTTTCGCCTCTGGTTTTATCGCTTCTTTGGTTCAAGAAAAATCTTTAGCTGAAGCTGTTGATGTTGGTCAATGGGCTGCTTCTTTATCTATCCAAGAAGTTGGTCCAACTTTCCCATTCCCAAAACAAACCTACTCTGCTTAAGTTAGTAGAGCTTATTGCTTGTTTCATGACACGATCTAGTGTCAGTCTGGACTTTCTTTATTTCCAATACTTTTTTTTTTCTCTTTCATATTATTTTGTTTCATACATCTTACTTCATTTCAACATGGGTTTCATAAAATTATAAAGTCTCTTTAATTTTACTGATTTAAGCTTGATTATTCAAGCAGTTACGATAATTATTTTTTTATTCTATTTACTTTTTTATTTTCATTCAAGGTTTGGGTTTCTTTCATCCTAGATTTATATATACTTTTCATTATACTTAATGCACGAATTCAACATGTCGCTTACAAATTTGAATTGACCTCATTCGCCAAATGCTTATATCTAATCAACTGACCAGATAAATACTCACAGTTTTCGTCGAATTACAACTGTAATTTTAGCCTACAACGTGTTCCCAAATAGCTTTCATTAGATGTTCCTTCGCGAACTAAAATAAATTGAAGAAAAAAAAAAATAAAAATAAAAAAAATCTCCTGGAGAAAAAAGAGATGAGGCCGATGGAGTAGAAAATAAAAAGAACAACAAGAAGACAACATCCCATAAAGATACACAACCACACTCGATTCTCCAAAATGTCTGTTCTGAAAGATCATTATTACAGATTAGCGTCAGAGCTTCCTAAAGAAAGAATCGAAGCAGCTACTGCCTTAGTTTCTGAACTCACCGCAGTGGACAAAAAGGAAGAATGGGACTATGCATTGAATAGATTAATTAAAGGGTTGACTACCACCAAACAAAGTGCCAGATTTGGGTTTTCTATGGCATTGACTGAGGTTGTCCGTGAATTAATCTACAAAAAAGATCACACGTTAACCTTGTCCTCTTACTTGGATCAAGTGTTAAAAGCTAGTGAGATAAAGGCTTCCATGAAGGGAAAAGAAGAAAGAGCTGTGTTATTTGGTAGGCTATTTGGTTTACAAGTTCTAGTCAATTCACAGTTACTCTTTGATGAATCTGTCGCCAATGAGAAGTTACTCGGACAATTTGTCAATGCTCTTATCGATTTATCTGGTTCCAAGTCATGGTTAAGGGAAACTGCTATATTTACCTTATGTCAATTTATACAGTTGTACTTGAAGACAACCCCCGATAGTCGCAATTTAATGCAACAGATCTTACAAAAAGTCAACGATATCGGTATCAGCTTGACTACCGAAGGTATTGCCATATATTTATCGATTCCTAAAGAAATTCGAAGTGATTTGGCAAAAGACATTCAAAATCCTAAGTCAAATTGGAAAAATGGAGACCCTTTCTCAAAGGGAAATTTACCTTTATTGGCAAAATCATTGAAGGATGTTGATGTTTCTGCAGATCCAGAAGAAGATACCGAAGAGGGCTCAAAAAAGAATAACAATAAGAAACAAAAAGGCAGTTGGCAGCCAAGAATACCTTTTGTATGGGACTTAATAGTTAATAATTATGTTGCTTCCACTGATGTTAACGATGACGTTGTTGACATAGAGTCTCTGAAGAAACGTAAGAAATCATCTAAGTCAAGTTCAAAAAAACAAAAAACAGATGTTACTGAAGCCGTTACTTTGAAAGAGTTTTGGAAAGTTGTCATTGATGAGTCCTTGTTCTCTGATAAATCGTCGCATGAACGTAAATACTGGGGTTTTGAAATTTTTTCCAAATTCTTATCCGCTATAAATTCAAATCAAGTTCAACACTTGTTTACACCTAATTTTATGCGATGTTTAATCAATCAGTCTTCTCAGTCAAACCGTTTGCTTAATAAAGTCTCTACCAAAACATTGAACTTCGTAATAAACGTGGCCAGGAAAGAACACACCAAGGCCCCAGAAATTCTCAGTAAATTAATAGATGAATCCCTGGGTGGTTGTTGGAATTTTGATCTTCTTACCAAGTCAAAAGTCACTGATACTTTAGTGAGCATTTTGGGACATGTGGATAATAACAAAGTCAACGACTCTGAGGTAGAATTCACTCTTGAATCTATTAAAAATATTCTTGTGGAAAAATTTGAAAAAGCAGTGGAATCGCAACAAGGAGAAGAAGACGCAATGAAGAAGTCCGGCGATAATGTACAAAAATGGGTTTTGGATAAGCTTTTCGCTTTATTCAAGAACTCTAAGCACCTTGATTTACAAGGGTTCAAATGGTTAGAAGATATCTTCAAGTTCTTGATTCAAAATTCCTTCTTCAAGCATACTGACAAGAAAAATATATCAGGTAACATCAGAAAATTGACCCAAGATAGATTGAATTCATTCCTATCTGAGACTATGGTCAGTAATAGGAAGAAAAAATCTTACTCTTCTTTCTGTATGAAGTATATTAGTAAATTAGAAAAATCTGATGACTATCAACTCATTTTAGAATTCGATGATGAATTGCTCAGTATCAAATCCGAATGCCGTGAATTATTATCAAGTATCAAAGACTTGAATAAGATTACGAAAAGTCAAACCAAGAAGGATCAAATCAACTGTTTTGAATTACTTTTTTCAATGGTTTTGATTCAATTATATATGGGAGATGATGAAACTGTAACTGTTTTGGGTGAATTAAAGGGATGTTATGAAAGTGTATTTGTGGGGGCCGAAGAGGAAGACGAAGTTGACTCATCTATTGTACTTACTGAAGTTATCTTATCATTTGTTTCTCGTAAGTCATCTTTATTGAAAAAATTATCTCTTATTGTGTGGGAAACTTTCTTATGCTCGAAGAATGAAGATGGAACTGACAAGTTGAATAATGAATGCTTACAGCTTTTGTTTGATGTTTTGGTAACTAAAGAAAATAAGGAAGGTCAACAGAAATTATTTGATGCGGAAGATGACTTTGAAGCTGATGATGTCGAAGACAATGATGATGACCAAAGCGAAGAAGAAAGTGAAGAAGAAAGTGAAGAAGAAAGCGATAAGGAAAGCGATAAGGAAAGCGATAAGGAAAGTGATAAAGAAGACGATAATGATGGTGGTGAGAATAATGTATCTGAAGTAGATAAACAAACACAATTGAAGTTAGCACAGGCTTTGGGTATTCCAACCCAATCTAGTGGTGAAGTCAAATTTGATGATATTGACTCTTTTGGGGATGATGATGGTTCTTCTTACGAATCAGACTCCATGGATGATGAACAAATGATGGCTATGGATGATCAATTAGCTAAGATTTTCAAAGATAGAAGAGAAGCAATGACTAATATCAGTTCTGGAAATAAGAGAAAACAAGAAGTTATGGAAGCAAGAGAACAAATGATTTTTTTCAAAAATAGAATCTTAGATTTATTAGAATCCTTTAGTAAAATTAATTCTGAATCTGATTTAAACTTAACAATTATCAAACCCGTTATTACTCTTATCGATTTGACTCTTGATAAAAATTTGGGTGTTAAAGCTCATAAACTTTTAAAGACTCGTCTCAGTAAAACTAAGATTTCAAGAGATACATTCAAGTTAAATTATAAATCAGAAGAGGCTCAAAAAGAATATAAAGAATCATTATTACAATCAATCGAATCTTTTCAAAATGGAATTGCTGAGAAAAACTCTAATCAGGCACATTCATTAGCTTCCAGTCAAGCATGTGTCACCTTTAGTAAAAATTTGATTAACTTAGATCCCGAATACTTGGATAAAGTTATTGATATTTACTCTCAATCACTCAAAAATTGGGCATCAAACCCAAAAAACAAGACTCAAGTCTCTTTATTCATCGACTTTATAAATTGGTTAAATTCAAAAAGAGTTGATAAAGGTAACTGAGTATTCCCATATACATAGAATTATTAGTTAGAGATCATATATAACATCCGTACATATATAGATATATTCTTATACTCAAATATTCTCGCAAATTGTCTGTTTCTGGTGTTTGTCCAGTGTAAATATCCTCACGCGAATCTGCCCACCAATAAAAGAGTTTGATTCAACGCCGACCGGATCCTCTTACAAAGCAAAAAAAAAAAAAAGAGAAAGTAAAGAAAAAAAAAAAAATCAAAGAGAAAAAAAGAACAGAACGAGTTGACTGGAAAAATATATAGTTAAGCTTACTTGAATACAGTTATTCTTTGTCAATTATACTTTACAAAACTCAATCCAATCATGTCTGCCTATAAACAAGCCGGTATTTCCTTAAACAGAGCCTTAGCTATCTCAGCTAGAACCGTCAGAAACTCCTTGAAACCAGAATTCAAGGCTGCCGCTGAAAGAAGAGGTGTTTCTGAAGTCAAAGTTATTAAATACGAAAAGGGTGAAGCTTCTGAAGCTAAACAATTAGAAAACTAAGTTCTTGATTAGCTTAATGATATACATTTAATGAATAAAAACAAGAATCAATTAACTAATAATCAAAATAATCAGCCAAATTGGTAAATGACCTATGAAATGACTTGTGTATAAGCCAATTCAATTATTACTATGATTTTCATTTCTATACATGACACATCTTGATTGAAAAATATTGTTCCTTGAGGGGGTTTTAACTTCTTTTTTTATAATCTCTAACGAGGAAACAATTTTACGATATAGATACTTAAAAAATAAACGATATATTCTTTGGAAATTCCAGGTTTGTAGTATTCATTAATTACTTCATTGATTGTTATATTCTACAATAGTTATGAAATCGAATAAATCATTTATAAGTCTATATACATAAAATAAAAAGAAAGGAACAGAATAGAAATAATTAATTTTAAATTCTATGAAACAATCTTATCGCCATTCGTCTTTGTTTCAGACATGACTGTGTTTCTATCTTCTTCAATCTCTTTTGAGATCTGTTGAACAAGTTGAGCTCTTAATTCGTATGGTAAATCATCAAGCATTGATCTGACGATTTCCATTTCACTTTGTTTTTTTTGTTCACTTTCAATTCTTGCAGCTTCTTGATCAAGTTTACGTTGTTCATCTCCTTTCTCTACTTCTTCTGCACTTACCTCTTCTTCTTCTTCCAAAATTTCTTCTTCGGGTTGTTTAGAACTAGATTCATCAAGTAATTTGGATAATTCAGAATTAGGATTACTAAATAGTTCAACAAATCTACCTTGTTCTACCACGCGTCCTTGTTTTCCTAAAACAACAACATTTTCTGATTTTGAAATAGTAGATAATCTATGAGCAATAGATATGATAGTCATCCTACCTTGAGATGTTAAGTTTTTTAAAGTTTCATTAATGAGACTTTCCAGTTTGGAATCTAACGCAGATGTTGCTTCATCCAAAATAAGAATGGAGGGTTTCTTGATCAATGCTCTAGCAATAGCTACTCTTTGTTTTTGACCACCTGATAAAGAGGCCCCACGAGCACCAATGATCGTATCATAACCTTCAGGGAAAGCTGATATGAAGTCATGGCAATTAGCCTGTTTGGATACTTCAATAACATCATCCATGGATAATTTATTGATTTGTGAAGGTGTTAAACCGTAAACAATATTTTCAAGTATACTACCAGATAATAATATAGGTTCTTGTTGAACAATACCAATTACTGATCTTCTTAAATCACGAACTTGGAAATCATTGATATTATGGCCACCTATTAAAATCTCACCTTCGGAAATATTATATGATCGAAGTAGTAAGAGAGCGATAGTGGATTTACCACAACCTGAAGGTGCAACAAAACAAGTGCTTGAGGATGCTGGAATTTTAAAAGAACAGCCATCAAAAATACGATCATGAGGTCTAGTAGGGTAACTGAATTGGACATTGCGGAATTCGATATCATTGCTTAAGAAAGAAGGAAGCTTGTTCCCTATAACAGGGGGCACTTCATTTTTATGATCAACTAAGTCAAATAATTTTGTTCCTGCACCAGATCCTTTCATCAATTCCATATAAGTGGTAGTTAAACTATAGAGAGCCAGGTTGAATAGTTCAGAGTACATAGTAAAGGCAACAACATCACCAGTAGTCATCTGTCCGTTCAAAATCAAGTATACACCTAAAGCAATACATGATAAGTAACCAGAATGATATAATGAATAAATAGAAACCAGGTAGTTCGATTGAGCTAACGCTTCTTTCCTTGCGACATTTATAACATTTCTTAATTGATCAGAATATTTTGTTAGTTCTTTTTGCTCAGATGTGAATGATTGAACTAACTTAACTGAATTTAGAGTTTCTTCACTAACTTTAGTTAAACCAGCTGTAGCATTTTGTAAACGAGTTGATAAAGATCTTATTTTTTCACCATACCAAACTGAACCAAATGTTATAGGAGGAGAAATCAAAAGCATAACGCAAAAAAGTAAAGGATTAATACTGAACATCATATATGAACTAATAATTCCAAATAACATATTTTTCAATCCATCAGGTAAATTCCCGGTAATAGATCTAGAAACCACGTAAGCATCACTGGATAAACGAGAAATTAAATCACCAACTTTATGTTTTTCATTATCATAAAATGCAGCATCATGACGTAATAAATGTTTCATTACTCTTAATCGAAGTCGAGCAACTAAACGTTCACCCAAAACTTTTAAAACCCAAATTCTAGCCCAGAAACAAATTGCACTTACACACATAAATGGAACCATGACACTGAAAACTGTAGAATATTTATAACCCCAAATCAATAAATCACCATCTTCATCTTTTAAATTATCATTGAATGCATCAATAGCAGCACCAACTAATTTTACTGCTGTGGTAGGATATAACACTGCAAAAAGGATAAAACCTAATGCATACAAGAATAGTCTAATATCAGGACGACCCAATTTTAATATTCTTCCAATAGTTTTCAAATTTTCTCGAAAACTTTTTTTATTATTTGAAAGGTTTTGTTTTTCTTCCTCTTTTATTTGTAATTTACGTATCTTTGTTATCTCAAGATGTTGTTTCAATGAATTTGAATTTTCCAATGCTTTATGTAAATCATTATGATTGGATGATATGGATAATTTACTCACAATATCATTATTGCTATTATTATCAACCTTATTATTAAGATGAAGAGAAGAGTTACTAAAAGATCTGATCTGACCTTGTAACAAGCCAAGGCCATCACTTCGTCTATTTAGAATTTGAATATTAGATAGACTCGATTTACTTTGAGTTAATGGTGTTAATATGGAAGGCCTGGAATGGGTTGTTGTTGTTGATATTGAATATGACTTTGTAGTTAGAAATGATAATCGATTAGCTCCGAAAGGGACCATTCTGGAGACATGCTCCGAAAGCGGGACCGCTATGAGTGTTGAGCGTATTATGGCGGTTACCATACTATATTATAAACAGACGATCCTTATTCAATCGATAACCTTTAATTCAAATGTAAACGGGGCGTGAATGTGGCTATTTGAAAAGAGATCCCTTGATCAGGCTAAGTTGTTTGTTAAAGCGTTTGTGAGTAATTCTTTTTTTTTTTCTACTTTGATTCTTTGATTTTCCGGCGACTCACCAAAAAAAAAAAAAAAAATTTACAAATTTAAAAGTGAACGAAAAAAAAAAAAAACTGAAAAACAGAGCAAAGTTAAGCTCAAAAATTAGTTACCCACGGAGAGATGGAAATAGGTGCAAAAAAATTAGAAATTCAAATTAGTACAAAATTAGAAATACAAAATTAGGAATACAAAAAATTAGAAATACAATATGAAATACAATATGAAAATGAAAAAAACAAGCAGTCAATGCTAATTCTTATTTATTCTTACTTAAATACTATACGACACTTTACCTAAACTTTTCTATCAACAAAACTTTGTATGAATCCTACTTCAGATTCTTCGTATTCTTTAACTTCCACCTTCAAGTCATCGGAGACGAAGGTGTTGGCTTGAATTAATTGCTTGCGAGGTAATTTCTTACGCAACACAACGTCTCTGAAACGGTGGAATTCTTCCGTGACATTGGTGATATCATTGTAATAAGCGACACCTTCAGTGACATTGGCAGTAGTTTTGAAGACATGTAAACTGTGTAAGAAATCACCTAATGAATCCACAGCCGTAGTACTGAGTTTTGATTCATCGATAACAATTTCCAAATCATCATATCTACCATCATCGGTGAATTTTAATGAGGCCACACCGGCATTGTAAAGAGTTTTGAAAATACCAAAACGAGCTTGCATATGAGCTTGACCCCATTTAGCCGATTTGGGATCCCAAAACTCTAGACCAATCAACCCGGCTCTAGCCATTAAAAGAGTGGCAATAAATTGTACGTCTTTCTGATCCTGAAAGTCAGTTATACCAAAGATGTTAAGAACTTCAACTGGTTTCTTCAATATCAAGAAAAGTGCAACCAACTCAGCTCTACATTCTTCATAAGTACCAGCAGTATTTCCAAAAAGAGATCCCCAAGTTTCAGTAGCTTTGTAGTATGATTTCACTTCGGGATGGGATGAACGATCAAAATTGAATTTACCAGGAGAAGTCTCTTGCAATAATTTACCAGTACCATGACCTAATAACTCATGTAAACCAACTTGAACTTCAAATGCATCATCTCTCCATTTACGGTATTTTTCTTGTAAGGATTCGTTAATAAAAGTAATAACTTCTTCACGTTTTGGTTTTTTAGGATTAGCGGATAAAACATTACCAAGAGAGACATTCTTGAAACCTACGTTCAATCTAACATCGTCATAATTTGGAATATTAATACCAGCTGGAACACCAGAACCTGCAAAAGTAAGAACTTCTAAACTAGTAAAGTCTGGTGGAGTGAAAACGTCTTTTTCGTATAGTGGATCCCATGGTAAGAATTTGATTAAGTTGGTGGCATTATTTACCAAATCACTGAATTTAGCAGTACGATCTTGGTTAACCATAGCAATTAACCCTTCCCATTCACCTCTTACACCAGAAGGATCACGGTAAGTTTCAATAAATCCAATATTTGATTCAACTGCTGGTTTTAAATCCTTAACCCATTCGATTTGTGATTTTTTATGGGCATTCATAGAACCAGTTTCAAAAGATTCAATATAATAACCAATCAATTTATCTTGAGTATCATTAGCGACATACTTTTGGGCTTCTTTCAAATTTGCTACAATTTGAATAAAATCAGCACTATGATCACCAAATTTTATCAGGATCAGTAGACCTTTGTCAGTGGTGATAACATCTTTAGGGTAATAGTCTGTAGTGTTGGAAGTAACAGCACTAGCAACGTAAACAATAAATTCTTTATCACCTTTTTTAAAGATTCTAGTATTTTCTGGCATAATACCTTGAGCCGCAAGAGCAGCGTTAACAGCTTCAACTTCTTCTTGAGTAATAGAAGGAGAATCTGGATAGTAGGCGGATACATGACCTTTATCGGGCCACCCTAATAATCCGGCATTGGTATCAAAAATAGCTTCACGAGCATTGGAATAAAGTTTAGAAAGCTCACTACTACCAACTTTCTCCACTAAAGTGTCAAATTCTTCGGGAGTTAATCTAGGAATGAATTTTTTATCACCAAATGACTTATAATTCCCCAAGTTTGATAAAAATTGAGAAGCATACTCCAAATAATAAGTGACCGCATCTTCATTATTAGGGAAATACTGGTCTAATAATTTTTTATAAGCTTCATTTGAATCTGGAGAGCCCAATTGAGTATGAATACCTAAAACTAAGTCAAATATAATTTCACTTTCTGGAGAAACTGATCTTAACACTGCTCTGGTACCATGGTGAGCGGCTCTAGAAAGATAATGAGCGTATAATTTAGCTTCGTTTGCAGGTAATTGATCGAAATGCTTCTTAGCAGACAACACAACAATAGGAGCAGCTGAGTCAGCAAGAAAGGTATTGTTTGTAGTAGTCATTTTTTAAATAACTGAATGGAATTGGGAAGGAATCATACAATTGTGGTGCAGAAGTGATTTCTCCAGCTTTTTATATTTGTTGGAGGTTTTGTCGCCTTCGATTCTTTTGAGATCCTGCCATTTTTTCTGTTTTTTTGTTCTTTTTTTTCCTTTTGGTTTTTCTCCCTAATTCTTTTTGAAAACAGCCACAACAACGATTTCGTAATCCACGCTATCAAAGATCACATGAATAATGAGTGGATTACTGGATGATACCAACTCATTTCCGCCAAAAGATGGTGGATCGATTAAGGGGGAATTAAATAACAGCCCGCTGGTCCAAGATGAGGTGAAAAAAGAGGAAGTTGATCAGAAAGATGAGGAAGATGAAGAAGATGAGGAAGATGAAGAAGATGAGGACTATGATCCCGAAGCAAAACCATCTAAAGAAACTGCAGAGGGTGGAGAAGAAGACAGTGAAGGTGATGATGAAGACGACGATCCACAGCCTGATTATTCAGCAATTCAATCCAGTGGTATCAGTGAGGTTAAGACAAGACACCAAAGACAATTAGAAAAGAGTGGAGGGGTTGGTTCAATAAATAAGCGAGCCCAATATCAACAAATGGGTGGGTTTGTACAAAGTGAAAGTAGAGTAGATGTTGATTCAATATTTGATGATTTGAAGCGAAGAAGTAATGATCCTAATTTACGAGTAAGTACTGATGATACCTTCAATGATAATAATAATAATAATAAACAAAATCCAGAAGTTCAAGAGGTACAAACACCTCAGCCTGTATCATCAGATAATCATCAAGATTCCAATTTAGGACCATCCAAAATAAAAATCCAAACCTCGTATACTTTTGCTGGTAGACTCATCACCGAATCAAAACTAGTGGATAGTGATTCTGCAGAAGCTAAAGCTTATTTGAACTCAACAAATGGACTAACGTCTACCGATAAGAATGAAGGAGCAGAAGGGAAAACTCGTTCATACGTACCGGTTATACGGGAACTTCCTGGTACTAAAGAACATGTTGAATTACGTATTAAGTTAAAGAGACCATCGTTGATCGATAAGTTTCTTTCCACTTACAATAACAAACGCCAAAAATTATCTACTCTAGAGAAATCAAGATTAGATTGGGCTAGTTTTGTGGATCAACGAGAAATTCAAGATGAGCTTAAGATTCACAATAAGGCTGGTTACCTTGATAAACAAGAATTCTTAGGAAGATTGGATGCTAAACGTGATGAACAGTACGTTAAGGCAAGAGAAGATGATCGTAAACGACAATGGCAATTGCAACAGCAGCAACAATAGCACCAATCTGTATATATATATGTGTATATAATGTAATATTAGCTTAGTACTCTCCTACTAATAGCATAAACCATGATATCATATCGTGGTTTGCAACAATATTCACTCTGTATACCCATAAGTATTTGGTATACTATTCTATTTGGTAGTGTGCGGTACAAACGATTATAAGGAAAGAAGAAAAAAGGGAACCCACCGATTAAGGAAAAACAGAAAAAAAAATGTGTGAGAAAATGATGGACTTAAAAAAGACAAAAAAATTTTCTTTTTTGGAAACAAACAAAAATAAAAAACCGTCAAGAAAGAATAAAACACACACGATACGACGACGTGTTCTAATCAACGAAATCAACGAAATACAATCCAATTAATCATCTCCAAGATACTTTTTATTAAAGAGGAAGAGAATCAATTATCAATATCATCTTTTCTCATTCAATTTCCTTTTTTTTTTTTTCGTTCTGTTTTTGTTTTTTTTTCCCCCCTTTGATTTATTGCAATTTCTTTAGTGTGTGAAAATTTGAAATCAAATTAATAATTATATTCCGTGAATGATGTCTAACAGTAATATATTAAAGCGTAAAAATGAAGAATCAGAATCTTCGAGTACTGATCAACTCAATAAAAGAATTGCTTTAGATAGTGAACAATTAGACTTGACTGATAGACAAGAAGAAGATGCTCATACTGCTCCAGCAATTAATACTGATAGTAATAATAATAATGTAGCAGAAGATATTGAAACTGATGGAATTCCTAATGATAATTCCGATTCCAAAGATGAAAGTAAAATCGGTCTTACTTCTAAACCAGTTTCTAATCATAGAGAAAAAGATGATCCAACTTATGTCGCATTTAGAATGTATTGTCCAGTTAAAGAAGCTAGTGTTATTGTTGGTAAAAAGGGTGAAACCATTAATCATATTAGAGAAAAAGCTAATGTAAGAATTAATGTTAGTGATAATTTAAAAAATATTCCTGAAAGAGTTGTATCTGTTAGAGGACCAGCTGAAAATGTTGCTAAAGCTTTTGGTTTAATTACTAGAACTATTCTAGAAGAACCAGAAGATGAACCAGCTTCTTACTCTTCTAAACAATTTGATTTGAAATTATTAATTCCTCATCCAATGGTTGGTTATGTTATTGGTAAACAAGGTACTAAATTTAGAGAAATTGAAGAAAATTCAGCCGCAAAATTAAAAGCTGCTGAACAACCTTTACCATTTTCTACTGATAGAATATTATCAATTACTGGTGTTGGTGATGCTATCCATATTGCTATTTACTATATTTCTCAAGTCATTTTGGAACATAAAGATTGTTTAAAGAAAAATAAAGTTATATTCTATAATCCAGCCAATTATCGTCAACCAGGTTTAAATGGCATGTTAATGAGTCCTCAAAATAATATGATGGTTATGGGTGGCTCTCCACCTCCTGCCACAAACCCTCTCACAATGCAAAACGTTGTTAAAGATCATTCTGCAAACCCATACCAAGTTAACAAACAACCTTATAACTTCCAAATGATGTTCCAACCATCTATTCACCCTCAACAACCTTATGGTGCTCCAGTTGCCCCCGCACCTTCTGGTCTCACAATTCCTCCACAAAATCAATATACTGATGAACATGGTAATACCATTATTGGAGATATAATCACTCATGCTCCTAACCCAGTTCCTGGCCAACCTGATAAATTCAATGAAGATATATTTGTTGCCAATACTAATATTGGATCTGTCATCGGTAAAGGTGGTAATAACATCAAACAAATACGTGAAAATAGTGGTTGTTCCTACGTTAAAATTGAACCAGATCAAAATCAATCCATTATGCTTGGTGGAAAAGGTATGGTCAACATCAGAAAGTTGACATTAACTGGTAATTTAAGCTCAATCCAAACTGCCATTTACTTAATAAACCAAAGAATCAATGCCGATAAAGAAAGAAATAGCGTTTAAATTTTTACCTAAACTTCCTCATCCCACTGCATCCTTACAATTCTTGTTTTATGAAAATGCTTCAATACCCCACTCAGTCTTGTTCTTTCTTTCTACTTTTCTTTTTTCTTGTTTTCTTTTATTTGTTTTAATAACTCAAAAGTGTATGCCATATAGTATTATACTGTGATCTTTTCCTCATGTTTTTGGTTCTTTTCTGAAAAAAAAACCTTTTTGTTTTTTCTTCCTTTGTTTATAATAAAATATGTACTTCTGAATATTCTAGATTCTATTTTCTTCTTCTTTCTTACTTCTGTATTACTATTAGCCTCCATTTACCTTGTATTTTTTAACTTCTACTTTCAGTTCTTGATTCACTTTGCATCTGTCATTGCCTTTCTTAGCTTTTTTTGGTTTTTTTATTTTGTTCTTGTTCTTGTTCTTGTTCTTTTTCTCAATTCCAGGATTCAATAAACGTGGACATTAGAAAACTACTACAAGATGGTAAGACTGAAAGTCGTAGTACCATTAAAATCATTTATTAGAAGTATAAAATGGAACAATGCAAAAATTAAAAGTCATTAAAAAAATGAATGTTCTTAATCAAAAGTGTTTCACTCCTAAACTAGTTAAGAGCATAGTAAATCCACTAAGTAATCCTTCACCCAAAACTAAACCACTACTAATAATAATCATTTTGATCTTGTCATCAGCTTTATCTTGGTTACCTCTGTTGTAATATTTCAACCATAAGTATGCTGTAAGCCCTCCAATGAACCTGGCTAAAGTGAAATTGGGAGTATTATAAATACCAATTCCAACGGCAACTCCATTGGGTAAATAAATCAAGTATTTATGATATTTACTTGAAACTGGACATGCATTTTTGACCAAGGAAATTAAGGCAAAAGCGACCCCAAAAGCAATTGAGAATTCAAAAGCTCTTGGAGGGAGACCTTCACCGGTAACTAATCTAGAACAATCAATCCAAATTATTGCGGTTGGTATACGGAAAAGCTGACTTGGGATGTCATAAACAAAATTATAAACCTTATACATGATACTACTCAAAACAACTGAGTATAAAGTTCCGATCAATTGAGCAATGAATTGAGCTTTTGGAGAAGCACCAATCAAATGGCCTGTTTTCAAATCTTGCATCAAGTCACCCGCTTGTTGAGCACCAGCTTCAGCAATACCACCAGCTACCAAATTAATGAGAATTTTCGCTGGGTGAGACGAAGGTATGACAAGGGCAAAAATTAATTGAGAAAGTTTACCAATACCACTAACTGGGTTTAAATCTGTCTCACCTAATGCTCTAACACCAAGGATAGAAAACACGAGAGCCAATATTATAGCAATCCCAGTAGCATAATAAGGAATAATTGTACCAAAAACTAATCGGACTGAAATCAAACAAATTACAGACGATATGATTAAGCCAATTGCCGTAAACTTGTAGCTAATTAAATGGGATTCATTAACATCAATATGAGAAGAAGCAGTATCAAAGTCATTTCCGCCAGCTGCTATCAAATGTTCACGAACATGACGTTCCAAGTCATTCTTACGCCTCAATTTCTGCATATTATCAAATGCATTTCTTATTGATTTATAAGTCACCACGATAAATGACACAAGTGAATCACTTATCATGACACTTAAACTTAACCATAGGATCCAGCCTTGACCACCATTAATCCAATCATTAATCTCACCAGGAGCCCAACCGATTTTTTTGGCAGCTGGGGCTAAAACACCCCATCCCAAAATAGCCCCAAAGAGCATATAAGAAACTGTTGGTAATCCCATAATAATCCCTTGACCAATATATGCTGGGGATGGTTGGAAACTCCATTGATATTTGACTGCGGCGGTTTGGCCGAATAGAGGTAAATTTTTCAATACTGGGAAAAAAAATGAAGCAAGGGTATAAGTAGCTGATATACCGAATGTAAGAACGAGTGATATAATATTAGATTTATAAGCTTCAGAATCGTGCAAACTCTTGGGCTCATCAGAATCTAAATTATCTGGATTAAGAGCAATATTTTGCTTTTGATGATGTTTTGATTGTATAATTGGTTGAAGTACCGGTGAGTCAATTTTAATTAAATCATTACTTGACTCGTCAATTTCGTTATCAGAAGATTTAGATTCATTATAAATATCAGTACCGTGTAAAACAGAAATAAGGGTTGCAGTAGCACGACCAGAAGGGAAAGGTAATTTTTCTTTAATAATTACTTGTTTTCTTAATGGAATAGCGAAAAATACACCAAATAATGCAAGACCAAATGACCAAATCATTAATTGAGTTAAACTAAGATGAATTTTTTCACCCGTTCCACTTTCATCTTCGGTCAAAAATTTCTCAATTGCTGGAATAATACCAATGAGACCATAAGCCAATGGTCCTGTACCAACAGCAACAGCAATACTTTGAATATAAACATTTTCAACATCAGTAAAATCACTGGCAAAAGGTGAAATCTTAAAAATAGTAAAACCGAGTAGAGCTGATGGTAAAGACATCATTGAAACCCAACCTGTTTGAAGTCCGAATTGAAAGTTTGAAATTAAAACGACCGATCCAATTATGAGACCAACAATGGTAGCTCTTAAAGTAATTTGAGGTGAATAAATTTTATCTTCCCAGGGTATCTTATCGGAACTTAAAAGATTGTTCCGTCTCGGTATCTCATCATTAGTACCAACTTCAATCTCAACATCGTTGACACTGGAGATGGTGGCTGTATTGGAATTCAAATGAGCATGATATTGGGATTTAGGTAGGAGGGAGTCTGTCTCGCCAGGAGAAATAGAGCTCATTTGAATATATATGGATGTTTATTCTAAAAGTGGAAGTAGAGAAAAGGGTAAAATTGCCGCCAAAGGTGAAAGATTGGAAAACGAATAAAAAGAAAAATTGTCTGATAACGATTTATTCAAAGGTATTCATGCATTACCATCAATGTATAAAACAAATGAAAGAATGAAAAGAAATGAAAGAGAAAAAAAAAATTGAAGAAGAGGATATCTAATTATTATTATATTACGAAATAAAAATTGTGGTTGTTGATCTCCGTTGTTGAAATTCCGTTGATATGATAATAGCTGCGATGCGAAATTTTTAATTAGTCATCTTAATTAGTGGTGTATGGGTGTCTTCGGATAAGTTAACTTAAAAGGGTAGACGACAACAATCAGACAATAGAGATGAAAGTTCAGTAGGTGGAAGTAGTTCAAATGGAAATGGTCCAATAGAGTTCAACATAAGAGAGATTTGAAAATTACATAAAAGGTTACAAGTATAATTGTACATAGACTAGAAATAGAGTGGTGAATCAATTTATAAAAAACGAATAAGAAAAGCAAGCCCAATAAGATTGAATTAATCCTCTCCAAAAAGAATATATTGCAAGATATCACTTAAAGTAATAACGGAAATCAATTTACCTTCATCATCAACCACAAACAATCTATGTAAGCGAGATTTTCTAATAGTATCCATAATAGTACTAAGACGATCATTTAGTGTACAAGTATGAACCCCTTCAAAATCTTCTGGTCTTCTTAAAAGAGCATCACCAACACTTAAATCTAAATCAGTATACATACCACCTTTCACTAGAGCTAAAACATCGACTGCTTCATATACATTGATAAGTTTTCCTTGATCATCAACAATTGGTACTGAACTAACTGATTTATGGGCCAATAAATGAATAACTTCAATAACGGGAGTATTCATAGTACAAGTAGAAATATCTTTAATAGTACCTAGACTTATTAAATTTTTAATTGGTTTTAAAAGCATTTTAGTTTCTTTACAATTTAATGCAACGAATTTTAAAATTCTATATTGAGTTAAAACACTAACAACAATTTCACGATGAGTTTTTTCATCTTCATCAATTAATGGAATTCTTCTTGCTTTTGAATCTAACATTTTAACACAAGCTTCATATAAAGATTTAAAAGGATGAATTGAAGCAGTTTCAATTGGATCTACTCCAATTGCCTTTTCAATATCACGTAATCCATCTAACGTAAGTTGATCAACCAATTCAAATTTTTCTGGAAATTGAAAATAATATTGAATAACATTAATAAAATCACTCAGAGTTAATAATCCAGCAAATCTAGAAGTTTTATTATTCCATAAAGGAGCACTAACAATATTATTTTGAAGTAAAATATTTAAAGATTTCTTTACTAATAATGATGTATCTAATACCACTAAACGATAACTAACGGGTAACACATCATAAGATGTTTTACTTTGAAGGAATAGTCTTATCGCCTTAATACCAATCTTTTGATCGTGTTCCACTTGTTCCGGCGATAATGATTCAATATAATCGTTTGGAGTGGTGGATGAACTCGAAGTTGGAGGAGCTGCTTGTGACATTGCGGTATCAGCCATACTGATGTGTCTATATGTATATATATATATATATATCTAAAGAAAAGGATGAAGAAGGGTGAGTGGGCGTTAAGATAGGAAGATTTGACTAGTTTGTTCCTTACTAGATTAAATTGGTGGTCGTGATTAACAAATTAGATATATAAAGGATTGTGAGTGCTAGTAGCAAAAGATGGATTCAGGTTAAGGAGAATATAAAATGATTAATTATACAAGAAGTTAAGAATGGGATGAACTTTAGTATTATATGGTATTGGTTATAACTTCTCATTGCCATTAAGATTGCCCATTTCTCTCATTTCTCACTTCTCATTTCTCACTTCTCACTTCTCACTTCTCAGTTTTTTCTCCTCTCCTTTTTTTGTTTTGTTTTTCTTAACCTTTTTTTTTTTTTTTTCTTTTGTAGTGGGGTAAGATTTATCCTTTCGCGAGGAGATATATATGTACGGGTGTATGTGCTGGTGTGTGGGTTAGTTTTTACAAAATTGTCGTGTCGTGTTGTTACCGAATAAGCCATAAGCCATTAAAGATCTATAAACGGCTGACGTGTGATTTTTGCAGCTAATTATATACAAACATAGATAAACATATACAAACATAGATAAACATATATTTATGAAATTTCACCAGAGGAAACAATCAGGCTTTATTTTTGGGCCAGTCGAATACAGAAGATAAGGTATTGTAAATATTTGGTTTAACATGAAGTAAATCAGGATCAATTTCTTGATGTTCTTCTTCTCTTTGGAGTAATATCTTTTCCCTAGCAATAATATAACCCCTAACTAGTAAAAGTGAACTGGCACATGCAAAAAAGCAACAACCAGAAAATATAGCAGTCCCCTGATACTTTTCTGCTCCACTCTTATGACCAGCTTTAACTATACCTGCACTAATAGCTTCAGAGAAAATTGCTCCACCACCCATAAATGACCACGCCATATTAAAGGCCACAAACATTTTTTTAAGTCCTACTAATTTTATAAAAATTGGAGCAGCAGATGTAAAAATTGCCCCCATAAGCAGTCCAATAATTAAACTATATATAACTACTGTTGCCAAATTTCTAGCAGGAATCCAAAGAGCAAATGTGAATATGGCTGCTAAATAATAACAACAAGTAGTAGTAGTAACAGGTCCAAAATAATCACTAATAAAGCCAATTGTAGGACGACCTACTGTTAAACCAACTTGAACCATAGTAGAAACAACAGCTGCTTGATATGATGAATATCCTAAAGATGTTGTTAATGCAGCCATACTGTATAATACAATTGCATAAGCAATTATACAAGTCAACATATAAAAACATAAGAAATAAAATCCAGCACATTTGAGTACTTCTTTATCATATAAAGTGAAAATAGCAGCTTTTTGAGAAGCCCTAACACGAATTAATGAAACGGCAATTAAAACCAAGAATGAACTTATAATAGCTTGAGCTCTAAGTGCCCACGCAACAGAAACTTTTTCTACTAATGCATTCATAGACATTGTAAATACAACACCACCAGCTCCACTCCCCATTAGTGCTAAACCACTTGCTAAACTTCTTTTCTTGGAAAACCAGGGACTAACTAATGTCATTGCTGGCATACTAGTAAATATCAATCCGAAAGATTGTAAAACCCCTTGGGTAAGATATAATTGCCAAAGTTTAACGGACCAAGATGCTAACATCATAGCAGTAAATTGTAATGTAACCCCAATTAGTATGACTGGTCTAACACCAATTTTCCCCTGGATTACATTAATCACGCTGGCAAAAAGAATACCTACCCCAATAGACATTCCACCAATAAAAGAATAATCAAGTTCGGTAGCCCCATTAATATAATTTGTCTTCATGTAATTATCAAAATAAATACCAAAAGCTGAATTGATTCCATATGATGAAAAGGAACAGAGGAATGATGCAAAAACTACCACCCATCCATAACCACCATCCGGTGGGGGATCGGCAGCTTCTGGAGTTGGAATTGGCTCATTTTTTTCAAGTTCGACAAAGTCGACGGTACTATCAGAAGATGTTGCAACTTCTTTCAGCATTTTGTAAATTGGCTTATTATTACTATAGAAGGGTTTCATAGATGTCTTATCATGTTTAGGGTACAACTCATCTCATTTATAAACAACTTTTGATGATGATATGGGTTCGGTTGCCTTGATATAGGTGTTCGGGAAAGCCGAATTCAAACCCAATTCGGCCCGAAAGGCCGAAGGCTCACTAAGAAAGAAAAAAAGGAAACACACCAAAAACTTGAATCGACTGCCGAACCACCTTTAGTCAACCTTCCACTCTTTGATTCAAATTGTTAGGGTAGTTTTGAAATTCTTCGATACTTTTGCTGTAATGAAAGCCGTCTTTTCGGCTTTTGTACTAAATTTATTCTTACAATTAAAGATAGAGGGATCGGAAAATCGCACTTTGCAGCTAAACGTAGGCAATTTTGGCACATTGGCTTTTCGGGATGTCTAATTGAGTTATTAGTCGAATACAAGGGTAAGTTTACTTAGTAATTAAAGCCACAATCATGTGAAGTATGTAAATTAGTATTATAATAATTATGTATTAACTTCCCTATAGGTTTATTGGCCAATCATTACTCAAATTACTCATCCAATCTAGTTCATGTAACACTTGGTCTGGGTTAAGATTAGTATTGAACAAATCAGAAAATCCTGTATCCGGGTTAAGAGTATTGGTATTAGTTAACTCTGATGAGTCACCATTTTGCTTTTTATGTCTATCTAATAAATCACCAAATCTTGATTCATTAACAGAACTGTCAATCGTATTGGGGGTACTGTAAGGAGGTAAAGTTTTCATATGGTGGCCAAATCTTAGCATTAACGAATTATGACCTTGATTTAAAGCCCAAACAACTTCTTTGGTCATTCTAAAACGACCCAAATGGTGGTTGTTAACATTATCCTCGAATTCATTTAAGAATAAAGCAAGATTTAAGGCACTGCTATATAAGGCTTCACCCTCATTTACATGGATCCCACCATTCATTAATGCTAAAGAGAATGAGCCAACAGTAAACACCATTACTAGAATCATATGACAAGGGCTTTGTAAGAGACTTAAATTCTTCAAACTTTTCAAGATTTCATTTGTTTCCTTCATGGACGTAACAACCGTATCGATATTTAAACCCAAATTGGGGTAGTTTCTTCCTGTTAGATTTAAAAGGGTGGGACCGTGTAAGGTGAAAACAACATCATAATAATTTAACATTACTTGAGCTTTCACTAAAGGCAGGTAGTCGGCTAATTTTTCATTTTCTTCAATTCTTGAGAAACCTTGCTCATCTAACCAACCACCAAGTTCATTTAAATCGGCCGATATTTCAAAGACTTCAAAGTCTGGATCATCTTTTTTTCTGAATTCTAAAACTCTATAAGCCAAAATACTTAGGCGTAGCATTGCAAAAGATGCAAAACTAAAGCCGGGGCGTTTGTAATCATCCAGATATATACTAGGAAATGGAACTGTTATATCACTATGGGACCAAAAATTTGAGTTTCTCAATTGAATTGAAAATAACTGATCAAACATATATAAGCACCAGAATACAGCATAATCATTTGAGTTTGCTTTGTCGTCATATAATTTTTTCAAGTTAAGACCCATTGCTCTAGCTGCAAGATGGGCCTGACCCAAAGCCCACAGGACCGTTTTTTGACGATGAGTAACACGTAAATAAAGGGCTATCAATAACCAGCCCCTTATTATATCAACTGAACTAAAGTTAACCGAAAACGAACATAGGACTTCAAAGGCGTAGTCAAAACATATAGCTTCAAGTTCAATCATTTTTGAGTCTAAAGGTCCAATTTTTGAAAATTCTTGATATCTAATACTTAAAGCATAAACTAAGTGAGTTAAAGCCAGTAGTAAAACTCTTTTATTTGAATTTTCTGAATTCAAAGTGCCACTTTCAATTGATTGAGGGGGGCCACTCATATCTAAATATTCCAAGAAATCTTTATTTAGAATTGAATATGTAGAATTAATTTCGGTTTTAAATGTTGATAATAAGCTGGCATGTTGATTTGATAAATCAATATTTGGTATTGAAGGATACGAAGGTAATTTCAAATATGAAACACCTGACATATTCCAGCCATAATGTTGACCACGAGGTATTTTAAAATCAGAATCATTTGCAATACCAGCATTTGTATAACAAAGATTTAATAATACGGCATCCAGGCATTTCAATGTAGCACCCTGTCGAAAGGTAGGTTTCAGGACAGCACCTGGACGGTAATTCTTAGGCACATAATGCATTAACGATTGAGTTCTAGGAAAATCAACTTCTTCGTGGTGTATTAAATCATTGGATTGATCCATAGTAGGAGTTTGAGGTTTTTGATTCCAATTACCATTATAATTTTTATCATGATTTTTTTTTCTCGTTATACCATGCGAGGTATGATATGACTGTTCATTATTAGGATCAATTGGAGGTCGAGTATAAGGAGCTGGAGTATAATTTGGATCAATGTTTGGATTACCGTACTGACATTCTATATTATGACTTTCACATCTAAAACACGGTTTTTTCTCTGTACACTTTAATTTCATTGACCTACACCTTTTACAGGCAGAAGATACTCTAGTATAAGCCTTGGGCATTTTTGTTAGTTTTTTTTGTGTTGGAGATGTTGGGGGAAAGAATAGGCTAGGAAACTTTTCAGGTTAGTTCGTATAAGTAAATACGATCAATACGGAGAATAAAAACAATTCAGATAGTTATTGAGACTCGACGCAAGAAGGGATCTGCGGGTGGCGTTTAAGGTCCGTATAGTTTCCGATATATCAATAGTAAATAAACTAAGTCAGGAACCAAGATCATTAAAAGAAAAGAAGTAATAAAAGTAAACTCGAAAATATAATATAGATGTTCTGTTAGTACCATCGCACTTAACAATACGAAACTCGGCCGAACTGTGGTTTTTTGGAATCCGTACATCTGAACTAAAATTGTATATTTCATTAGAGATTTTACAGTTGACTACAAATTATGGATACAATAAAGCAAGTTTTATTATAGACCAACGTGCTATTATGAATCAGAAAAGGTGATAAAAATTACAAGACAGATTTAAAAACAAGAGGTATGAATATCAAAATTAAACACTAGAAATGAAGTCTATGAATTATATGGAAATAAATAAAAGTAAAAAAAGAAATGAATAAATGAAGAGTATACCTAGGCCCATTTACCTAATAAAGCCATTAAACCAGCACCCCAACATAAGGTGAAAAAGGCCAATAAACTTTTTTTGAAACCATTTTTACCTTTAAATTCACCTGAATATAAGAATTCATGAGCCATTAATTCAACAATACCAGCATAAAATAAGATACCGGCTGAAATAGAATCAAAAACCCCATTAGTGATCAAAGCAGTACGAGAACCAGGGGCATAAGTAGTTCTAACCCCAAGACCAATGGCAATGGCAATTGGAGTAGTAAAAGTATAAGCGGTAGCTAAAGCCCAAGGAGTATAACGTTTTGATTTAGTCCAATTGGTTAAAGCAATTCTAGTACCAAGACCCAAACCTTCAAACATTTGATGGAAAACCAAAACAATGTATAAAGAAATGAATTCATCACCAGCGACGGCTAAGGATAAACCAACAAAGACCGAATGAAAGATGACCCCAAATTCCAAAACGAAAACCGAAAGTAATTGACCATAATAAGATTCTTTATCTTCATCTTCCAAGGGAGTACCAAGGGCTTCAGGATCTTGATGATCCATAGCATGTTGAAAATGTTTTGGATAAGGATTTACAGTAATATTTTTAGATTCTTTATTTGAATCGATTTCATCATCCGCTTCATCATCTTCTTCTTCATCTAATTTTTTAGTATATAAATCAGAATTACCAAAATGAGAATGAGAATGACCAGCAGCTTTATTATTAGTTTCTTGTTCAATTTTTTGTTCAACCCATTGGAATGCACAAATTTCGAAAAAGAATAAAGCCATTAAAGTCATCAAGGCAATACCAAAAGCCCAAGGATATTCGGTAAAAGTACCACCCAAACATTCATTTCCTAAAGAATCACTAGCTGGTTCTAATAAATGAATAAAAGCAGTAGCAACAATAACACCCGAACCAAAATATTTTGCAATGAAAAATACCCAAGATGGCATACGAATAAATGAATAACGAGAACTCAAAATAGGTAAAAAGGTACCAACGGCAGAAGCCACTAAAATGACAAAAACGGCTGAAATACGAGTACCCATACGACCATCATAATCATTTTCTGGTTCACAGGTATCTCTTTTCAGTAGAAATTGTTGTAAGATAGTTTCTTGCATTTTGTATTGAATTTATTATATGAGATAAATTTATACGGTATAAATATATTCTGTATTATGAATGGATGAATATATGATGATAGTTATGATTATAGTTATGATAATAAGTAAGAAGACAATGAATGAAGAAAATGAAGGGGTATTTATATCTATATCTATATACGAGTATCGAGTATCACAGAAGAAGAACAAGAAGAAGAGTAGGGATTTTAATTTTAAATAACAATATAGTGGTTATTTTAATTAGTTGTCAATTTAACCATTCAACAATTTAACCATTCATCAATTTAACTAGTACTTTTCTTTTTTTTCCTCTCTTTTTTTTTTTTTTTTTTTGTTTTGTTTGGTTTTCAGATGCAATAACCACTATAATACTTTTGTTAGTGTTAATGCTTCTTTAATATTAGACTTTAGCTTCATTGTTATTAGTATTGCGCCGTACGTGATTGGATGGGCCATATGCTTACATATACCAGTATATATCATATATATCAGTATATCTATTAGTATATCTATTAGTATATCTATTAGTACATCTATTAGTACATCTATTAGTATGGGAGATGCCTGGGATTACTCAAAATAGAGTCGCAACCACCAGGGTTTTTTTTTTTTTTTTTTTTTTTTTTTTTTTAATGAGCAAAAATTTGTCAATTTTGTGTCTTAAATACAAAAATATGTCTAATTTTTTTTTTTTCTTTTTTTCTTTTTTTCTTTTTTTCGCATCTTTTTGAGTACACAAATTTACTGTGTACTATTAGTATACTAATACTAATAGTATACTAATACTAATAGTATACTAATAGTACGTACATACAGTAATATGATAGTTATTTCTGTATAAGTACAATAATGGTTATGGGCCAACTAATTTCATACGGCTATTCTAATTGACCTGTGCACATACATTCATACCATCAATACATAGTTAATGGTGATTAATACATCAGTACATATAGATGAATACATATTCAATTACGAAGAGTGTTTATACCTCACGCCTTTTTTATCCGTCAGTGGTCGTATAGTTTCATGTTTGTCACAATGTTCAATATTCATCACAATAGTGTAACAGTGTTTAATGTTCATTCCTGTTACAGTGTTTAGTGTTCACCACCTGCTACAGTGTTTAGTGTTCACCACCTGCTACAGTGTTTAATGGTACCATGGTCACATTTTTCATGTCTATTGGTCTGGCTCTATTCTAGTGATGACGAACAAGAAGTTTAAAATTTACACCACCTATAACCCACATTAACATATCTAGCAATTAACCATGCTATAACACTACCAATTGATAATCCACCTTCAAATAATACAAAATTCTTATAGTCTTTTTGACTACCTTTACCAATTACCAAGGATGAGAAAAAAATACCCAAGATGGTTAAAAATGCCAATTGAAAATACATAAATCCATAAACTTTACCAAATTTTTCTACTGAACATATTTGTCCAGCACAGGCTCCAATTAATGATAATACTGCTGATGTACTAATACCAAATAATATTGAAAATATATAAAGTATCGATAAATTACCTCCCGCCGGTAACCAAATCCCAAATATTATTATGGTAGTACATATACTGGTTAATATCATCATATTAAATCTACCATATATATCAGCAAAATATCCCGTAATTAATCTAGATGGTATCCCACTGACATTAATTATCGTAATCAATAAATAACTCTTCAGTTCATTGATTTGATGATTAATCGCATATGATGATAAATAAGTTAATGTAGTCATACTAATTATTTCGGCTAGAAATACACTAATGGTCAAGGTGATGAATTTAAAATCTTTTAGTAATGAAAAATCAATTACCCCTTTGAAAAAAATTTTCACTTCATTACCTTCGTGTGTTTCTTGTATTTCGGGTGCTTCTTGTATTTCGGGTGCTTCTTGTACATCATCAGGGCTATTATGAGGCCTCTTCTCTTTAACGAAAAATATTGATACCAGCATACATGTTAAACAAATGAATCCTAATACTCGTATGGCCCACGGGAATCCTATTTTAACATATAATTTTTGTAACATTACCGGGAATATACTTGACCCCACAAGTCCTCCTGCAGTTGAACAACTTATAACAAAAGCTCTTTTCTTTAAATACCAATGGGTTAACGCTCCAACCAATGGTGACATGGCAATTGATGTTCCAATTGCCGTTAATACCCCAAACAGTAAAATAAATTGATACAACGTTTGACATTCACTAGTTAACATTAATCCACTACACATCAATATAGTTCCCATCACAAGTGGTAATTTGGCTCCAAATTTATCAAAAAATTCTCCAAATACTATACCACCTAAATACATTACTCCTAAATGAACGGAAAATACCCATGAAACATTACTGGATTCAACATTATTTAATTGATGGGTCGAAACATAGGATTCTATAGCTCCCATACTATTGGCAATCCCAAAATCAGCTATTAACCCAATAAATGATCCAAATAAAACTAAGTTGGCTTCTTTACCTCCATCAGGGAATTGGTCGAGGTTTTTTTCATTCCCATACATGAGTGATTGATCGTTTGGTTGACCTTCATCTTCTATGTATGACTTGATGGATCTATGACGGTGACGTTGATTGAGCTGTAGTTGAGGGGAGGGTGTTGGTTCATCTATTCGAATCGTCTGGAGTTCAACGTCACTATTGGCTCTCTTTGCTTTCATTGTCTTTCCTCTAAAGAATTAGATGAAACTCTTCTGCTCTTCTTCTTGCTTTTTTTTTTTTTTTTTTTTCTCTCTTATACGAGTGCACCATGTACTCCAGAAAGAAAAAAAAAATCCGTGTTGGTCCAAATACTTTACCTCCACTAATGAAAAAGGCTTGTACAAAGACCACTAGGTTGTTTATTATTAATTGCGTAGATCAATATTTTAATATCAATTGTGCTTTCTTTGCTAGGATGCCTCATCGGTGAATCAAAATGAATTGGTCCGCCGAAGAAATGAATTGGTTCTTCGGATTGGGAAGAAAGAGTCAAACAACATAGCAAAAACATATCTTCCAATTTCCAAACTATTGGGTTGTAATGTAATATCGTAAGAATGTTTTATATGGTGTGTTAGTGTTGGTGCAAAATTAATTTATTGTCATAATTTTGCAGCAATAAATGACAATTTAACCATGGCTTAATGGATGTAACTATAAGCAACTAGTTCATGGGGATATTTGGTAAGTAAGCATATCTTTTTAAAGGAAATGTCTACTTTTTTTTGTACTCATTTGTTATGATTATGGTATTATCTTAATTCATTTTCGAATATAAAGAAATAAATAAGTAGTACCTTATATAAACATACGGTGAATCAATAAATTATATTTGGAAGCGCTTCTAAGTTTATACCATGTGACTGAGCACGTGACTGATTTCTCTTTTTTTTTTGTTTGTATGCAGTGACAAAGTGAGTATGTACAAAACAGACTTAACAAAACAAAGAAATAGGTTAGTTGAACGACAATTTGAATCCCCAGTTCTTACATAACTTAAGAATAATATAATCAATTGATCCAGTTATAGAAAAATCGAAATATAATGGCAGAAAATAAGGAAACTGAAGAACAACTCTCTCTTCAGTCAGATAAAAATACTGAAGAAGAAATAGAGGAGGAAGATAAGAATCTTACCAAAGAAGAACGTCTTGAAATTGCTCGTAAGAAATTTGAAGAAATGAAAAAGAAGAAAAAGAAGGGTAAGAAGAAGGGTAAAAAATCAAAGGATGATTCAAAAGAAGCTACACAGGAACCTGAAGATGATGATGACGATGATAATACTAAAGACGATGCTAAACAGGAAGATGATAAAGTTGCTAAAGAGGAGGAAGAAGATAAAGATGCTACAAATGATACTGAAATTGAAGTAAAGGATCCTGAAGTCAAAGAGCCTGAGGTTAAAGAGCCTGAGGTTAAAGAGCCTGAAGTTAAAGAGCCTGAAGTTAAAGAAGTAGCATCTAATTCGGAAGAAGTCTCAAAACTTAAATCAACTATAGAACAACAAGAAAAGACTATTAAAAAACTCCGAGATGAAAATACTGATTTGAAATTAGGTAGAATGGATTTAAAAGATAAAATCAGTGAGCTTGAAGAACAAATCACATTATTAAAAACATCTGGTACGGTAACACCACAACCTATTAGTCAACCACAATCATCATTACCTAATGTTATTGGATCTCCAGTTAAACCCGCTAAACCTATAATTACATCAAATGATTATGCATCATTATCACAACAAAATTTCAAAAGTTTTGAAAGTACTGTTGATTTTAGAGAAAGATTAATGCTTTGGAAAGGTTGGCAAGTTGATATGACTAATTGGAATGGATCAAATAATATAACTAAAGTTGCCCTTTAAGTTAAATATATACATTTGTAAGAATGAATAAACGAATTAAAACTAGTTTGTTTTTTTTTTTTTTTATTTTTTTTTGAAAAAGAATGAAAAATATGCTATGTACAGAATAAATGGTTTATAACCCAAAAACTATTTACTAATGACCAAAATAAAAGTACATTATCTAACACGACATAATGCTAAACCCAGTTCATCTCTTTTAGCAGCTTCCTGAATTTCCAAAATTTCATTTTTATTATTACGAATGAATAAACATTCAGATGGTTGTAAAGGCTTTATAAATCTAACTTGTAAACCAGATGCTATGGCTTTAACTTCAGTACTGGATAAATTAGCCCTACGACCAGGTTTTGAAATTAATTGTATCTCACGAATTACTGGTTGATTATTTCTATATTTCAAATCTATCCATAATTTTCTGGTAGCTATATTATCTGGAGTCACCTCAACCGGTTCTTTGTCTGGTCCACTAGTTGAACCTTTTTGTATTGATGAAATAAAACCTTCTCTGTATAATTGGAAAGCAAGTTGTAAATGGCCACGATTAAATGGAACGGAAGTCTTGGTGATATTCACATTAGTACAGTTCTTGATATGACAACAGAAGTTGGCCAATTTTGTCAAAGACATCTTGTATGTGTATGGTTCTAGGTTGGGTTAAGTCTTATATATATCGAGCCATTCAGTACAATTTGGAATTTTTCACTTTTTTTCTTCTTTAATTTTTCTTTCTCTCTATGTTTTCTCTCGTTCTTTCCAGTACTTTTTTTTTTTCTTAATTTTTTCTTCTCTTTTTTGATTTTTTGAAGGTTCACAAAGTTGTTTTCTCACTATAAAAGATGCCCCGTAATTCAATATACACGTGTTTGTGTGTCCCGTAAGAGACCCGCAACCCCCGGATATTCCGGTCACTACTGAAAGACATATATATTTGTGGAATGGTCATATAAAATTTGAAAAAATGAATGGACTTTGAATTTTTTAACAACTACTTTACAATTGAGGATATTTATCAAACACAATTATCGAACAGACTTATTGGAAAGAATGTTTAGAAGTCCACTTTATATGGGTAAGTCAACCCTCACAGCTACTTTTCAAAGACAATTAAGAATTTCTTCGAATATTAGAGTTGCTTCCCAAGTCACAAGATTTTATTCAACACCTCCAAAAAAACCATTAGATGAATCAGAACATTTAAAAAATAAACCTATTACAAATAAAAGTGGTCCTAAATGGAAAAAGGAAGATCAAGGTACTAGATTTCGTTATTTCTTTTATCTTTTCGTTTTTTCAAGTGCTTTATTAGTTCTTGCAACCAGAAGAGTTGATAAAAAGAAAACTCAAACTTCTTTTACGGAAAAAGAATATCAAGAATATGAAGAATCAACTGGTTTGAAAAGACGTTCAAAACTTTTAAGTAATTATCCAAAGGATAAATATAATTTTTATGTAGTTCCATTTGTTAATGAAAATGAATCTATTGAAAAAATTGCTTTAAGATTACCAAAAGATAGGGAATTAAAAATTGTTGATCCAAATGAATTATTAGAAAAAGAAATTAATGATCCAACTGCAAAATATTCAGTACTATTACAAGATTTAAAAGCTCTTGATAAACCTTTACCAAGAGGTTTAATAACTGCTTTAATTAAACAAGAAATTAATTTTTATCTTAATACTACTAAAGGTACTTATGATACTAATTTTTTGATTAAAAATTATCCTCAAACTACTGATGAAGCAATTAGATTCGAAAATGGAATTTCTGATATTAAAAAATGTTTAGTATTAAGATATGATATTAATAATGAATTACCAAATTCTAAATCTGAAAATGATCAAAGATTAATTAAAAATGTTATTGGTTATTTTGATACAGTTAATAAAAATCATTTAGTTGATTTAAAACATGATGAAATGGATGATAAACTTCAAGAAATTGTATTAGAAGATATATAAACTTATATAATTGATTTTTTTTTCTTGTAAATAGTTAAATAAATATATCTTCAGGTACTTTAAAATTTAATTTAATATTTTCAGCAAATTTTAAATCACTATCCAGAAAATCTTTTGATCTTCCAGCTGCATCTCCAACATAAAAACTATCATCAATGGAAACTTTAAGATTAGTATGTTGACGTTCTAAATACTTGGTCATTTCTTGCCACATTCCAATATTTGGTTTTCTTATTCTTTCGTGTTCTTCTTCTGAACTCACAATTCCTTTGGGATTTTTACCACCGGGCCTTTTAGGTGATGCAAATACAAGTACTTCAATCGTCTCCTCTGAATTTTTATTTAGTGATTCAATTATACTTTCAACTCTACCACAAAATTTGGAATATGATTTACTTTTTGGTTCTTCATTATTAGCAACTACCGCTCCTTGATTTGTAAAAACTACAATTATGAATTTTTGTTCGTGAAGTTGATAAATTGTTTGAGCAACTTTGGAATCAGAATTATTCTCTTTACTTTGGGTCCACCATTTCCAATCACCAGCGTGTCTAGCAAATTTCGTTGATGATTTAGTATTGACTAAAGTATCATCCAAATCAAAAGCAGCAACTTTGACATTGTCATCTCCATAAACAAAACTGGAAAGATTCAATTTATTGGGGACATTCGTTATTATATGTGAGCCATGAACCTTCCATCGTAATTTGAATTGATTAGACTTTAACTGATTATTCAAACTCTCAATAGTTTCAGTGGATGAGACTATATTTTTAGATGATGCAGTACGAGCAGGCTTAACAACTTTGGAAGCCATTGGTCTTGGGGCTTGCTTCATTATATTGATAATATCCGATCGAGGCATTCTGTAGCTGGTAAATACTTGATGGTTGATTGTTGATTGTTGCTGGTGCAAATGATGTTGTGAAAAATAGACGCGCATCTCATATCTACTAGAAAACAAAAAAAAAAAAAGAGGAGTATCATAAAAAAGACTACGCGGCAACAGCCTTCTTCATTAGCCTAATCACATGTCTGAAGAGAATAGTAAAGTATCTGTCGATCAATACGGTCGAAAGACATGGGATGTTGATGCGTATGCCAAAGACGCCAAAGGGAAATCAAAATCAAACTCAAACTCAAAAGAACAATCTCAAAATAATGAATCCATTTCCAAATTAATCAATAACGATAAACCAACATCTTACCTTCATCACCGGTCTAATCTTTTGAACCAATCAATAAATGCCGTGAACAAGCATACTTTGATCAATCCATTAAATACAAAATCTTATGGTAAAGATAAAAGATTTGGTTTTTTTTGTCCAGTATGTGATTTATCATTCAGAGATAATTTAGCACTTATAGATCATGTTAATTCACCCCAGCATATTGGGAAATCACAACAATTAGCAAAATCCTTAAAGAAAAATGATGATGGTGGTGATAATTCAGATGATACTGAATTACTCGATGGTGGTATACGACGAGCATCACTCGAAGAAGTCATTGCAACAATTGAATCATTAGTTGCCCAACTGATTAAACAAAAGCAAGATCCCAATTCCTCCATTTCAATTCAAGATAGAATTGATAAAAGAAAGAAATTTGAACAACAACGATTGGAAAAGAGAAGACTTAAAAGACAAATTCTGAAAAATAATAAAAGAAAAGTAACTACAATTGATGAATCTAATAATGAAATTTCAACTCTAATGGGATTCGGCGGGTTCACAACTTCCAAGAAGTAATCAAACTAGCTTAGTTCTTAATGACTAATGGTATTTTATAGATTTGTATTAATGTGTAGAGTTTAAGTGTTTATATATGGGGTGTACTGGTTTGTTTTTTCTGTGTAATTGCACTTTTGTGCTTAACAACCTGCACTTTTGAGATTCCACCAATAAAATTTAGTTGAAATTTATATTACCAAATCCACCAAAAAAAAAATGTATGGACTTTTTTATTTTTTTTTTTTTTTGTCCTTTTTCAATTGATAGTCCGAACACAACACCGATTTATATCATATTTAAAACGATCTGTTGGTAAATACATCGTTATAATAAACGTTGCTATTGAATAAAGGAGATCTTGTTGTGAATCATTCGAACTTTTGCGCCCTTCCCGCTTTTTTCACTTTCTTTTTTTTAACTTTCATCCATTCATACGTATATATATATATATATACATATATATGTATATAAATTTTTTAACCGTCTACCCCATATAATAACAGAAGATGAAGTTTTCCTTTAAATTACCGTTCAACAGTCTTTTCAAGTTCAGACCTGGTAAATTCAATTTCCCCTTGGAACAAGATATTCGTTCTAAATTAGACACTTTACCATCTGTCACCAAAATTTATAGTAATCCAGATGGAACACCAAGAGTCCCAAGTGATGAAGAATTTAAAACTATTGCTGATTTACAGAACCTATATTATAAACGTAACCATTCTGAATGGAATTTTATATTACCAGGTATCCCAAGAGATCAATTAAACTTATATAAAGACAATAGTCAAGATTTGAAAAATTTTCAATTTGTTACTAAAGATGCCGGGAAAATCATTGATAAAATTCCTTATAAAGATGAAGTTACCGGTGAATTAAAATGGAAAGTCATTCGTGAAACTGAAAAAGCTGAAGGTTGGGAATTTTCTTATTTTTACATTGTTTTACCAGTCTTCGTTTATGTTGCCTACTCTAAATATAGTACTCAAATGAAGAGAAGAGCTACTGATGGTCCAGATTGGGCTGAAAAAGAATTAAGATTAAGAGCTATGGAAGATTATTTCCATGGTGATACTGAAAAGGCTAAAGGATTCTTAAGTGATGAAGGTAAATCCAAGAGAGAAATTAGAGATAGAGATGATTTGGTTGTTGCAAGAATTTTGGCTGGTGATTATGATAAGTTAGCTGACTTGAAGAAAAAATTACCAAAAGATTTACTTCCAAAAGAAGAGCTTCATCCAAATTTGAAAATTTAAGTGATCAATTGATAATACTTAGCTCAAACCTTTATTTATTTATTTTTCTTTCATTCATCATAACCGATTAATTCTTCGGTTCAATCTCATTTGTTTTTGCTGTTGTTTTGATTCCTCCTGGGTCCCATAAATGACGTGGTTTGAATTTCTGTTTAGACCTTGTACCATAGATGTAAACATTTTTAAGATGTCAGTCTTCTTCTAATCTTCAAAAATAAATCAATATCAAAAAAAAAAAAATAAAAAAAAAAAAAAAATGAAAAAAATTCTGAAAAATACCAAATCAAACTATATACACATATTTGTCTTGGTATTATGACTTTTTGTTATAAATCTATTCATATTCCTTTTATTTTACCTTTTTTTTTTTTTTACATTATTCTTTCACCTCCAAATACTTCTATATTTTTATTTGTCTTAATCTTTACTCCTTTTTTCTTCCCAGGAATCCTATATTTATACAATTATCATTAAATGCATTTCATATTTATCGTACAATTTTAAGATGTAGTTTAGAAACTTTAATTTTTATTTTTATTTTTATTTACATACAATATCTTGAAAATGACTATACACATATCAAGAATTTAAAAAGATGAATTGTCTAAAGCGTTTATAATTCACCAGATTCTTCAATAACAATAGCGGTTTTGGTTTGACCAGAACCGGAACCTTCAGCTTCAATCTTTTGAACGGTTTCGATACCTTCAATAACTTCACCAAACACGACATGCTTACCATCTAACCAAGGACATGGAACAGTAGTAATGAAAAATTGAGAACCATTGGTGTTTGGACCAGCATTAGCCATAGATAATAAACCTGGCTTGTTGTGAGGAATCTTGAAGTTTTCATCCGGGAAGTTCTTACCATAAATGGATTTACCACCATAACCTTTACCGGTTTCAAAATCACCACCTTGCAACATGAATTGTGGAATTACTCTATGGAAGATAGAGTTGGCATAACCGAAACCTTTTTCACCAGTACATAATGCTCTGAAGTTTTCAGCAGTTTTTGGAACAACATCATCGTACAATTCAAATTTAATCGGAGATTGTTTAACACCATTGATAGATGGTGTGAAGTAGACTTTAGTACCTAAATTTCTGGCAGTAGTAGAGAATAATCTAGTGTTGGCTTTGAACATTGTTGCTTTAGTAATTTGTTTGCTAGTAAAGAAAAGGGGATTAAGCTTCTTTTTTTTTTTTTTCATAGTCCTCCATTTTATTACAATTGAAAAAAGTTCGGAGAAGTTTTCTCACCCAAAAAAAAAAAAAAAAAAAAACGCAAGATCAGATTGGTTCAATAACCTTGCTACACTATAATTATTTGAAGGAAATGTTATATTTAAATTCCAATGATGAAGAACCGGTTGATATAAAAGAATCTTAAATCAAACCAACCCTCCGTTACAATGTATAAATCAAAAAAAATGAAGTAATGAAACAGACTAAAAGTTAGAAAAACAAACAAAATAAGTAAGAAAATAGTAGAAGTAAACAGAAAAGACAAAATAAAGAATGAAGCATATGTAGATAGTATAAAAAAAAATAAACGAAACAAATGATAAGATTTGGGAGATTTGAATCACCAAAGACAAATGAAGGAGACTTTTTAGTTTTTTTACATTTTTATTAATGGTTTTTTGATTAATTAAAAGCTTAATAAATCGATTTCACCATTCTTGTTATTAGATTGAGCAGCATTACCATTACCACTGGTTTGATTGTTTGGCTTGCTACTAGAGTTTGAGCTAAAATCACCAAAGAAGTCATCGTCAGCAGCTTTAGAAACTGGAGCTGGTTTGGCAGCAGGAGTTGATGCTCCGCTTGATTTAGAGGTTGAAGTTTTGGTTTTAGCTGACGAAAACAAGGATGAGAATGCATCATTGTTGCTAGAACTATTTCTCACGGGACCGGAAGGAGATGTGTTATTGATATTGTAGTTTGGAGTGGAAGTGGAAGTAGTACTTGGGGTTGAGAAAAATGATGATTGGGCTTGTTGCTGTGGAGCAGAAGCGAAAAAGTTTTGTTGTTGTTGTTGTGGTTGTGATTGTTGTGGTTGATATAAGTTGGATAAGTTTGAAGAAAGGGTTGGTTTTTGTGGTTGAGAAGGAGCGGCTTGAAAGTCATCGAAATCATCATCATCATCATCATCATCTACAGCTGCAGCCGCACCAGAGCCCTTATTGTTACTTTCTGCGGTTGGAGCATCGAAAGAAACCAAATCACCCAATAAATCTGGTTGTTCTTGTTGAGGAGCACTTGAAGCTTTAGCCTTAGATTTCAGTTTAGATGAAGTACCATGAACTCTAGAGGTACCAGTCGTTGGTCTAGCAGAAGCATTGTTGGAAGAAGATCCCGATCCAGATCCAGATCCAGATCCACCAACATCATATTCTTCGAAATTGTCATTAGAATTACCATTATCATAAGCAGAAGCAGGATCGTCATATCTTTCTCCATAAACACCACCATCACCATATACACGATTAGTGAAATCACCATCATCATAGTTAGGACCAGTAGTAATAGATGAGGCACCACCAAAAGCCGCAGATGAAACACCACCAAATTTCTTTTGATTAGCTCTAGCCTTTTTACGTTCAGATCTAATAAGTGAATCATCATTCAATAAAGCAATCAAATTTTTAGATCTATTTCTAACATTAATACCTTGATCTCTACCTTTTGAATCAATATAATGGAAAGATTTCAACATTTGTATCAAGGAAACATTAGCTCTAACATCATCGATGATTCTTTCTGATCCATTTTTGATTAAATAGTCTAATAATTGTAAAGATTTATAAATTTGTCTCCATTCATTGGCAGCTTTTTCAGTAAAACGACGGAATATGAAACCAATGATTTCTTCTCTCTCCCTATAGTTATAAGTACCAGAGGCAATTTGAGACATAACAGTGGTAGGACAACCCCAAGGTTCATTATTAGTAGCTTCACGAACCTTGGCTTCCATTTCAGTTAAATTCATGGCAACATTTTGAGCTTTACGAACATAAGCCTTAACTTCGTACAAGTTTAAGTTCTTAGTTGCGTCTTTTAGTAAATCCATTGCTATTAATCAAATTTTCAATTATGTAAAAAAAAAAAAGTTTCAACTTCTTACCCAATGTATTAGAAATCAGGAACTGGCGGGAAAGGGGAGAAAAGGTCACAGATTATGATAACAATTCAACACGTAATTAAGTATACACAGGCAGATGAATCAGTTCTAGAATAACACGGGACAACGGGGGGTGTATTGTTGGTGTGTTGTGAGTATTCACTGTGTGAGTCAAGATTGAATTGATGTATTGAAAGTGGTTCGCTGTCGATCTGTTCAGTGAATTTTGATTATCATGAACTTTATTTTTATTTAGGAAAAAAGCAGACGGAGAAAAAAAAAACCGAACAAATTTCTGATGTTTTTTTTTTTTTTTTTTTCGGTTTTTTGGTTTCTTTGATTTTTTGGTATTTTTTTTTTTTGTTTTTGGTGTGGGAAAAAAAAAAAAAGCTGAAAAATCCTGCACCTAGTCGAATCATAATACCCTTATTCATTAGAAGCATTTAAGAAGACTCTTTACTAAAGAAAGTAGTAAAGAGAATGGATAATATAAGTGTAAGGAATTACCATTTGAAGAAGAAGTAAGAACATAGGAGAGAAATGTGAAAAAAATAGGAAAGAAAGCTCTGAAAATGAGCTGAAGAAGAGCCCAATTGTAATTTCAGGAGTTTTAGACTGATTGTAACTCAATCAAGATATTACTAGGAAGTATAGTTAGTATTTAAGTAATAGTTAGTATTCTAATTTGTTTTATTGGAAAATAGTAGTTGAACAGTTTTGTAATTTCACTTTTCCCAATTTTTTGCAATTTTTTACAATTTTGCAATTTAATGACTTAATTGTCATGAAAATTTGATGCAAATTTTGAAATAAACCTATTTTATTTGGTTTTTACTTTTTAAAGAAAAGTTGTAATTAATCATATAATTAGGGAAATTAACTATACTACTGTAATTTTACAATCTGAATAAATTCGTGCATTAAATCATTAAATATCGTGAAGGTTAAAAGAGCTTTTCATCGTCGCAAACTAAATATGTCTTTATATAATGGAGTAGCGAATGCTTTCAATTAAAAGCACTTTCATTAATCTTCTAAAAGAAATGTGAATTAACCTTAGTTTTTATGTGCCATTTGCTTGGTCGTCGTTTTTCCCCCCTTTCTTTCGTTTCAAACTAAATAGAATGCTTGGATTAGTTTTACAACCACTACAAAACAGAAAATAACTAACAATGTAACAAAAGGATGCCTGGACATCCTTGAAAGGTAAGATCCTTTTTATTATAAATATTATACAAACTATTATACAAGAGAAGAAAAGTTCACTTTTTATATTTAGCCTTAATGCTAGCGGTTAAGTCTCGCAACAGTTGGGCACTACTAGAAACATTCTTAACTGTTGGTTTAGTGAAATATTTCCCTTTAGGAGATGCAAATGGTGTACTCTCTTCAATAATCCCAACCCCTTCTCCAAATGATGGTAAAATTGATAAATCTTTCAAGGTAGTATCATTACCAATAGAAGAATTCAAGTTCAAAAAAGTTGAAGCATTATTTTGTGTTCTATTAATTGCACTTAAATAAAGGGATGTGGAATCATTAATGGAATTATTACGAGATTTTATACTCGAAATTGAATTATTAGATATATGATTATTCAAATATCCATACTGGCGATTTATTTTGGCCCTTTTGAGGTACTCGGATTCTTTAGCTCTATGTTCATCCATAGAATCATTAATAGGTGCAGGTGATTCAGATAATTTACGCTTCTTTGAATCAGTTATCTTTCTAACTTTTTCCTTTTTCTTAGCACCTCGTTCTGTTAAATCACCTGTAAAACCCTCACTTAATTGATTAAAACCATCAAGTAAAATCGAATTGATGTTCTTATCTTTTGCTGTCATGTCACATATAATAATATCTTGAATAATATTATTACCTTTATGCTCAGAAAGGTTTAAGGTATCAGGAATATTTGGTGGGATCGATTTACTGATGTTCCAAAAGACAAGTAAAATCTGAACTTTATAATATCCATACCTAGCACACAATTGAATAATTTTTCTTAGAATGGTTTCGTCTCGTTTCATTTTTGAAGCAAGATCACCATTGTATTGACTGATTTGATTATCATTGAAAAATCCAGTCTCAAATAAAATAAATGTAGTATTGCCAAAAAAATCCTTATTGAAATAATTATTTTGAGGTAAGCTTTGTAGGGTAATGCTCAATTTATCATCACTAATTTTGTTTTCATAAATCGTTTTCTCTTTATTGGTTTTCAAAAGTAATTTAGTGTTTAACCATTTTGAATAGGGCGAAGTCCAGTTTTCAACGACAAGTAGAAATTTTAACTCAACAAATGATTCCAAATCAAGCTTGATATGCTTGGAGCATGTAGCTAAAAATTTCTTTAAATCAATGGGTTCCCACAATTTTCTAACTTCATTTTGCCTTTCGCTTATTTGATCAAAGCTTGTTTCATTATCATGTATGTTATTCCTTTTTCTACCTTTATTACTTCCTAATGAGCTTACACTCGCACTCGATAAACGTCTTTTCAATATTGGAACTTTGAATGAAATAGAATTTAATTCATTTAGTTTTTTTCTTCTTAATTCATGTTTGGCCTTTAGTTGTTGACCCTTTTTACTCAAACGATTAATAAAAGACTTTTTGAGACTTTTTTCCCAAAAATTAGATGCTTGAACTTCTAAAGTTTGGTTATAAATGATTTCAGATATAAACGCCTGATACAACTCATTACTGAACGAGTTGATTATATTTTTACGTTCTTGATTACGATTTTCAATTCGAATTAGCTTGGGTAATAATTTAGATAACTCATCGCTGATAGTTGATTGTACAATACCATTGTAAACTTCATTTAAGGCAGCTTCGAAATGTTTGTGATCTTTGAGTTTTGGTTTAGTAGGTTTGGAAGAAACTGGTTGTGGTATGTTATGCAACGCAGGAGGATTAGGATTCAGAGAGAAATTAGGAGCAGGTGAAGGAGCAAGAGCTAAGGCTGGCTCCTTTGGCTGGGAATTTGTGCTTAAAAAGCCAGTTGGCGTACTTAATGATTGTGAGGGTTCTTTTTGAATAGGATGACTAGGTTTTGGAGAAGAAGTGAACTTCAAGGAGGAGCCCACATCTTGAACAGGTTTGGATGGACCTCCAAAAGGGAGTGCAGAAGGCGTGGACTTCTGAAAGGAAATAGCGCTCCGAGGAGGCTCCTTTGGTACAGAAGCTGGAACATTAGGTTTTGCTTGAGCAATACTGGTGACCTGTTCGGCAGGGGCACTCTTTTGAGAAAATGCAGGGGTATTATTTTGTTGAAAAGCAGGAATATTATTCTGCTGAGAAGTGTTATTCGGTTGAGAAGCAGGGGTGTTATTTTGTTGAGCAAAACCAGGGGTAGCACCAAAAGCAGTAAGTGCAGGTGACCCAAATGAAGTTTGGGGACCAGAAGAGCTGAGGAAATCAGACAAGCTTTTGGAACCCTGTGCAGATTTAGCGTGAGACGATGTAAATGCCCCAATAGAACTTTGAGGGGGATTTGCGATAGTTGATTTGTTGACTGGTAAATTGCTTGGTACTATTTCTCTATCTGTACCATTTTTCAAGTTTAGGGTAAAAGTTGGATACCCGCAGTTGATATAAGATTTCAATGGACCGGTGATCTTTGCATCAATTTGCTTCGAGCATGGTTGTGCTAACTTAGGCTTGTCATGGATTGAGTTAAGTTTATAATTACTCAATTTATCTTTATTGAATAAATCTATTAATAAATCACCATTATCATCTAGCGTATCGATTTCATAATATTGAATGAAAGCAACTAATTCTTGAATAGAATCAAAACCTAACATATCTTTTAGTGATCCAGCCAAATATGCTTTACCTCTCGTATGATAACATCTTGACATTGCTTTCAATGCATAAAATCTAATTTCATTGAAATGAGTTTCCAATAAGCATGATATCAAAAAAGGGGTATCAGAGCTATAAACTAGTTTGAAAAATTCCACAAATAAGTTAAGTGCACCAATAGAATTTTGGAAACCTCTTTCCACTATATTATTTTGTGATAAAATGGTTCTGAACTTCAAGGCCAATTGAACTTCCTTTGATTGGAAAATATAATCAGGCAATTCTTGAATCTCTCTTTCTAACTCAGGATCTTTATAATGACTAAGTAAAAAATAAGCTCTAAATTCTGCTTCATTAGGTGCTTTACCACCATGGTTTCTGATGTCCTGATAAATTTCAACCAAAGTTTGTAATGCTTTATTAAATTGTTCTAATTCTTGTTGTTGTGAATATTCGACATCAGCTCCAGACATTATATGCAATGAAATCAAATGAATTCTAACAATTCTTTCATTACAGTCGATAGCCTCAGGACCGAAAAAGTTTTGATAGGTGAAATCTTGTCTGATTGATCTTGTTCTGTCCCAAATAAACGAATGAGAATCTGGTAACTGAGGAACAACTTCTTCTACCAAGTGATCCAACGTTTGTTTCAAAATATGAGGAGGTCTAACTTCGGAAGGTAACGGTGGCGCTTGACCAGCGGCCGGTCTTGAAAAAGCCTTTATTGCTCTATTAGGAGATATTTTATTTGTATGGGGGTCTTTTTCCAATGCTTTGACATTATTTTCTAATTGTCTTCTGACTCTTTCAAATATGGGACACATTTCAAGACAAGAACCTTGAAATGCAATAGCATCGTTTAAATCTTTTCTGATATTTTCAGCATCAACAAGCCCTAGTGATTCCATTTTTGATCTTTCAGTTTCTCTCATTTTTTGGAACTCTTCGTATAAACCTTGGAAGTCTTTACCATTATTCGATGCCTCCATATTACGCATTTTATCTTGATTTTCTTTATCCCATTGATTTTGAACAAATGGAGGGGTTATAAGTTGACGAGGTTGAGTTAGCATAAATCGAGGAATTGGTCTCTTCTGGGATGCTTGTTTACGTTGGAATCCCAATGATTCAGGATTAGGGAATAAAGGGCCAACTAAAGAAATTTCATTACTACTATGAGTCTGTAATTGTTCTTGTGATTGAGGAGGTACTACTTTTACCGGGTTTGATTCTGGAGTTGCTGACTTTGAATTGAATGAATGGTTATTACCATTTGTATTCGAGTCCGTACTATTTCCACTGTTGGTAAAACTTTTTTTGTCGTTAACCTTGTCTTTCTTTTTAGTGTTCCTCTTTCGATCTTGATTTTTATCATTAAATCGTTTCGACAAGCTACCTTTATTAAAATTATTACTATTAGAATGGTTATTCGAATAGTTATGTGAACTGGGATTAGCATTATTGTTTGCATTGCTGTTTGTATAGTTATTTGAATTGTTATTTGAGTTGTTATTTGAATTGTTATTTGAGTTGTTATTTGAGTTGTTATTTGAGTTGTTATTTGAGTTGTTATTTGAGTTGTTATTTGAGTTGTTATTTGAGTTGTTATTTGAGTTGTTACCATTATTTATATATACTTTCTTCTTTCTATTCCCTGTATTACCTGATTTACCAGCAGGTAAGCCATTCTTGTTGAACATACCATTATTAGAATGATCTCCATTAGTATGATTATTCTTGTTATTATTATTATTATTATTATTGCTATTATTATTATTATTCATGGTGAATTGGGGATTAGAGAAAGCACTTGGGAAGTTCGTGTTTCCACTAAAGACAGACATGGCCGATGTAAGGGAAAAGAATGATTGTGCTGGGCCAGCCTAAATGTCTCTGCAAATGGTCTTGTTGAATGATGGGATTGGACAAGGAATGGATGGAGAAGATGGTGAACTTTAGTGGTAATTTAAAATGGTAGATTTATAACTAAAATGACCATTCCACTCGTATTTGAGCTACGATACTTTTTTTTTTTTCTTTTCGGAAGAATGTATATATTTTTGATTTTTTTTTTTCGTAGAGAATTTTATACGGGATGTACGGGTTTTATTATATAGTAAACTACAAAACCATGAAGTAAGTCTCTACTCAACGATTCAGGAGGAATATAGTATACTAATAGGTCGGTGTTCAAGGTCTGCTCGAGAAACAGTTCGATGACACTCTCATCTCGAAGCTGAATGCCAATAAGGAGCCCATTGGTACTGTTCATCGTCTGCTGACATGAATTAAGGAAATACGAGATCAAATGTTCGTTATAAATCGTATCACAGGCAATGATCAAATCAGGGACACATTGACTAATTTTATTATAGTTCAGTAGACCTTGAAGAGGGAATTCCCAATCGTATTCAATGAAATCAATTTTAGAATAATTGGAATCTTTATTAAGATTTGGTACCGTTTCACTAGTAAATTTAGTAGTTGGAACATTATTTGAAAAGTTTTTCTTCAAAAGCTTTAGAATATGTTTTTGATCTGATGCAATATAATTCTTAACTCGTGGACCAAGTAAAGAAACTGTTACTCCTGATACACCAGCACCCATTTCCAATACAGATAAATCATGTTTTTTAGTGAATGAATCGTGGAATGGACATTTTGGGTCGGTGAGAATCCAATCTACCAAGCGAGATGAAGTTTGCCAGCATACAAATCCAGTAGATGATGCTTGTGTCTTAGAAGAAAGAGATGTTAAGGACTGTTGAATCGTTAATTCATTATCAGCACAGCTAATGTTGATTGTGGGGGTTGATTTGTTTATGCAGCCCAAATCATCTCGTGGTTTATGAAGTGTGTAAAGATCGTAGATATGTTCATATATGGTATCGGTAGTTATATGACAAAACGAATCAACATCTATGAACTGGTTCATACCTAGACGTTGATGTGGTTCAAAGGGTCTTGAGATGAGGAAGACTAGGTAAACGGCTTTAGATCCGCAACTTTTGACATGGCCGCAATTTTTTTTTTGTTCTTTTTTTTTTTTGTGAATTTTGTCACAAGACCAATTTACTATTTTATACTTACACAAGAGGGATTCTTTGAATCATTAATATATTTTTATGTATAGACTATGTAAAGTATTGAAGAATCTTAGAGAACATTTCTGGCTTTCAAGATTTCAGCAATCAAAATACCAGCACCGGCAGCACCAATAACGGTATTGTGAGAAAGAACAACCATTTTAAAATCCAAAACAGCATCTTCTCTAATTCTACCAACAGAAACCCCGTAACCGGAGTCTCTATCTCTATCTAATCTTGGTTGAGGTCTATCAGCTTCTTCCAAAACATGAATGGTTTGTTTTGGAGCGGAGTGACAACCTAATTTGAAGGCATCACATTGATATTTATTTAAAGCATCTTTAATTTGATCTAAAGAAGGAGCAGGTCTATTAGTAAATCTTAAAGAAATACATTCGGTATGACCATCACTAACGGCAACACGATTACATTGAGCACTAACTTTTAATTTATCTTCACTAAGAGGAACAAATTGAGTACCTTCTTTATTAAGACCCCCCAATATTTTTTTAGTTTCCCATTCCATTTTATCTTCTTCACCACTAATATAAGGAACAATATTATCTAAGACATCAATACCAGAAACTCCTGGAGAAAATCCAGCACCAGAAATAGCTTGTAAAGTAGTAGCGGTTAAAGCATCAATTGGACCAAATTTTTCTACCAAAGGTTTTAATGGAGCAACCAAACCAGCGGTTGAACAATTTGAAATACAAACCACAAAACCAGGTTTTGGTTTACCTTGTTCAATAGCATCATTAACTTTTTTTTCAACAACTGATAAATGTTCTGGATTAACAATTGGAACCACTAAAGGTACATCAGGTGATCTTCTATAATTTTTAGCATTTGAAATAACAATTTTACCGGCATCAACAAAAGATTTTTCAATTTCACCAGCAACATCAGCATCTAAACCAGAAAAAACAACATCACAATCAGAAAATCTACCCTTTGGAGCACATTCTTCTACTGGAATGGTCTTAGCAAATTCTGGTAAAAGTGAAGTTTGTTTCCAAGTAACGGCTTCATGATATTGTTTACCGGCTGAACGAGATGAAGCTCCCAAAGCGTAAAGTTCAAAATCAGGATGATTCTCCAATAAGAGGATAAAACGTTGACCAACAGAACCAGTGGCACCTAAAACACCTGCTTTGACCATTTTTGATATCTATTTTGTTTCTTATTTCAGATTTTTGTTTTAATTGAATGTTGATCTGTTAAAAGGTGGGTTTGTTGAAAAAAAAAAAAAAAAAAAAATTGAAAATTGAAAAACACTCAACTTGAGAGTGACACACTGTTTTTCGATTTTCTTAGTATTTTTTTTTTAGTTAGCAGAATGACTCAATTTTTTCAAAATCTGATAAACAAAGAAAAAAAGAAAAAAAGAAAAAAAAAGAAAGAGAGAAAAAGAAAAAAGAAACGATAATGGGATGTACGGGTTTTTAGAAATTACGAAGAAAATTGGGGGTACGGATTTTAATATTTTTTTTCAAAAAACAAATGAATGTACGGATGTTTTGGATATGGACGCGTTTCGAATTCAGCCTTTTTTTTTTTTTTTTTCTTGAAAAAAGAAAACGACACCAGATTTGAGGATGGAAGAAGGAACCCATCAGTATTCTAACTAATCCAAAATCAAGATCATACGACCAAGGAAGAATCTAATCAAGGATGGTAAATACTGATTTTGAAAAGATATATCTCAACCAATCCCGCTTTAGTGGGCGCATGCGTATTGCTGACAGTGGGCTTGGGTGGAAGATTAATTCGAATGCAAATGCAAATGCAAATTCCACCAATGCACCATTTTTATTACCACTGGAAGAAATCTTGACTGCATCATGGTCTCGTGGTAGTCGTGGATATGAATTAAGGGTTCATACGAAGAACCAAGGGGTCATATCATTAGATGGATTTGATGTTGAAGATTTTACCAAATTAAAACAAGAATTACAAAGAAATTTTCATATTACTTTAGAACATAAAGAACATAGTTTAAGAGGTTGGAATTGGGGTAAAACTGATTTAGCAAGAAATGAATTAGTTTTCCAAGTTAATAATAAACCAGCTCTTGAATTACCTTATAATGAAATTAGTAATTCTAATTTAACGGGTAAAAATGAAGTTGCACTTGAATTTAATTTGGATAATAATGAAAAAGCTGGTGATGAAGTTGTTGAAATGAGATTTTATATACCAGGAATAATTGAAAATGAAACTTCAAATATGATTAAAGATGAAGAAGATGGTGAAATGAAACAAGAAATCGAAGAAGTAAATGCTGCCACGGTATTTTATGAACAATTAAAAGATAAAGCTGATATTGGACAAATTGCTGGTGAAGCAATTGTTTCATTTAGTGATGTATTATTTTTAACTCCAAGAGGTCGTTATGATATTGATATGTATCCAACATCTTTGAGATTACGTGGTAAAACTTATGATTATAAAATTCAATATAAACAAATTGAAAGAATTTTTTCATTACCAAAACCTGATGAATCTCATCATTTAATTGTTTTACAAATTGATCCTCCTTTAAGACAAGGTCAAACTCGTTATCCATTTTTGGTATTACAATTTGCTCGAGAAGAAGAAATTGAATTAGAATTAAATGTTTCTGAAGAAGAATATCAATCAAAATATAAAGATCGTTTAAAGAAAAATTATGATTCTCAAACTCATTTAGTTATGTCTCATTGTTTTAAAGGATTAACGGAACGTAAATTGGTTGCTCCTGGTAGTTTTACTTCTCGTTTCTTACAACCAGGTATTCTGTGTTCTTTAAAAGCTTCAGAAGGTTATTTATATCCTTTAGATAGATGTTTTTTGTTTGTAACAAAACCAACCGTCTATATACCATTTTCAGAAGTTAGTTCTATAACTATGTCAAGAACTGGTACTGGAGTTTCAGCTTCTCGTACTTTTGATTTAGAAATTAATTTAAGAGGTAATAATCAATCTCATATATTTGGTAGTATTGATCGTGAAGAACAAGAATCAATTGAAAATTTCTGTCAATCTAAAGGTATTAGAGTTAAAAATGAAGAAAAAGTTGCCAAGGCCATGTTGGCCAAAGCTATCAATGAAGCTGATGATGATGATGATGATGCCGATGTTGATATGGGCAGTGCTGGTGATGAAGATCTGGAAGATGATGGTGATTTTAATAGTGGGTCTGATTCTGACGTGGCTGAAGAATTTGATTCCGATGCTGCGGAAGAAAGCGGTAGTGGAGATAGTGGAGATGATAGACCTCCTAAAAAGAAGGTTAAAAATTAATCCTTTGTATTATATAGTGTAGTCTTTTTTTGCGTTTCAATAAATTACATTTTATTCAAATTAATTGTTGAATGTTTCATTAAACATAATGTTTCATTAATTATAAGTATACTTTCATTTAATTAAATACAATGGTTTACTTTAGCCCAGTAAGTTTCTTACTCTAAGGTTTAAACAAAGAAGTTTAGATACTTCCAGCATATTTACTGCGATAAGGGTCTTGTAAAACGTTCAAACAAACTAAGAAGCGACACATTAGTATCTCGTTACCATCGCATCGATGAACACTAAAGTACACATCAAACTCCTCATCACAATGAACAGTATCCAATTAATAATAAGATCATCTTAAACCTTTACCATTTACAATGGTAGAAAATACATCACCTATTAATATAACCAGCCATGTACAAAAAAAGGTAGTGCGCTCAATTCAAAAAAAAAAAGACCCCAGCCATGTTTATCTTTTTTAGTTTTTTTAGTCTTTTTTTTTTTTTGTTCCTTTTTGCGGTGTTCCTTTTGGTGTTGTACAATTGTACTAATAACATATATGCTATATGATGCTATATGATGATGCTATATGAGCTGCTATATCAACATGAGTAAGGCAATGAGTCTAGTGGATTGTAGTATGGTAAATAAAAAGGGGCAGTTTGTTGTTGCTTTCTCCTAATACTATTGTCTAAGATTAGAGTGCTGCAGGCAATAAACCTTCCTAATTTGGAATGAGTGCAAGAAATTTTGAAACGCAATGGGAACACAACCCTTTAATTGAATTTTTAGCTTTTTTTTTTAAAATGTCATCTATCCCTTACATCACTTTACTTATTATAGACTTACCCAGCTAATTTTAGATGTCGATGAGTAGGGTTAGCATATATAATTAGCATAACTTGTCTCTTTTTTCCTTTTTGTTTTTGTTTTTACTTCAACGTTCAGTTTACTACCTTACATCAACTGGTTAATTACTTCATATGAGTTCTCCATTACTACCCATGAAGGAGTACGAAAATTATATTCTTTATACTGATCCACCACCAAGTACTGAAATGTCCATATCACCCGTTATAATTCAACAACCAATTGTCAATGTTGATGAAATCAAAGTACCCCAAAGATCTCCAGCCAGATTATCCCATAATGCCATTAGTGAATATATTACCCAGATGAATTCAAAACTTAAACTGTATTCTCCCGATTTGACTGATTCAAGTTCATTTGAAGATCGCATTGATGGCTCGGATAAATCAATTAATGAATCTATCTTTTCCGATGGTGATAAACAAGGACCGGTTCAGAATTTGAAATTAGATGAAAATAATGATAATAATAACGATAATGATAATGATAATGATGGTCTTAACCTTGATGATATCGATGATTGGGAAATGTTACTTGATGAAATTGAAAATGGTGAATCTAATTTGATATTTCAAATTGATGAAATCGTTTCGGTGGTTGCAATTCATAGTACTGATGGTCAAGGTAAAAGGCCACTTACTTGCGTTGACGTTTCACCCCCGCTGTTCAAATAGGTTTGATTCTTTCAGTTCTTTAGGTTTTCATTTATCTTTATCTTTTTATCTTTTTATCTTTCAGTTGTCTTTTTCATTTTTGTTCTGTGGGGGTCGTCTTTTCTTTTTTTGTGTCTCTTTTTCTTCAAACTCTTTAGTTTATCTTTAATGTACTACTTTATTAACTTTGATCATTAATCTTGTAACTTGTACAACTTCTTATAAAAAGTAGTCTTGTACAATTTCTTATAAAGAAGTAATCTTGTACAGTTTTATAAAAAAGCAATCCTGTAAAGTTTCTTTATGAAAGAGTAAGTCATTACTTGAAGACAATAAACTAGTCAAACTTCTAAAGTCAAAGAATATCAGTGATTGTAGAATCCTTGTAAGTTTAAGCAGTTGCAAAACCAAGGGTAAAAAAATGTACGGGCGTGGGCCGTTCGTGTATCATCAAAATAAAAATTTCTTTTTTTGAATCTATTTTTTTCTAAATATTTTTTGTATGGCTTCAGGCTTGTCAAAAATTTCAGTACACCTTCTTTTTCTTTTTCTTTTTTTTTTTTTATTAAGCCGTACCAGTTTTCGTACCAGTTTTAGATGGTCCGTATAGACAAACTATCATAAGATAATAGAAAATATCTCATCATGAGTAGTGGGAACGTTCCACTTGGGATGATCATATATGCTGCTGTCAAACCCATATTCAAGATTTATTTCATTATTGCAATGGGGTTTTATCTTGCTAAACGAAATATTTTATCTGTTCCAACTTGTCGAGATATTTCTGATGCAGTGGTTACTGCAATCATGCCTTGTTTAATTTTTAATAATGTTATATCTAATTTAAAATCTTCCGATATTAAGAATTTGGGTATAATTTTTTTTGAAGGTACTTTATTATTTTCATTAGGAGTTATTCTAGCTTATGGTGTATCATTAGTAACAAATTGTCCAAAAAGATGGTTAGGGGGATTATTATCAGTTGGTTTATTCCCAAATATTAGTGATTTACCAATCGCTTATATGCAAACACTTTCAAAAGGTGGTGCCATTTTTACCTCTGAAGAAGGTGATAAAGGGGTTGCTTATGTTTGTATATTTTTAGCATCTCAAGTTTTCTATCAATTTAGTTTAGGATTATATCAATTAATCGAATGGGATTTTAGAGATGAAATTAAAGGTGAAAATTATATTGATGATGAAAATCAATTATCAACTTCCTCAATAAATAATTCAAATCAAAATGTTGATAATGGTGATAAAGAATTTAATGATCATAATGAAGATCCTAATGATGATGAACAAACTTCAATAAGTTCATCTGATCTGCAACCTAATCAACCAAAAAATATTAATGATACAAATGAAAAACCTGCTCCTTCAACTAATCCCGAAGATTTAGAATCTGATCAACATCGGGCATTTTTAAGACAACACGAGTTAAACAAATATAATTCAAATCCTCGTTCTTCAATTTCAACCGTTAGTGGAACTTCAGTTCACTCTAGTACATCTCAAAATCAAAACCAAAATCATCGTTCAAATACTTCAAACACTTCTAATCGTCGTCGTAATAGTCAAACATCAACCAATACAAATTATTATTCCTTAAATCCAGTAAGTTCAAGAGCTGTTGATTTAAGGAAACAAAAATCTCAAGATATTGGCGATGTTATTAATGAATATTCTGAATTTGATAAATTACGTCATAATGAAGTTAGACAATCAGTTACAGGTACAAGTGAAGTCGGGGTTGAACCAATTGATGTTGATGATGATCAAAAAAGTTTACCATCTAGTAATCATGAAACAAAGGGGCAAAAGTTTAAAAGACATGGTATCCGAGTTTTAAAGAATTTTGCAGCTCCAAATTCCGTTTCTTTAATCACATCAATCATTATTGCCATGGCACCTCCTTTAAAAGCATTATTTGTTAGTTCCAATCAAGTTAAAATTCATCCAGCACCAGATCAACAACCTCCTCTTTCATTTTTGATTGATTTAACCTCCTATGTTGGTAATGCATCGGTTCCTCTTGGTCTTTTATTATTGGGGGCTACAATTTCAAGATTGAAAGTAAAATCAATGCCTCCAGGATTTTGGAAAACAGCCGTGGCCATAACTACAACTAGATTAATCATATTACCTATAATTGGTGTTGGTTTAACAACCGGATTCTATAAAGGTGGTTGGTTTGGTGATGATAAATTAATCAGATTTATTAGTGTTTTAGAATTTGGTTTACCTAATGCTACTGCTTTAGTTTACTTTACTGCATTTTATACCGATCCTCATCTGGATGATCATTTACAAATGGACTGTTTGGCTATTTGTCTTATATCTCAATATCTGATTTTATGGATTACTTTACCTTTCCTAGTGACATTTTCTTTAAAAGTTTCACTAGGATTATGAGTCTTTAGTTATCGTGTATGCATTCTTGGCTTGCAGCCATTTTTTTTTTTTTTTCATTCTATTCTTTTCTTTTGTACAAAAGCATTTTTTTAATCATTTTTCTAATTCAATTTACATTCTAAAATTTTAAATATACTTATTTATTTCAGCACATTCTAGTAGACTACTTACTAGTCTGCCCGTTTCTTAATGATAATTCATTCGTAGGTAGCAAACAAAAGTTACTTGAGTATAAACCCTTACACCCATAACGCTGGAGTTGGTTATAATTTGCTGACTGTTCCTGCATACAACCACAGTTTGCTGTCTCTTGATTTTTTATGATCTTTTTTTGGCGAAGCCTAATTACCACTGAAATTGTTTAACATTTCATTGATATGTAGAAAAATTTTAAGCTACTTCTTCTTTTTGTTATAAAAGTATTATAAATTTAATCAATTGATCAATTGTTATTAATTTTTTACGTATTAGCCCCTATTAAAATTACAAAACTTATCCACAATGGCATTATATTACAATTTAGTCTTTGGCTTACTCGTCATTGAAATGTCATTTTTCACTATTTTATCTTTACCATTCCCAAGATCAATTAGAAGAAAAGTTCTTTCAACTGCTTCTGCTCCATTTAGAAATGAAAAAGTTCTTATTGCCATCCGATGTATATTTGGATTTGTATTGGTTCTTTTCATTGACTCAATAAATCGTGTTTACTCAGTAACTTCTGAATTACACGCTTCATCTCCTGCCAATCAACAAGGTCATATGCCTCCAGTTAGTGGTATAATGAATGACAGATCTGAGGTTCAAGCCAGAAGATTTTATGCTCAAAGAAATATGTACTTGTGTGGTTTCACTTTATTCTTACACATGATTTTAACCAGAACTTATTCATTAGTAGCTGAATTACTCGTTACTAAAGATAAATTAGATAATTTAAAGGCCAATGAAGATTTGGATGCTAAAACTAAAGTTGTAACTGAAGAAGATACTGAAGAATTGGCTAAATTAAAGAAAGAATTGGCTGCTAAAGATGAAGATTTAACTATCTTGAAAGAACAAGCTGAAAGTTTATCAAAAGAATATGATGCTACTTCTTCTAGTGTTAAATCTAGAAAGTAAGATCTTTATTATGTCCTGTTCCCTTTACCTTTTCAATATGATTAGTTTAATGCGCCCCAATTAGTACTTAGAATTTTTTTGCTCTTACTGCTTCCTTCTACTATTATTTTTATTTTTATTTTTATTTTTATATTTCAATTGTATGTCTATCAATCACCTATTTAATGTAGATTATTCATATGAGTTGCTTTTATGTTTAGGAGTAAATTGAAAGTTATCACCAACTTTTCCTAAAAACATTTCACTAACTTTGATCCAATCTTTATAATCATCTGAACCTAATAAAGTTTCCAATTCATCTCTACCTTTCCATTGAGGAGGTCTTTGATTTAATTTTGCTGGTAATCTTTCCAAAATACCAATTGGAAGATATCTGTGAGTAAAACTCATGAATTCACATAAAAATCTACGAGCTAATGCAACTCCATATTCATCAGTACCCCAGTGTTCCAAAGCAAATTCAGAATATTTTCTCAAAATTTCCAATCTTTCATTAGATGATTTATCTAAATATTGTTGACTTTCAATTTCTTCAAAAATCCAAGGTTTAATCAATGCCCCTCTAGCCACCATAACTGAATCAATTCCCTCAGTATTAACGGCATTGTGCCAATCTTCATGATTATATATATCACCATTACCAACGAAATTAGTTCTTTGGGTATCACTACGCTCTTTGTCGTCTTCCTTTTTGTTATTCCAGTCTTGAACAACTTGACCAACTTCACCAATATAATCCCAATTAGCTTGTTTAGTATAACGTTGTTGTCTTGAACGACCATGCAAAGTAATAGCAGCAGTATCACCTTCCGATAAAACTCTTTCAACTAAGGATTTAGCAGTGTTTTTATTATCACGAGTACCGGTTCTTATTTTCAAAGTAACGGGGATATCACCTGAAGATGCATTCATACTTTTAAGAATTCTAATCAATTTACTTGGTTGATCCATCAAAGCAGAACCTTGTCCTTGTTTATAGAGAAGGTCAATTGGACAACCGGAGTTTAAATTAAGCTCAGAGACGTGTGTAGTCTCTCTTGCAATTATTTCAGCAGCTTTGGCACTAGCAGCATATTGATTAGTAGCAATTTGAACACCAAAACCAGGATATTCAGAAATGTGAGCTTTTGGTAAAGCCCATTCAGCATTAGTACCTTGCATAAGTGGAGTAGCTAAGGCCATTTCACAATAAGTAATATCGGCACCTAAAGTTTTCATTAAACGACGGTAAGGTAAATTACCCACCGTTGTTAAAGGTGATACAATTTTAGCACCACGCAAGTCTAATTTTTTCTTTTCAGAAATTTTAAAAGGTTGTTCAATATAAGTGGCCATTCTTTCCTTAGTTTCATCTTGAGTAGAGCTTGCATCAATTTGTCCGATATCTGCACCATTCTTGGAGGCAGTAATATTTTTTTGAATATCGAGAGCTTTTATTACATCTTTGGAAACATTGAATTCATACTTGTTTCTTTGCAAAGCGAATCTCAGTTCTTGTTTAAGTTTATTGACTTCATAATTTGACTCTTTAGAAGTAGTCATTACATCTAAGTCTTTAACAAGTTTTTTTGTTTCTTTAATATAATGAGAGCTTAACCATCTGCATTTAACACCAGATGGACAATAGCCAATGACTTCAAACACTGGACACTTCCCTTCAATATCTTGAGGTTTGCTGGTAAGGTATACCTCGACATCATGACTATTACGGCATTTCTCATTAGAACACCCGTTTGATTCTTCAGGATCAATCAATGTTGGACATAATCTAATTTCTTCTTTATTTTGTCTAACTTCACGATTTTTATTTTGACCCTTCTTTTTATTCTTTCTTTTTGACTTATCACGAGGATTATCGTTACTTCTCTCACCACCTTCCGCTTCGTCATCATTATATGTTGCAGACTTGCTCACGTCTTGAGAAATGATATATTCAGGTTTAATGGGTGCGATACCTTTGGCAAAATGATCAGTCTTTTCTTCAATATGTTGTTTTTTTGCTTCAGGGACTTCAGATTGTGGATCTTGAGACCTTTTTGATTCGGAACTTTCAGTCATTTTGAAGTGAATATGTTTCTTATATGGGACTACGAGGAGAATCTAAGTTGCTGCTTTATCTTTTAAAAGGCCTGGGATCTTTTTTTTTTCGTTTTTAAGTTTTTCTCTTCACAAAATTTTTCTCTCGTTTTTTTTTTTCGCTACCGGGAAAATTATATAAGTAGTTTTCTATAAGCTCAAGACTCCAACATATAATTGGAAAAGTATAGAGTAGTAATATGCTGAGAAGGATCGAGCTAAGTGAGTATGTAACAACTTCTACTTACTGTTTGGCAGCCTTGCCAACAAATATGTCAATGTCTAGCGATACTTGCGAAACTATTTATGAAAGAAGAAGAATGTAAAAAAAAAGAACTTATTTCATTCTATCCTTATTAGCCTAGTCAAGAGGTAGGCACAGCAGGAAGCACGTAGGCTTGATGTTTGTCAATGTAGTTTTAAGTATTCTTTCATATCAACTCTATCGTTACTTTTGCAGTGAAAAGTTGCAGCTGAAAGCTTCTCATCGAGATGAGTGGAGTGTTAGGTGCAGGATAACGAAGAAACTAAATAAAAAAGTTTACATCCTGAAAAAAAAAAAAAAAAAAAAAAAAGAAAAAGAGAAGAGCATACATTCAAGTATATTCAAGAGACCAACACATCTTAAAGAAATGGTTGAAGCTATCGGAAAGAGAAGAAAGACAGATACCTCTGCTCAAAAGGTTGTCAGACCATCTAAAATCTTCAGTCCTTTCAGAGTGCTTGGGAATGTTTCTAATGAAACCCCATTCGCTTTAGGAACTTTAGGTTCTACCTTTTATATGGTAACTTCAGTTGGTCGTTCATTTCAGATATATGATGCAGCAACATTACACTTACTTTTCGTTTCTCAATCTCAGACTCCTTCCAAGATTTCATGTTTGGCAGCTCATTATCATTACGTATATGCTGCATATGCAAACAAAATTGGAATTTATAAAAGAGGTCGTTTGATCCATACATTAGAATGTGAATCCGAAAATGCTACTGTTCATAATATGTTAATTTTTGGTGAATACCTTATAGCTACTTCTTCAAATGGTGAAATTTCAGTATTCAAAAAACCATCAGGTTCTAAAGTAGCTACTGAATTATATACTACCTTGAAAAGCATTAATGTTCAAATCGATGGTGATATTGTCGGCTTAGTTCACCCTTCTACTTACTTAAATAAAATTGTTATTGCAACTACGTCCAGTATTTATTTGTTTAATATTCGTACTGGAAAATTATTATTTAAATCTTCTGACCAACAATTCATGGAAAATATTTCATCTATAGAAGCAGCTCCAGTATTAGATATTATAGCTGTTGGTACTGCCGTTGGTCATATTTTTATATACGATATTAAGAAAGGTAAAATCTTAGGAAATAAGATTGTTGCATCACCTCAAGATATCGGTGCTCGTGTCACTTCTATATCCTTTAGAACCGATGGTTCTCCTCATTTTGTCGCTGGTTTAAACACTGGTGATTTATTCTTTTATGATTTAGCAAGAAAAGCTCGTGTGCATAATTTAAGAAATGCTCATAGGGAGGCTCATGGTGGTGTTGCCAATGTCAAGTTCTTGAATGGTCAGCCTATTGTTGTAACCAACGGTGGTGACAATCAATTAAAAGAATATGTTTTCGATCCTGCATTATCTACAACTAACTCTTCTATAACATCTCCACCTCGTCATTTAAGATCAAGAGGTGGTCACTCTGCTCCACCCGTCGCAATTGAATTTCCTCATGAGGATAAGTCTCATTTCGTTTTATCTGCATCGAGAGATAGAACATTCTGGTCCTTTTCCTTAAGAAAAGATGCCCAAGCCCAAGAGCTCTCACAAAGACTGAATAAAAAGAATAATGATAAAAAGAGAAAAGGTGGCCCAGTTCCTGGTTCTAATGAAAAATTTCCAGAAATTAGTTGTATATCGTCTTCCCAAGCCCGTGAAGGAGAATGGGAAAATGTTCTTACTGCCCATAAAGATGAAGCGTTCGCCAGAACATGGGATTCTAAAAACAAAAGAGTTGGACGTCATCAATTATCTACTATTGATGGTGGATTTGTTAAGAGTGTTTGCGTTTCCCATTGCGGAAATTTTGGTTTGGTGGGATCTTCAAATGGTGGAATTGGCTCATTCAATTTACAATCCGGTTTATTACGTAAAAAGTATGTCTTACATCGTAAATCTGTCACCGGTTTGGCCATTGACGGTATGAACCGTAAGATGGTGAGTTGTGGTCTTGATGGGGTTATTGGGTTCTATGATTTTTCAGATCTGAAGTATTTGGGTAAATTACAATTAGATGCTCCTGTTACTTCCATGATTTATCATAAATCATCAGATTTGGTTGCTTGTGCTTTGGATGATTTAACTATTGTCGTTATTGATGTTACTACTCAAAAAGTAGTCAGAGTTCTTTTTGGCCATACTAATCGTATTACAGACATGGACTTTTCTCCAGATGGTAGATGGATTGTCAGTGCCGCATTAGATGCAACTTTGAGAACATGGGACTTACCTACTGGTGGATGTATTGATGGGGTTAGATTACCTAACGTTGCCACCACAGTTAAATTCTCACCAATTGGTGATATGTTGGCTACTACTCATGTTTCTGGTAACGGTATTTCATTATGGACTAACAGGGCCCAATTTAAACCTATTTCTACCAGACATGTTGATGCAAATGAGTTTTCTAACATTTTGTTACCCAATGCTTCCGGAGATGGGGGATCTACCATTTTAGAAGGTGCATTGGATACTGACGCACAAGAATTAGATATCAATGAAACTTACAGAACTTTAGATCAAATTGATAACTCGTTGGTGACTTTATCTTTGGGCTCAAGAACGAAATATAATACCATTTTGCATTTGGATACCATTAAGCAGCGTAATAAACCTACCGAGGGTCCAAAGAAGCCAGAAAAATCTCCATTTTTCTTATCCTTGACAGGTGAAGCTGTTGGTGACCGAGCATCTGTAGCTGAAGGTAAGGTCAAGGAAAGTCCAACCAATGAAGATGAAAATGCTGACAGTAAGCTTGTTAAATTGAGAAATGGTGATAGTCATAATTTCGAGTCTAATTTTACCAAGTTGTTGAGACAAGGTAGTGAAAAGAGAAATTATTCAGAATTTTTAAGCTTCTTGGTCGATGCCTCCCCTGCAGTTATTGACCTCGAGGTTCGTTCCCTCAATTCATTCCCACCATTAACTGAGATGGCCACTTTTGTGGAAGCGTTATGTCAGGGATTGCATGCTAATAAAAATTACGATATTTTCCAAGCTGTATTTTCCTTGTTCTTGAAGAACCATGGTGACGTGGTACATAACTTCCCTCAAGAAAAAAGGTTACAAGAAGCTCTTGAAGAGTGGAGTAAATATGACAGTAGAGAAAAGCTTGATGATTTAGTCAAGTATTGTTCGGGTGTGGCCAACTTTTTGACTACTGTATAATCTGTATATATATTAATTAATTAGCATATATTCTTAGTTTGGCTGTAAATTCATAAGTGAGCACCAAAAAAAAAAAAAAAGTTACAAAGATATTCAAACGGGGAGGGAGAAAAAAACCAAAAACAAAAGAAAATAACTAGCCGAATGACTAAGAAATACCCAACACTAGCAATTGCAAATCATAAAGGATAGAGCATGAACATCGATGTCATCAAGCCATTCAACAGGCTACATCTACCATCGAGCTCTAAAATAAGTGCGCTTCATCATAGCCAAAGCAAATTATATGTGGGTTTTTATAACGGAGACCTTTCAATATATCTGACCATATTTAATGATGGTGAAACCAACAATAGATCCCAAAGTTTAGACTCATACAAGTCCTTTAATGATATAAAAGGGCTATTCAATGATAAGAAATTGCTTCTTGACTTCACATTTTCAAATGTAACCGAGAACAGTTCTTCGATAGACTCGATAGCGGTATTACCACTCGCACACGACGAGAGTAAGACTATACTAGCCATTGGCAGCAGCGGAACTCTCAAAATCATTGAAAGGGTTGGAAAACGTGTTAATACTATAATGGACTTCAACGAAGCCAAGTCATTCGTGGGTTACGAGTTTTTGAGTGAACAACGGAAACTCATAATTGCCGCAAAGAAGAAATTGTTAGTATATGATGTGATTCAGAAGTCAAGGAATATAATCAACTTCGATAAAGTAAAAGAGTTGGGTCTCAAGGACAGAATCAAAGCTATTAGTATCATACCCGGCAACCAAATTTTAGTGGCTTCATTGTACGATTTTATTCTTCTTGACCTTGAATCCTATAGCTTGAAGCCTTTGCCTGTTGACGAAGCCAGCATTTATAATTTCAACCATAGTACATCATTCAGCTATTTCGGCCTCTCCTATTCGGGACCGCAAACTCAAATCATTAATATCAGTACAAGTGAAACTATTCTTATCAGGGATACGCAGGTCGTCACTTTGATTTCAAAAGAAGGAAGTACCAGTATTGAACAAAGTCCCCTCAAATTCAATATACCGATCTACATTTCGTTTGTCAAGCCTTTATATCTTGTTTTAGTATATGCTAAGAAAATTGAAGTGATCGACACCAAGACTGGGGATTTAATTCAAAAATTTCAACATCAAATTAACTCAAATGCCATTTTTTCAACAATCGAAGGTGACAATTTCATAATTGGGTCCGGAAATGATATTTTGCAATTCAAGGTACTTGACTCCCAAAATCAAATACATCAATATTTGAGCATAAGGGGACAGGGATCACATAATAAGAGTAACAAAGATCCTAAAAATGATTTGCGGTTGATTGGCTTAGAAAAAGCCATAAACCTTGTATCCTTAGAAGAGAATCAAGATCGAAAACAAAAGTTGTTATATATTCGAAAGCTCTATATAAGTAAAGCCAAAATTTTATTTGAGTCATATTCAAAATACCATGAATCATTGGTTGATATCAGTTCCGAATGGCTAATATCTTACCAAGAGATTTTAGCCTTATTTCCTGATTTTCTCAATGGTGAGACTTATAATAAACATTCAGATGACTCCAGCACTAAGAGTGCCGATTCTGCATCTCATAACGTAGTGAGACGAATACTGATTACTGATATCGAAGGAAAGTATAGCAACTCAACAGACTCGGGAACAGAAAATGAAACGACTACAATAAATAGATCAGACACACCATCGATAAAGAAACCGCAGCAGCATTCGAAATCGCAAAATATACGCAAGTTCAACAAAGCTGTGAACAACTTGATCGTTTTTCTCACAGACCAAAGAAGAATCCACGCTAATTTTTTAGATGATCGGGATCTTGAGTGGAAAGGGGTTCGTGTTTCACCAACTGATATTTACCCTTTCTTAGAGAACCCACGAGACAAACAACAACTACGCCAGATCGCCATTGCTATAGATACCTCCTTGTTTCTCTGCTATTATCATATGAAACCGATGTTGTTGGGTCCTCTTTTGCGTTTACCAAATAATCAGTGTAATGCTCGGGTAGTGAATGAGTGCCTATTGGCCAATTTACATAAGCATACCGACCAACTGCAGAATTTCTTGAAGGAATTGTTGGATTTTTACTTTGGGAGAAAATTACATCGAGATGCATTAGAAATGTTATACAAGTTGGCTCACGATGAAAAAAGGAGTAATCACGAACATGAATTTGACCGGTTCATTGGTGGAGTTGACTTGACCATTCAATATCTCAATAAATTGGGTAATGAACACCTAGAGCTAATTTTTAAGTTCGCTCATTGGGTTATGACCGAAGAGGATCCGATAAAGCACGGTGAACTTATATTCATGAATGATCTGTATGAATGTGAAAGCTACAACAACTTCAAGGTGCTCGATTATTTTATGTCGGTAATAAAAAATGATGAGTTAGCAATAAGATACTTGGAGTGGCTATTGTACGAAAGTGATGTGTTAAGTGGCAAGCAAACGAAGTTTTATACACGTCTCAGCTTACTATATCTAAAGAAATTGAAAGAAGGTCAAGACCAGTGGTACCAAAAGTTGTACAAGTTCTTAGAGACCAGCAACTCTTATGAGCCGTGGACAGTACTCAAGAACATTCCTACCAACCAAGATAGATATCTTAGGCTTACGATTTTTATTTACAAAAGGTTAGGGGAACACGATAAATCAATAGACGTATTATTCAACCAATTGGATGATTTAGAAGCAGCTATGGGCTACTGTTCCGAGATTTACTACCAACCACACAACAAATCTACAGGAGAAAAATTATTGCACAAATTGTTAGAGGATCTACTTATGCATTACGATGAAAATGCAGACAAGGTTGAAAGCTTGTTGATACTGCAAGGTTCCAAAATGTCTATCTTGCGAATCCTAACCACGTTACCCGACTCATTCCCTATTAGCCAACTCTCTATTTTCTTACAAAGCAACTTGCGTAACTCCCAAGAGCTGTTACATGATAGTCGTATAGCACAACAATTGTATAAAGTAGGATCCCAAAAGACGAGACACAAGTTGTTGACTAAGCAAAGTGAAGGGTATCCTATTCAGAATGGGAAGCAATTATGTGGTATTTGTAATAAGAAGTTGGGATACACCGTATTGAGCATCGACAAGGACAATCAAGTAATTCATTATGGTTGTTTCCAAAGGGAAAGAGCTGGTGGAGATCCTAGAAGGAGAAATTAGCTTATATAGATTGATATAGAAATACACAATCATCAAGTTACATGAAAAGTCATATATATGCTCTCATGACTATATAGTTCTATTTTACGTATACGCAAAAGTTTATGGCATACATATAGTTAATGCATAATTAACATTGATGAATACATTGTCTTTACTAGGAATAGGCCATATCAGATAATTATTTGAATCAGATAAGAATATTGAAGATAGAATCTTGAAGATGAGATGTACGGATAAATACCAGTGGGGTATTAAATGCGCAAACAAAGGAAGAACTTTTTTTTTTTTGTTTCTTTTTAATTTCAACACCAGAAAAATTCCATTGAAGTCGTTATTATTAAAGTAATCAATCAATTATTTAATTAATTTCTTCAATTGACCTTCCTTTCGAATATCAATCCCATAATTATGTCTGCTCCAACTTCTGAAAATCACATAAACAATGGAAGCGACCAGCTTCAATCGCCTCCACAACTGCAACTGCTTCAACAATCACCATCAATGGGGATTACATCGCTACTATCGAATGATGAGGGTAAACCAGCACAACAAAATATAACAAGTGAATCACCAAACTCTCATCAACATCACCGTCATCATCACCATCATCATACCGTTCATCGCCCAAACCATGCAATTACCAATAAACACCTGCATATCCATCGTGGAGGTCATATAGTTCACGTTCATCCATATAACCATGTTCATCCACATCCACATCATCACCACCATCATCATCATTCTATTAGTAAAAAATCAACAATTCAAACCAAAAGGCAAAAGAAAAAATTAAATAAAGGGCCTATTATGGAGATTTTAAGTACATATTTCCCGGATCGTAAATTTTTGGGCGGTCTTATATACAATCCAACGACTACATGGTCAAGTATTCAATTAGATTCATTAATTGGATTAAAACCTCAACATTTAAGTCGATTAGAAGAAATTAGAGAAAATTTTAATGAACGATTAGAACAAGAAACGAGTTTGGAAGTTAAATATATACCAATGATTCCACCACTTGCCAATGATTATATTAATAATTTTATTGAAATTCGTATTCCACAACGTCATATCAAGATATTTCGTGAAGAGTTCAATGATAATCAAATTGATAGGGAATTATGGGGAGGAGCCAGTGGTATTTATTCGGATGATCTGGACCTTTTAACCGTGTTAACCCATCAAGGAGTATTTGATAATGGATTAGATTTGAGTGAATGGAATTCAAATTGGGAACCAAAAGATTTTTTAATTCCATCAAATTTAACATTTGATGATAAATTACAACTGTTTAGTGGAGATTTAAGTGTAACTATATTATTATTACCAGGATTACCATCATATCATGGATATTATAATAATGGGATTAATTCAAGATCATGGATTCCCAATAATAGAAATGAAACTCATTCGAGATTATCTTATTGCATTTATGATATTAAATGGGAACAAGTTGGAAGTTATTTGAAAGATTTAAAGTATAAAAGTGCAGTGGAAGAAGAAAATAAGGATGATTTAGAAGAAATAAAATTAAATATGGAAAATGAAAGGGGATGGGTATTTAATTATGAATATTATAAAAAATTAAAAGAAAAGTTTAATAAAATTGAAAATGAAACAAAGGATACTAAAGAACCTAATGATAAAATTGGGGAAGATACTGAAAAGAAAGATTAAAATTTATGTATAATGCTGTACTACTAATGTTAAAAAATTTACTGTCCTATTACTGTTATGAATTCTCTTTTTTCTATAATATGAATGTTAAATAAGTTATTGTTGTATAGTTGTATTATAATGAAAAGTTTAGACATTTGAACGTACGCGTAATTGGCTAGTTTCGATATTCTCAATTCGAATATGCCCAAGTAAATATACTCTTGCTATTCATATCTATACGTATCTAGCTATTCATATCTATACGTATCTAGCTATATGTATCTAATGCGAGTTTCAACAAATTTAGGTGTAAGAAATATTTTAGTTTGTGGAGTAATAAAAAATGTATGCGCAAAGGGCGGCTATTCTCAGATACATCATAAGATACTTAATTTATTTTAAAATTTAATTTAATACTACTTCTTCTTCTTCCATCACAAACCACTGCCATCAACAACAACAGCAAGAAGGTATACACATATATATACCAATACAGTTAACCATAATATATTACCAATCGTCATATATAGAGTTCTATATAATTGACTGTCGTATACTCATATCTATAACTATCTTGTGATACGTTATCTCGCTTAGTGGTTTACACTGAATGTTGCCCCACATCGATAAATTATTACAATCCATACAAAAATAAAATTTTACAACTTTTTAATTGTATACAACATAAAAAAGGCTCAGTAATCATCAAACTTAGTTAGTCATATATTGCTTGCTAACTGTATCCCCAATCTTCCGTTCTCGTCGATTCTAATTAGACTACTGTTGTTTCTGAGTGACTATTTTTTTGTGTATCAATTTAATCTATTCACCTTTTTGCACATAGAATGATTATCATTTAACAATCATTTCAATACTATTTCTTATTACATTATATCCACGGTTCATACTAAGCCTATCCTTTTAAGTTGTTGTTCTGCCTCGCGCTATTGTTTTCCGTGGACTTGTCATTTGCTATCGTTGCAACTCTACACTTGTGAGGATACACTTAGTTAACTTTTTACTTTTTACTTTTTACTTTTTTGCTTTTTGCTTTTTGAATTTTTTTTTTTTTTT
>JAJMOB010000039.1:77631-100634 GCA_030444945.1 Hyphopichia fennica | reverse complement strand
CGGAAAAACTCTCTGGGCCTTTATAGTGTAAATACCCAATTAGTCGTTTAAACAGACACACAAAATTATACATAGAGGTATGTGGCCCCACAATATACATTCAGGTTGTTATCTTACATTACAACTTTACAGATACTCTTTTGATTATAATAATTCATCAATAGTTAAATATGTCTTTACAAAACTCGATTAAAATCTAGCCATTGGTCAAACCATTGTAAATTACCCAAGAAATCATCGGTGGGGACGTTGGATACCCTTGTAGTAGGTTCTTGTTCTGAATCAATACCACCATCCTCATGATCTGCTTCTGAATCTGAATCTTGGTGTGGTGGTTGTTGTTTACGTTTTAATTCATGTTCGGGTTCTTGTTTTGATTGCTTTGAGTCTTCATCTGGTTCTAGGTCGGGTACAGATTCTGTTTCAGGATCTGGTTTAGCAGTTTGACCCGATTCTCTTCTACGTTTACCTGGAGGATGTAAACCATTGTTCATTGACTTCTTTGATTTATCACTCAAACTTGTTGGTTTATAAGTATTTTTCCTTTGTTTTTCAAATAATTCAAACATTTCATCATGTTTATCATCATCACTTGTATATCCAATTTGAGTGAAAACCATTTTATTAACTTCAGATGATCCATGATCAATTCCAATATTAGTTAATTCTTCAAAACTTTCTTTCAATTTTAATGATAATATATGATTACTTGTTTTTAAAGCCCATAAACATTCTTTGGCCATATTAAATCGTTCCTTCAATATAGTTTTCCCTCGTTCATCAGTAACGGGTGATTTTTGTAGAATAGTTAATAAATTCATAGAATTAGATATTAATGCTTTGGCTTCATTAACGTATAATCCACCATTAATCATAGCAACAGAATTTATACCCACATTAAAAATCAATGACATATGATGATACCAAGGTACATACATATATCCAGCTTCATGAATTTTATTCATTAATTTCATAATTCCTTGACTAGCTTCAACAACCATTTCTAATTTTAATCCTTGATTATGTATCCTTCTACCAACATAATTAAATAATACTCTACCATGTATACATATTATTAAATCATAAAAATGTAATTTAGCTTCAGTTTTAATGACTGATGAAATACCATCTTTGGAATTAGAATTGACGGGGAAAATATCCAAATCATCATTAAATCCATTTGAATCAATCCATAATTTTAATTGTAATAAATCTCTATTAATTTGTTGAAATTTAACCACATCTAAATTATCTTGAGTTGAAGTATGTAAAAAATTTGCAAGTCTAGCAAAATGAATCATTAAAAATGCTGGTTTAGTTAACCAATCTTCACCCTTTGTTTCTTCTTCAAAATTTAACAGAGGATAAGGTCTTAAAATTTGATGATCATGAAATCCACAATATCTACCATTTTGTAATCCAAACATTCTATCCAAGGTGAAAACACTCCAAAAAATTCTTTTAGCTTTTAAATGTTCATAAGCTGTTGAATTAACAATCATTCTTTTTTCACCCGATAATCCCATTGATTTACTCATGGATATTGCAGTACTTAATGCATAGTATGATGAAGTTTGTCTATGTGATACTCTTAAATATAATGCCATTAATAACCAAGATTGAATTAATTCAAAAGATTCCCATTCAAAACTTAAAGTTGAAATAACTTTATGACTATATTTAAATAATTTTTCTTCCAATTTTAAAGTTTCAATATTTGGACCTTCTTTTTTACTAAATTCAGTGAATCTAATAGCTAATACATAAATTAAACATAACATTGCTGTGAATAATTTAGTTTGATTTGTTTTTTCATTCTTACCTTCAGATTGACATAATATATCATAAGCTTCAACTTGTTCTCTAAAAATCTTTTCGTGTAACATGGCAAACAATGGATTAACTTCTTTGAAAAAAAAATCGATATAATAATCTTTTGGTTTAGGTAATTGAACATTTGGTAAATCTGGTAATTTTTCAGTTTGAATATAATTAACACCTGACATATTCCAACCAAAATATTGCATTCTGGGAACTGTAACTTGTTTTTTAGAATCTTCAGATAATTGTGAATACATTGATCGACATAATTCAATTGTTAATGCATTTTGATGTCTTCTACTATATCTCCATTTAACAGATGGACTATATGTTAATCTTACTAATTCTTCATTTTGAGGTTCTTGATTTTCGACATCTTTAAAAGTTGAAGTAGTATTGGCTGATAATAAATTTTCCAAGTAATGAATTCTATTTTCAAGGTGGGAGACATAAGTTTTGTTATTAGTATTATTATTATTGTTATTATTGTTATTATCATCTATATTAACAATTGGTAAACCGTATTGAAATGATGCATATCTATTCAAACTTTCCGTTTGAGGTGGTATGGTATACTCTTGAGGTTCAATACTGGTTGCGGATGTTATGGGAGAATCTCCATTGGTTTTCACTTTTTTAGTAGGGGGTTGAATGACTGATCCATTATCACTATAATCACAAACCTTATTATGTTTAAGACATCTATTACATGGTCTTTCACCATTACATTTTGTTTTTTGATTTCGACATGATATACATGCTTTACTAACCCTTAATCGGCTTTTCCCTGAAGCTGGCTGCTGTAGTTGTGAGGGTACTTGATTTTGAGTTTGATTTAGTTGTTGTTGTTGTTGTTGTTGGGGAAGTTGTAGTTGGTGGGGCGGTTGGGGCGGAAGTTGCTGTTGATTCTGTTGACTCTGTTGATTTTGTTGATTCTGTTGATTCTGATTCTGTTGATGGGGAGGATACGGAAGTTGTTGATAATATTCTTGAGGCGTTTGTAAAGGTAATATATTAGCGGAAGGAGCTGGCGGTGGCATATTATATAGATTAAATTGGGGTAAATAACTTGAATTTGGATTTGAGTTTGGATTTGAATTTGGATTAGGATTTGGATTTGGATTAGGATTTGGATTTGGATTTGAATTTGGATTTGAATTTTGATTCTTCATTGATGGTATATTATGTATTGGTTTTGAATCATTTGAATCAGGAGAAACATTATTCAGTTGAGATGGAACTGGTAATCCTACTCCACCAATTCCACCTGGTTGAATATTTGGCGGTAAACCATTTGAATAATTCAGAGTATTTCGTTGCATTATAGGTGAATTATTTTCAGAATATTGTCTTGAATAATAATCAGCCCCGTTATTATTTGATTGAAATCTATTTAATTTTGGTAATGAATTATTTGGATTATTAATTATGTTTTGATCTTTAAAGTTTCCTTGCGCATCCAATTGATGTTGACTCATTCCATATATACTCTTTTTTTTCAAATGATTCAACCACCGGGTATGATAATGAACAGGTAACTTATCTAACACTATCAGGTAGTGATACTTAAGATAAGAAAGGAAAAAGAACAGGATCCGAAACAATCCAAAATCCAAAAAAAAAAAAAAAAAAAGTCTCCCAAAGAAAAAGTACTATTTTTGATGGTCTCTACTAAGTTCAATTGTCTCTCGGGTTTTCCTTTTCTTTTTTTTTTTTTTGTTCGTTCGTTCTGTTTCTTTTTTTTTTTTTTGTTTTTAGTGGGAACGGCAATCACTTTTTGGTTTTGTACTCCAAAAAAAATGCAAAAAAGAAGGAAATGAAAAAAACTGACTTTATAAAAAAATTATATGACTTTTTGAAAAAACCCCATCAAAAGTTGAAGTTATTGAAAAGCCCTTTCAAAACCACTTCAATAATAAAAAGAATGTAGTAGTCTATTTAAAGATGTGGAGTTAGCCTTGTTCTGTTTTACTTTTTTTGCTGGTTTATCTGTTTGTCTGCTTTTTTAATGATTTCTTTAGAGTAATTTCGTATTAACAATTCGTAATAGTTTTAGAAGGGGGACTTCAAACTTTTAATAGAAGTAAAGAAAATAGAACGAAAAAGAAAAGTTAAACTATAACAGGAAACCGGCAACTGACTGAACTGGCTGAACGTCATATTTTACCTTAACTTTGTGTTCCAGTACACTACCCGATGCCATTTAAAAATAAGTAAGCTTTAGTAATAGCACTCATTATCAGAAAGATCTACAAAGACGTCATCACCGGATAGAGTGCCATTTACCCTTTCAATGATATAATCATATACGTTGATATATGTTAATATATGTTAATATATGTTAATGTAAATACTATCATATAAAGAGGAGTATTCAATCTAGACTTGACTTACAGTTGATATTCCGTCAATGCGGAGGGTAAGTCGTAAAAGGTTTTTTTTAAAATTGCTATTAACAATTTGAAACGAAATTGTTTACAACAATAGAAACTTGTATTATACAAAATTTGATAAATAGGATAAGAAAGATAATTGATTAAATGAATAAAAAATTGATTAAAGGATAAAAAAGTTGATTAAAAGGATACAAATACAAATACAAGAACAAAGTGAAAAATGAAGTAAAAATAAAATGATATCCCAACAGAGCGAATGAAGAAAGAAAATCAAAGGCTAAAGAAAAAGAAAGAGAATAAAAAGTCAGTGGTAATTCGCATAATCGTAAATATGTATATAGAAAAAAATTATTGTAATGATATTTAATCATAAACCATGATCAAACATCATTATGATCTCTAGTTAAGGCTGAAGCAGGATGTTCTGGTTCCTTTTGCATATTATATAAAGTATCTTCTGCGTAAGCAGGACCAGTAACATGATGAGGAGCATTTTGATTATCAATATTATTAGTACCTTCTATTGAAGGTCTACTACCAGGAGTATAACGATTAGCATTATATTTTGGAACATCTTGAGAAGGACCATTTTCAACTGGACCTCTATATTGTTGTTGAGGACCTGAATTATAAGTATTTGGTTCATTTAATTCATGATTAATTAAATTATTATTTTCAACTGGATTTGAATTAACATAAGTTCCACGATCTGAGCTAGTTGATGAATTTTGATCAACTTTTTCTGATGGAGGATGATTACCAATATAAGTACCAGTATGATTATCATAAGCTGGATACATTTCTGGATGTCTAATTTGATAATGTTTAACAGCCGATGGGAATAAATCAATTGACCACATAACTAAAATAAATCCATACCAAAAACTAATTGTCCATTCAAAAGCAGCTGATGCAGAATAATAATCTTGATACATTAAAGCACCAAAACAAACAGCAAATACAATTGCTAAAAATAACCAAAGAACCTTCATAAAAAATGAAACCATATATAAATTAGCCCATTTATGTTGACCAAAGAATACACGTTCATGATTTGGACTTAATCTACTAGGGAAATTACCAAAAATAAAAGTATTAAAATCATTGAAAAGACAAGCTAAAAATGATCCAGCAATAAAAATACCAACCATTGAAAAATGAACATCATGAAAGTTATTAGTATTAAAAATTGAAACGAATAAAATCCCCAATTGTCCAATAACGGCAAATACAATTGATATAATAGCATATATTGGTTGTTTTTTAGAAACATATGGTTGTAATTTATATTTTCTTCTTAAAATATATTCCATTAATAATGTTCCCACAAAAAATATAGCTTGGAAACCGGCACATGCAATGAATAATGGTTGTAAATTAGTAGCACCAATATCACTAATGTATACTGGTGATTGATCATCAGTCATAAAATAATAAATTGGATGACCTTGAACCCCCCAACAAATTAACATGGCCATCAACATCCCCCACCAAACCACAAGGGCAATTAGAGGAATGAGATAGTAATGAATCTTCTTGAACCGAAGTAAACGAGGTGTTCTATGAGCGTCTCTGGCCATTTTTCCTTAATTAATGGGAAATATGCAACAGGGTGAAAAGTCAAAATTTCTAAAATTCAAAAATTCAAAAATCAGTATGAAAAAAAAAAACACTTGTCACACGATGGGTATTGAAAATATTTTTTGTTCTCTCTTTTTTTTCAGAGTACTGGAGCGCAAGAAAAAAATAAAACAGTCGGAGAACCTTTTAAACTTGACGGATAATGTATTGAAGAAGTAGGAAAAGAAGTAGGAAAAACAAATTAGAATCCCAATCTAAAAACTTCGAGAAGAAAAAAGTAACAAAAATCAAAAAGTCAAAAAAAAAAAAGGAAAGGAATTTAGATGGAACAGGCGAAGTTGATTCAATATATACACGGGAACCAGGCTCTTAAATTAAAGCACAACGAGAAAAGAAAAGAGACAAACCTTAAAAAAAAAAAAAAAATAAATAAAGCTAAAGATAAATAAATAACAAAGTGCAATCGGTTACAAAGTGGAACAACAAGAGATAACTAGGGTTATTGTTTGAGTAGACTTCATTAATGGAAAACCTTTTAGTAATTCCCAAGAAAAGAAACTGGCTCAGTTTTTGATTTGAAATGCAAAGCAACCTCGAGAACTGTCCATTTCTTTTTTTTTTTCATCCTTCTTTCCTTTTCCCTTTTCTTTTTTCTTCACTTCTGCCGTCCTGTTGCTGAACCGTATGGCTAGAGTCTAAACTTGTCGGGTTCTTCATTTATTGAAAGACACAATTCGTCAAGGTATTATCCCTATGGGCTGTGGACAGCGTTGGCTTATTCAACGCTTTGTGTGAAATTGTCTCTCTTCCTATTTTTTCTCTTTGTTTTGCTTTTGCTGGTTGCGTGACAGGTGCCCTTACATCAAACCAGAACAAAACGAGCCTAACAAATTGAAAAAAAAAAAAGAAAAAAAAAAAGAAAAAACTCAATACCCTCATCATAAGCCAACTCTGAGAAGAGCAATAGAGTCTTACAATTTTGCTGTTTTACACTCTAATAAGTACGGCTTCTATTGTATTTCAGTTGTAATTTTGCTTTTAATTATTTTAATGTATTTAAAGCTTTCTTTAAAATACTTTCCGTTCTAATTATTTCGTTTTTCACAACCTAGTTTAAAGTCCCTCCCCCTATGTCACCCAGGCTCATTAGATACTATTTCAGGTCTTATCTTTACGGTAATGAGGTTGTTAGGGAATGACTTGTAAGTTAAGGGTAGTAGGCTATGTGAATTGTCTTTACAGTAATAGTTATTGTTCTTTGTAATGGTATAAATAACAGAGAAAGAAAAAAAAAAAAGTTTTGAGAGAGAACAATAGAGATGATAGACAATTTACCAAAATAAACAAACAAAACAATTGGAAAGAGACCCTGAGGCTCACAACAGGCAGATTATTCGCTCAATTAATCAGATTGGTTATACTGGGGAATCTTCTAGGCATTACGACAAGAAGTACGACAGAATAGAGAACAAGATGTAATGATAGTCCATAAGAAAAAAAAAAACATCTCTAAGAAAATAGAACAAATAAAAATTGAAAAGAAGAAAATCAAAAGGAAAGGGAAATAGCCTTAGCACAGAAAATTAGCAGCCTTAGTAACAGCCGTAGATAATAAATTCAAATTTTAAGATAATTAACATTTTCTTATCATCTGATGGTATCCTTAAATGGGTAGTATCAAGTATTAACCACCAACCCATTCGGATAGTTCGGCCATTAACTTCTTTGTTCTTAAGAAGGGATTCCGGAATGTGATCCATAATTGGTACGTGGCTGGTCTTAAATAGGATGTGTCGCTACTAGTGATAATGTAAAGTATATTAAGGTTTTTTGCCATAATCATTTAGACCAATTGGATTAATTCACAATCCACTGGAGACAGAACATTAATTCATAAACGAACCGTAATTAATTCGAAAACAAGTCTTAGATCAAGTTCGAGATACAATTTTACGAGGTTTAATAATCATTTCAACGAGGGATAGGGTATCGAACCAATAAACCCCAGATTGAAATGAATTCGTAGATTAATTGAAAGTAAAGTCTTGATCTAGTAAGCTAAGAAAAAAGACAAATTGCAAAATACAACCAGACCCTCCCTTCTTTTCATTCAATGGAATGGAAAGAACAATATCGATCCACATTTAGTATAAGCAGCATCTTAATTAGGGATGCTTTATCACACGATAACATCCTTTTGTTATTGAATAACCTGTAAAACAGAAAACAAAAACAAAGCAAAAAAAAAAAAAAAACTAGAGAACAATCCCTTAACTACAGAAACCACTCAGATCCTCAGTATTGTTATTGTTCCGAAAAAAAATTCAAATGGGCGCACAAAAGCAGTAGGGAACAATGCAACAGAAGAAAATTTAGCTACCCAAGTGAGAACCCTTAATTGACACTTAGTTAATACTTATTTAATAGTGAATCCCTTGCCAGTCCATTTAAGAATTACCCTGTGAATAAGTCCCAGAAGTACAACAAGTACAACAATTTAATTTAAATGTATACTTATAGTCGTGACCAAAACTTGTGGTCTTGCTCAAATGGTTAGGATTGGTGTATAACTACGTCATCGATACCATTAACCGGGGATTCTTGTTGTTGCACAAAATCAAATAACTTCATGAAAAGAAAAAAGTTCAATTTGAAAAATGTACGGGTGTATTTTCCAGGAAATATTATCCACTTCTGCACGACCCCCGATGGTCGTGCGAAAGACCCGCAATAAGAACATTTTCCAGTAACTGGTTATCGCACTCCTCTGTCTTGTTTATTTTTGTTTATTTTTGTTTTGGGGGGAATCCATGGCTAACGGTTATTTTTTAATGCATTAGTTACATAAGCGGAGGGATGGATTGATATTTGCAACATCGTCTATTACAAATCATTTACAAATTGATTTTAAATATATTCTTATGCTATTATACTGCTAATAAATTTATGCTTTCAGTTAACTTTCAGTTAACCCAGTTCATTTCTTATATTTTTAGGCCCCCGAACTGACAAAGCCAAGAGCGAACTTGGCTGGGCTAGAGTCCTGAAATTATTCACTTACTTACGTGTTCAATTTCGTGTTCACTTTCGTATTCACTGGGTATTGCTATACCTTTGATGCGTAATGAATCATGTATTTACAATGATTAATTGACGAAAGAGGTCGGTGAATCGGATCGGCTAGTTTGTCACTCATCAACAGTTGAAAAATCGTAGCTGCGCAAATAAGTAACAAACACTCAAAGAGAAAAAGAAAAAAAAGAAAAAAGTGCATCAAGCAGCACGTGACGCACAAGCCATCAGAAAGAGAAAGGAAAAAAAAAAAAAAAAAAAAAAAAAAAAAAAAAAAAAAAAAAAAAAAAAAAAAAAAAAAAAAAAAAAAAAAAAAAAAAAAAAAAAAAAAAAAAAAAAAAAAAAAAAAAAAAAAAAAAAAAAAAAAAAAAAAAAAAAAAAAAAAAAAAAAAAAAAAAAAAAGAGGCAAGAACAAGAATAAGAATAGCAATAAGAGGTACAAATAAAAGAAATAATAAGAACGGAATATGGTATGATAAATGTTAATTATAATAATATCATACTAATATAATAATCGGTTTTATAAGGTTTCTTTTTTGAGGTAATTAAGAATAAGAGCATAAGAAATAACAGAAAACCAGAAAATTTGAATACTGAATAAAGAATAAGGAATGGAAATAGAAGTAAAAAATACATAATGGTTAATAAAAATGAATCGGTTAAAAATGAATCTAGATCAAGAAATATCTAACCACAAGAACAAGAAAACATGAGAGATAGTTAGTTAATTAACGTAAAACCGATAATTAAGTTTCAGTTGTGATTAGGAGAAAGAATGATCTACATGAAAAAGAAATCCACCAATGAGTGATTAGTAGTTGGTAATAAAAAAACTTATAAAGAAACTCATAAAAGAAAAAGAAACTCATAAAAGGTAAAACAAGGTTATACACTTCTTACACTTGTTACACTTGTAACTCTTTGAAGAGCGGTGACTTTTATCGCACTGTAAAGCGTAGAAAGACAAAAAAGAAATAATTAGACGGGTGAAGAACAAACAAAAGACAGAGAGTGCAGAATAAAAGACAACACTAGAGTTACCAAAAATACATTGCGTAAAAAAAGAATAGGTAGCCCAGACTGAAAGACATTGAAGACAATTCAAGTTAAAATAAACTCAAACTCAAACTCAAACTCAAAAATAAAGTGAATTTTTAATAATAGTAAAATAATAAAACAAAACCAAAAAAAAAAAAAAAAACAAACTTGAATGCCTTGAAATTCATCATAAAGAGAAAAAAGCAAGGTCTAAACTCAAAAGCCCGTTCATTTCATTTCATATTCCATTCCTATTAAAACACTTTTAACAAATTTTTGAATAAACAATTTGAAATTAAAATACAATTAAATCTACGGTAAATTGGTAAATTTCATTCATTCATTCCCATCCCCATTCCCATTATGCTTAACCCAAGAAAAAAACAAATGCACACAACAAACAAGAATTAGTACATTAAACAATACGTTAGCAAATCCCACTGCAATAAAAATCTTCAGATGGTAAGTGGTATCGGAATTAAAACTAAACATCTTTACATCTACACTAAAACACCTGTAAAATCAAAACACTAAATGACTAAAAAACTAAAAGTACAGACTAAACAGAATGCGACATTAATCTGCTGGTCTCCCGTTGTTACCGGATGAGAGAGAGGAGCAGTTCAGGCTTAAACTGGGCCTAATGACCTCACCCCCCTCCTTTACCCACTCCGTCCCTCCCCCTGTATACAGTGGGACCAGGGAGCGTACGACATTTTTGTTCACACCCATACCCATTCACACTATCCGTGCCTACGATTGAAAATCCTTTTATATTTTATACGTGGTGCATTGAACATGGAATATTCTATATCTATAACTAAGGAATCAAGTATGGAAAGTAATGCACCTTTCAATAAAAAAAGGAAAGAGGAAATTACTGGGAATGATAATATCCTCTAATAACTGTAACTTGTCATGACCCATGACACACCCAATAAAATTCTAATCACGGTTTGAATGTAACACCACGTACGTATGGTGACATAAAAATATAACTATAAGTAGAATATTAGTTTACTGGGTTATGTAAACTTAAGCAAGAATAGTTAAACTATAAAGTTTTAAAAATTTATATATTGGTGTTTTAATACATCTTGTAAAGCATAATAGGAGGATCGGTATACGAAATTCAGAACAGAACAACAAAAAATACAAACAAATAGAATTGATCTGCTTTATCAAAAAAACTTCTAACAGTTACTAAAAAAGACAATACGACATTGGGTTGCGCCCACCACACACATTTTCTCACTCTGCGACACGGCACTGCTGGGGGGGGGGGGGGCATAGAACAATTGTGCTGGTCAATAACAACAAGAGAATAACAACAAGAGAATAAGAACAAAAGAATGTCGTGTCGGTCCGGTATTAAAACCGGAAACCAAAGTTTTATGAAATTTTATTAAAAATAATGACTTTTCATATGATGTTGTAGTTGATGAAGTTGTTGTATTTTGATGTATTTGATGTAAATATGTATATGTACCTGAAACTTAACCTAGCAATAGAAAAAAAAAAAGGGAAAAAGAAAAAAGGAAAAAAAGAAAAATAGCTCCATAAGCATCCATTAGCACAATACACTATATTTGCTATAACACTGATACTTGCCCTGATACTTACTTATCAGTTAGCAAGTCAGGTTTCAATAAAGAATTGGGTTTATCAGTACGTTCATTATAAATTACAATTTACATAGTTATCATTACATTAACTTCCTTATTATAAAATTTCATAAGCCAAAGAGACATTAACAATCAGTTATTATTATTATTGTAGTGTGTGTTACAAAGGGTGTATATAGAGAGAGGCCCGTACGACATTTTTTGTTGGATTTTCTCATTCATTTCTTTTTTGTCTTTTTACCTGTTTTTGTCTTTATGTCTCTTTTGTCTGGTGGGAATATTATTGGGAAAAAAGAACAGATCTGCCTGGGTTTCTACTTTGGGGGCACATACGACATATACACAAACAGTGGGTAACAAACAACAGGTAGGCTTGCTTTACAACCGCCCTTATCCCTAGATAAAAATTTACAATACATATTGAAGTCTTAATTTTTACACATCAGAGGCAGTGGCAAGTTCTAGGTTTCTACTTTCTGTTTGGGTGAAGATCTGCTTATAATTTAGAACTATTATTTTTACCACTCAAATAAATTCCGCGCGCTGTAGTGAAATTTTAATCACCAAAAGAAAAAAAAAAAAAAAAAAATTACGTACATGCATAATACCCGTACACCACTTGTATAAAGTGAATAAATGAATGTATGTATGAATGTATGAATGTATGTATGAATGTATGAATTTAAATATATGAATGTAAATACAAATATGTAAATGACATTATGTAAATAGGAGAAAAATCCAGGCCAGCCTAATTAGAGAACGAGTGACTATTAATAATAGTAATCAGTGATCATAGTATACGAGAACAATAGAAGTACATTCAGACAAGAATCTGTACATACTCAATAATAACCTTGACGTACAAACCAGAATAAGTAGAAATATGTGAACGGGAACGGGAACGGGAACGTGAACGTGAACGTGAACGTGAAGGTTTGATAAAAAAGTACTGAATACGACGACATTTTCAAAAGAAATATCTTAACAATACTTGGGCCATTCGATGTTGCAAAAGCTGAATTTGCAGTCTGATCACTAATACTACATATACTACCTGTACTCTTACTGTTAGAACAGTACTAATAGTATTACTAATACTAATACTAGTAGTATTACTAGTAGTATTACTAATAGTATTACTATTAATACTATTAATAGTATTAATACTATTAATACTGTTCTAACAGTACTAATAGTACTTCCAGTACTAACAGTACACACATGAAACGTTGGCTGGAATAATGTCGCACTGGTCTGTTGCCCTTTTTGTGATACGTCGTTCCCCGTGTGCAGGTGTTGCCCATCACCCAATTTTTTTTTTTATTTTAATAATTTGTACTTTGTTAAAACCTAAGCACCCAAACCCAAGGCAATTAATGTGTGATAGCCTATTCGTGTAGGCCTATTCGTGTCTCATGTCACAAGTATCCTTCTTTTTCTTTTGCTTAATCTGTTTTTGGTACTCGGATATACCCTTAAGTTACTCGACATTACATTACATTATAGTAATCTAACTGACTATTTTACTATGAATGGTGTTTTATTGCAGCACTGTTCTTGGTATTGTTAATTTCTTTTGAATCTTGATTTTGCTATTTGATTTTTTTTTTGTTGTTCTGTTATTGATGTTTTTTTTTTGTTTGTAAAAAAATTTAAATTTTGTAAATTTGTTAAATTTGTAAGAACCGTAAAAAAAAGAAATTTTTATGCAAAAGATTTTCTTTTTGTGAAAAAAATGTCTTCTTTTTTTTTTTTTTGTTAATTTTTTTTTTTTTAAATTACTTTTTTTAAATTACTTTTTTAAATTACTTTTTTAAAATAATGGAATTTTCTTATTATTTATTATTATTGTTTATTATGTGTAGCACTCCTTTGTCTCTTAATAAAAGGTACCTTATATTTGCTGCTAATACTAACTTATATATATATATATATATATATATATATATATAAGATATTCTTATATATATATTCTTATATCTTATATCAATAACATTTATCATAATTCAATAACATATATCAATAATACTTTTAATATGGTGGATACTGCTAATATCAAGTTCTACCTTCGGTGTTGTTGGATAATATTTGATCATAAACATGATTTATATGAGAAGTTTCAAACCAAGTACTCCAAATTTTTAATTGATTTAATTAAGTGTCTTAAACTTAATGATACTAATTTAATTATTAGTTTATATTATTTATTTAAATATAATACTAGTAATCAAATTAATCATGTGGAATTTAATGAATCAAATGATTTATCACTTTTAACTAATTTAATCCTTACTAGTTTAATCTTATCCAATAAGACATTTAATGATCAATCATATACTTTAAAAACTTGGGTTAATATTGCAAAAGATCAATTAAATTATAATACTAGTTTGAAATTACTTAATCAATTGGAAATTCATTTCTTATCGGTGACCAATTATAATTTAAACTTCAATAAGATTGATGAAGATGATTTATTTTGGTTTAAATTGGAATCATTGGTTCACGATTCAATCTTGACTCATTTTAAAAAAATTATTACCAAGGATTGTTGTTCAACCGGTTCATTGTTTGTTTCTAAAACTTGTACTCCAACAGCTCCTTCATCTACAATTTCTACTCCTATCAAATTAAAAGCTTATCCCTCTCCAAATACTAGTACAAATACTTCTACTACTCCTATTTCAAACCATTCTAAATTTGTGGTTCCTACTTCATCTTTCACTCCTCAAATATTAATACCTACTCCTCAAATTCCAACTTCAAATTACTACTATAATTATAATAGTTATAGTAATACCGGTAGTATATCTCCTTTGGATTCTTGTAATTTTAAGAGAAGAAGAGTATTGGTTCCTCAAGCTAATGGCTGGATTGCTCCTTCTTCTTCGTCTCTTAATCCTCAATCTCAATTCCAAAGACCTCAACACTGGGTTCATCCTCAAGTCTTTAATGGATCTACCTGTTATGGTTACTACTAGTCATTCATCATTCATCATTTATCACTCATCATTATGCATATTTTTTTCATTTCTTATTTAATCGGGTTTTTTATTGTTTTACGAACACATGGGGTTGTGATTCAGGCATTTTTATGATTAATGAAGGTATATACTCATATACATATTTAAACTTATATATACTTACATATACAACTATATATATATTTGTACTGTAGACTAATTTTCGCAGCCTGCAATTTTTTTTTGGGAGTGGTGCACGACTCATCAGAAAGAAAAAATACAGCACGTATATATATATATATACTCAAATATCTATACGAATATCTAAGAAGTAACAATTACCAACTGGATAATGAAACTAGGAGATCCATGTAATATTTGTCAAGTACATCAATCAAAATATAAATGTCCTAAATGCTCAATCTTCTATTGCAGCTTGCCCTGCTACAAAAATGAAAAGCACTCTCATGATCAAGTACAAGAAGTACCAGAACAAAAACAAGTACAAGTACCAGAACAACAACAAGAAGTCAATAAGTTTGATTTAATACTACAAGATTCACAAATCCAATCTATGTTAAAGATCAAATCATTACAAGTTCACTTATTATCAATCATCAAAATACTTCGAGATGATGAATTTACTCACGAATCATCAAATGAGGGTAGAAAAGAAATTGCAAATTTAAAATTATGTAATTTAAGAATTGGTGGAATTGAAGAAAATGAATTAATTGAAGATTTTATAAGTAGATTAATTTATTTATTTAATAACTAAAGAAAGACAAAAATTGTTGGGTGGGTAGTGCGAAAACCCTTCATATAAGGCGTACCGGTTACATAATAGAAAGAAATACAAATACAAGGGTGATGATTTACATAATAACTAAAGTTTTATATAATGTAATAATAATAACAATAGGTTAAGTATAATACATGTTATCTTTTGATTTAGCTGTTTTAGCTATTTTTTGCTGTTGATTTTGAATTTAGTTGTACTGGGGTTACATTTAATTTTTACCACCCCAAACGAATTTAATCTTACCGTTTAAACATCGATTTAATTTAATTCTAAATAAAAATCCTCCTAAATCATCATCTTTATCATTTGAATTTGGTATTATATTAAAATTATCAACATGATCAAATGCAGTAGTAATAAATAATTCATCATTATTTTTACCTCCAATTGTAACACAAGTAATTTTTGATGCTGGTAATTTAAAATTTTCTAATAATTCTCCTTTATTATTTAAATGAACAATTTGTGATGTACTAAAAATTGCTGAATAAATATCATCATTTTTATCAATTGTTAATCCATCTGGTTCAGGACTTTCAAATTCAGGAAATAATTTTTTTGTTTCAACGAATACTTTTTTATTTGATAAAGTATTTGAAATATAATTATAATCAAATGACCAAATTGTATATCTTAATGAATCAGTCCAATAAAATTTTTTACCATTTGATCCAAAATTTAATCCATTTGATATAAATGATTTATCAATCATTGTTTGAATTGTTAAATCATGACAATTTACTCTATATAATTTACCTTCTGGTTTAATACCTCCTTCTTGTTTTGAAATTGGGAAATCAGTCATTACTCCAATCCATAAATGACCCCAGGGGTCAATTATACCATCATTTGATCTTAATCTAATTTTTTGCTCTTCTGAATGATTATAATGTAAAATATATTTAATTTGTTTGGTTTTAAAATCTCCTTTGCATATACCGTATTTACCACAAATAATTATTATATTATCATTACTTGTTAATCCAATGGCTCCAATTGAATCTTTACCATCTTCAAATTTTAATATTTCATGCGTCTTATTATAATGTTCTTCATTATCTATCGATATTGATACACGATGTACTTCACCTAGTATAATATCAACCCATAATATGGTGTTGTTAGAAGGATTGTATGTTATACCTTCAGTTAATCTACCTCTATATTTATTGAAGAATATCTAAAAAAAAAATCTTGTTAGTACTTGGTTCATAAAAATAATAATTGGGGTGCATTTGTTTTTTTTCGATTGTCATTTTTGGTTTGGCGGTTTTTCTTTTTGGATCTTTTTTGACTTTTGGCCCTTTTTTGGCCTTTTTTTTAAATTTTGGCTGTTTTTTTTTTTAAATTTTTGGTCTTTTTCTTTGTTGTCTTCTTTAAATTTGTTCAATTTGTTTAATTTCTTCATACAAAAGCCTCCCCCTCTCCCCTCTTATTTTCAAATCATTGATCAATACATACATTTGATTTGTCGAGTTGATACGTAGTAGTCATTATTGGTATAATTTGGATATTATGGATACGTTGAAGTATTAGTAAAAGTAAGTTTCTTGGGAATTGTATCGATATTAATATAAACTTGTATAATTCCAAATTCTCAAGGCGTTTAAATATGAAAGAAAATTAAAATTAAAATTGAAATTAAAAATATTCTTAATTGGAGTCAAAAAAAAAAAAAAAAATCTAGATGGATCCCCCAATATATCTTAATGGAATTGATAGTATATATATGAATTTTTCTCGATGATTTATATATATTTATATATATTTATATATGTATGTCCCTGATTAATCGTAACAAGAAGAAGAAGAAGAAGAAAAGTCGATCAAAAAAGAAAAACACCGAAAAAAAAAGAAAAAAAAAAAAAAAAAAAAAAAAAAAAAAAAAAAAAAAAAAAAAAAAGAAAACCATCGTATTCAATTATTAAGCATTGGTTAATGGTTATAATGTACGTAGTGAAATATTTAACATTGATTGCTTGTAAATCAACAATTGCCATATTGAAAATCAATTTGACTCTACCCGTTTTTTCAAAAGAAACTTACGAGATCTGTCAATTACTCAAAAACGCATCCCACAACCAAATAATTGTTCTATTTTAAGATTATGCCATCTGGTTACATGTTAAAAGATTTTTACCCGTAAGTTAAGTTAACTTAACATAAGTTTATATTGAATCATCTATTTATATCTAGTGTTTATTATTGTTATGATATTCTATGCTTCTAATAATATCGAAGCCGTATATATCTGGCTTAGTAACTTTGACATCTTTAACTTCATCTCACTAATCTTGTGATTTTTCTCCTGGCTTCTACCTGCTTGTGCATTCGCTTATACGCTTTACTTGTTAATCTCTCTGGTCTTATTTTTGTTCTTATTCTTATTTTTGTTCTGATTCTGATTCTGATTCACTTTCACTTTCATTTCCTTGCCATTTCTTGGCTAATTCAATCATTTTATCAGTGTTAATTGATGCATCAATAACTTCTAATGGTACTTGATTTTCACTATTTTCCTTCTGTGAAAATCTCCCCAAATTATTTTCATTGATTAATCGTATTTCGTAATCTTGATCATTTCTATTCTGTGTAAGTAATTCATTCCAAGTATACAATAATGAATCATATTTCCTACTAAATGGATTAATATCTATGATTTTGATTTCTTTAAATGGTCTGGGAATATATATATCCATTATATATCTTTCATTACCAATTTTTTTGAAATAATTCTCCTCAAAAAAATCATTAATAACTTGTTTAAATGTAGGTATTAATTTCTCAAGATAATCATAATAATTTAAATCTCGTTGACTTATACCAATAATTTCTTGATAATTATTTATAAAAATTCGAAATTCTAATGCAGGATTTATATCAATCCATTTTTTTAATACTAATTCATATTCAATACTCTTTTGTTCATTAAAATCTTCACAATCATCAAATGCATTATCTAGATCATGATTTATATGATTAGATGAATTCAATAATAAATAAATATCATTAATATCAGTACATTTCATCGAATTATTAATTAATATCCAAGTGGCATCTTTTGGTGATGACCAATTCAATTTCGGTATTACTGATCCCCCTAATTCTTTAAGTGATTCTTTAATCTCTTCATGAAATGATTCAAATGGTTTAATGGGATTTTGTCTCCCCTTGGATTCAACTTCATCTTGTTCTTGATCCTCTTCCCAATCACTATATTCATTTTCACTATCGTGGATTAAAGATTCATGATCTTTGGGTAATCTTATACTTTCACTATTTAAATAATCTAAAAATTCTTTGGGTATTGGCTTGATGATCTTACTAGGTATTAGATTTTTTGGGTCGGCTTTCTTACTCCATCTCGAATAAGAACAATTAAGTACTTCTTCTCTCGTTATACGTATTTCTTCAAACACGTATGGCTCCGTCATTATTTGCAATGCAATACCAAAACTATTTGCAATACCAAAATCTATAATGACCTTCTTCCCTAGCTTTTCATTTCTTTGAAAGAAAAAAAAAAAGACCCAGTCCGATTGATTTTGTGTGTTTTGTAGTTTGCACATCCTTTTTCTGCTTTTTTTTTTTTTTTTTTTTTTTTTTTTTTTTTTTTTTTTTTTTTTTTTTTTTTTTTTTTTTTTTTTTTTTTTTTTTTTTTTTTTTTTTTTTTTTTTTTTTTTTTTTTTTTTTTTTTTTTTTTTTCTTTTTGATGTTTTTGTCGCCGTTGTTATTTTTATGATGAACGCGATCAATAAAAGTTTTCCAAAAAAACAATCCACTAATCAATCATCTGTTTTAATCATTTTTCGTTGTTGATTTAGTATAGATTGAAGAGATTGATTCATTCATAAAAGCACTGGAAACATCAGTTCGAAGATCAATATATTTATCATATCATAATGGCACAATCTCAGGCAAGACCAGCACCTTCAAATGCTACTTTTAAAGATAAAGAAAAACCTCAAGAAGTTCGTAAGAGTAATATATTAGCAGCAAGAGCTGTTAGTGATGCTATCAGAACTTCCTTGGGTCCAAAAGGTATGGATAAAATGATTAAAACTAAAACTGGTGAAATCATCATTAGTAACGATGGGGCCACAATTTTAAAACATATGGCGGTTTTACATCCGGCGGCAAGAATGTTGGTTGATGTAAGTGCTGCTCAAGATGTTGAAGCTGGTGATGGTACCACTTCTGTTGCTATTTTAACTGGTTCCTTATTGGGTGCTGCTGAAAAATTATTAAATAAAGGTATTCATCCTACTTTAATTGCTGAATCTTTTCAACTCGCCGCTAAAAGAACTTGTGAAGTTTTTTTAGATATGTCTCATAAAATTGATTTAAATGATCGTGAAATTTTAATAAAAGCTGCTTCAACCTCATTAAGTTCAAAAATTGTTTCCCAACATTCTTCTTTATTATCTCCTTTATCCGTTGATTCAGCTTTAAAAGTTATTAATGAAGAAAAAAATAATGTTGATTTAAATGATATTAGATTAATCAAAAAAGTTGGTGGTACCATTGATGATACTGAATTAATTAATGGTGTTGTATTAACTCAAAATGTCTTGAAATCAGCTGGTGGTCCAACAAGAATTGAAAAGGCAAAAATTGGTTTGATTCAATTTCAAGTTTCCCCTCCAAAACCTGATATGGAAAATAATGTGGTTGTAAATGATTATAGACAAATGGATAAGATTTTAAAAGAAGAAAGAGCTTACTTACTTAATATCTGTAAAAAAATTAAAAAATCAAAATGTAATGTTTTATTAATACAAAAATCCATTTTGAGAGATGCTGTTAATGATTTGGCTTTACACTTTTTAGCTAAATTAAATATCTTAGTCATAAAAGATATTGAAAGAGATGAAGTTGATTTCTTATCAAAGGCTACCGGTTGTAAACCAATTGCTGATATTGATAGTTTTACTGAAGATAGATTGGGTTCTGCTGATTTAATTGAAGAAATCGAATCTTCTGGTTCAAAAATTGTTAAAATTACTGGTGTTAGTTCAAAGAGTACTAAACCAACTGTTTCAGTTATAATTAGAGGTGCTAATAATTTGGTTTTGGATGAAACTGAAAGATCAATTCATGATGCTTTATGTGTCGTAAGATGTCTCGTTAAAGAAAAAGCTTTAATTGCAGGTGGTGGTGCTCCAGAAATTGAAGCCCTGAGAATTTTAATGAAAGAAGCCAATAAAAAATCTGGTGTAGAACAATTCGTTTATCAAGAATTCGCTCAAGCATTGGAAGTTATACCAACCACTTTATCCGAAAATGCAGGTTTAAATCCAATTAATGTCGTAACTGATTTAAGAAATAGACATGAAAATGGAGAACAAAATGCTGGTATATCTGTTAGAAGATCTGGTGCTTCAAATACTTTTGCTGAACATGTTTTACAACCAGTTTTAGTTAGTACTTCTTCAATTACTTTAGCTTCTGAATGTGTTAAATCAATCTTACGTATTGATGACATTACTTTTGGTCGTTAATTGTGACATCTATTTAACATTTATATATATACATACTACCCCCCTCCTCATCTTTCTTGTATACACTAATAATACACATATATCCCTTAATTGACTTTGTAAATTTCTCTACTATGTTCTTACTGAAAGGTTTCTGGGTTTCTAATATATCTTCAAATAAATAATAAACCTCTTCATCCAATGCTAATAAGCCAATTAATTGTATCACCTGAAAATTTCAATGAAATGAAAGTTTCTTATTGAAACTCTTACGAATCTAACTTTCTACACTAAGAAAAAAATTTGCTGCAAACAATACTGTAAAAGTAGTATACATTAAGAAATCTAAAATACATAATAGAACCTATATAAATTAAACCAATTTGACAGATCTGGATAAACCTTTTTTGATACCAGTCTTTTCACCTTCATATGGACCTTTGTTATTACCATCATACACTTGTCTAACAGATTTAAGTTTCTTTTGAGCTTTATCATACTTCTTTCTCTTCTTAACTCTTGCATTTCTATCAATATTCTTTCTATTACGGGTAAGACCTTTATTCTTTTGAATTTGGAAACTAAGAGCTCTTTTACCATCCTCTCCTAAGGAATCTTGTAACTCGGATAATTTACCTTCTTTGGCTGCTTGAATAGCAAGTTCATGAGCTTCACGGCGAGCGGACTTTTTATCTTGTTTAGATTGTTTAACATCATTATAATAGTCGTCATTAATCTCGTGAACTGCTTTTTCATCGTCTGAATTCATATCATTACCATCAAGGTCATCACCCAATTTTTCTTTAGTCTGACCCAATCCTCTTTTTCTTGCTTCTTCACGAAGTCTTTGCTGTCTTTCGAATAATCTTTCTTTATATGGCAAATCCATATCACCTCCATAACGATCATTATTTTTGTTTGAAGCTTGATCAATTTTAGAAGTATAGAAACGTAATGAACGCTTACGATGTTTCTTATCTTCCATATCAACGGTTTCTGGTGTGGCCGATTCAGTAAAATCGTCAACGTTCTTTTTAGACACCTTCTTGATATCACGATTAACATTTATGTCAATGTTGAAATCAGTGCTGTCCTTTCCTTTAGGTTTGTCAGCTTCAGATTCTTCTTCGTCTTCAGATTCTGAGATTGACTCAGATTCGGATTCAAAAGTAGGGATATCTTCAGATTCTGAACCAGAAACTTCTTGCTCGATAATCTCAACATCTTCATCTTTAGATTTAATTTCATGATCTTCATCGGGTAATTCATTGGCTTGCCTCCACAATTCTCTTGAACTTAATATAGATTCCATAACTGGCTCTTCTTTCATTGTTAAAAATTTTTCACCGGTTTTCAAGTTTTCCGCAAATAAAGCAAAATATGATGATATGGTTCCTAAATAACAGGATAATGCAGTAATTTTTGTATTGGTTAATTGGTTTTTTTTGGACACTTTATTATACGAAATTAATTTTTCATTTAGTTGAGTATACTCTTTGAGTAATGGTATGAATTCTGGGAATGATGCTTTTAAAAGTTTAAGCTTATCATCTGTATCTAGACTGCTTAAAGATTTTGAAGTTTCTTCGTTTATAACAAGTGTATTCTTAGTTTCTTTTGATTCATCATATTCTCCAGCAGTCTTTTGCCAATCTTCCATCATATCTTCGTCGAAGTAATCCTCCATTTCCAAATCCTGTAAGTGCTTTTTTTGCTGTTCTAAAGCTTCTTTGGCCATTTGATCACCATCATCATCGTCACTGGCATCATCACCTCCATAATAATTTTCCTTACTACCCCAGCCAAGACCCTCATCTTCAGGCTCTTCTTCTTCACCTTGGGCGACGTCAAATTCATCTGAATCAAGTTGCTCGTCTTCATCTTGGTCTTGGTCTTCAGCATTATGTAATCCTAAGACCTCTTCATCTGATGGCTCATCATCACTAACATTTTTAGATAAATAATCTCCAGCTTCATCTAATAAGACTTTTTCTCTATTTGCATTGAAAGCGTCGACTTCATCGAGATCAACCTCTTCTTCAGGATCAGATCTTCTATTTTTTCTAGCCATACTGTCTTTTCTCTTGGTAATCTAGATATGTTATATGCTTTAATGGAAAGAGTTAAACTATGATTTGATATTCATATGGTCATCGCAAATTTTTTTTTTTTCTCTCTTTTTTTTTTTTTTACTTAGTAAGTGCTAATAACTTTGTGTTTGG
>JAJMOB010000039.1:15870-77531 GCA_030444945.1 Hyphopichia fennica | reverse complement strand
ACACAAGGAAGCCTGCAGCAGGTCCGAAGCCAACATTAAAGTTCAAACCAAAGGTTGTAGCTAGAAAAACCAAAGAAGAAAGAGATAGAGATGCCCCTACCGTAAAAGAAGAGCCAACACCTAGACCATCTAGAGGTCGTGGTGGTACTAGAGGAAGAGGTAGAGGTGGTAGAAACAATTATGCAGGTACTCATGTTGTGCTGTCAGGGCCATTGTCAGCGGGTACTGTATCCATAGGTAATTCATCGGCTTCGAAAACTGGATTCACTCAAGATAGAACTTTTAATTCAGTTTCACCAACTCCAGATTTCTTACAAAATTTAAAACTCAAGGAAGAAAAGGTATCATCAAAACTAAAGGAAGGTTTCAGAGAGGGAGACGAATCAGACGAGGATGATCCAACTAAAATTAATATGAACAAAGAATATAGATACGCAGATGAAGAGACTGTCTTATTTCCAGTCAGACCTAGCAGGATCGAAGTTAGTGAGACCCCTCAAAGCACTCCAGCTCCTGAATCAAAAGAAGCCAGTCCTGAAGTTGAAGTTATTCTTCCATCAAGAGAAACAACGGTTAAAAGTGAACCTATAGAAGAAAAACTTGAAGCCATAAAAGCACATAAAGCAGACCTAGAAAGTAAAATAGCAGAACCTGTGGATTTGTTAGATAGAGAAGAGCATGATAAATTACTAGATGACCATCAATACATTTTAGACTTGGTTACTGATAAATTTGATGCATTATCAACTGGTGAAGAAGAATCAGAACCAGTCGCATCTGACGATAAATACATCTTATTTCATTTACCTAAAGTGTTACCAGATTATGAACAACCTACTAAAGACCATGAAAATGAAGTAGGAGTAGATGAAGCCGAAAAACAAACAAAGCAAGGTTCGAAACCCCCACAACCAGAAGAATTAAAAGGTGTATTTGCCTCTGATACCCCTGATCTTCTGGGTGTCATTGGTCATTTAAATATTCACAAATCAGGTAAAATATCCATCAATTTAGGAAATGATAACAACTTAGCAGTATCACAAGGGGTACCAAACAACTTCTTACAAGAATTGATTATTTTAGATATGGATGAAGAGAAACCAAAAAATACAGATGAGGATGTGGAGATGGACACTGACGAGATTAAACCTGAAGGTAATTTATTCCGTTTGGGCCAAGTAGAAGGTAAGATTGTTGCTACACCATCATTTTCCTAACTTTTAGCACTGTAAACTATATAAATGCATATATTAAGTAATTGTAAATTATCTAATGATTTTAATACGATAAATCCTTTTTACATTTTTGTGAGAATTATGTTAAATTCTCGTAAATATTTAATTAAAATTTTAACTTTTCTCACCCAAAATTAATTTTACCTCAGCGGCTAACAAAAAGAACTAGTCATCTACTACTATGTATTGAGTATTATAAAGTTAAACACTGAAGAATGCTGCAAGACATACAAGGAGGAAGCCATACACTAGAAGAGCAGTCTGTCATGATAATTGATTTAAAAAGTTCTTACTTAGGGCTTAGCTTTGTGGATACGATAACTTATAAACTTCATCTTTTAGAAGACTTTGAAGTTTCTAATCACACTGTCCTCTTTACAATTCAATCATTTATTGAACAGTTTCATCCCAAAACAATCTTTTTGTCTTCAAGAATTTCAAGCAAAATCGTGGATGGGGTTACTGGATTTCGGGAGCAGTATAGTTTTGCTTTCGATATCAAGCCTTCTCAAGAATTTAGCACAGAGAAGTTAGACGAGATGTTGCAACAACTAAAGATTAGTTTGGATGAAATTAATAAGCCGGAACTAGAGTCTAAGCTAAGAAACTGCTTGACTCAATCCACCAACATGCTGCTTGCTGTATGATATACTGAAACTTCTCTCAGACCCTCTCTACGTTTTTTACTAACAAACTTTAGGCTGGTTGCTTTTGCTCATTATGGTTTGCAACTGAATTATTCCACCAAGACGTTCCTTCGGAATTTTTCAAACTAGTGAACGGCATAGAACTAGTGAATTTAAAAGGGTCAATGTTTATCGATGTTGATCTGTTATATTCGTTGCAAATATTACCTTCTGTTGCTGCAAAAGCCAACATGCATGCGACATATGAAAAGAGGTCATTGTTAGAATACTTAGATAAAACTGTGACAATATGCGGAGGGCAACTTTTGAGATCCTGGTTGATAAGACCACTGCTTGATTTAGAAGTCATTACAGACAGGCAAGACACCATTGACACATTAACAGGATCAGAAAACTCTGCTCTTATACCACAAATCCAGTCTTCCCTTGCAAAAATAGGTAATATCCACGCTGTTTCAGCTGCACTAAAGTCAGGTATACATACATGGAGACTTTGGAAGTCAGTGGTAATATTCATTGAGAGTTCTTTGGATATATACGCGTTACTAAGCTCTTTGAAAGGTGAGTACAATTCTACACTAATAAGATATCTTTTAACAGGTCTTGACGTTGCTCTTTTTAAAAAGATAAGTAAATATTTAGGGCAATACATTGATGTTGAAGCTTGTGAAAATACCCAACCTTTTCAAATACTACCAAACGTGGATTCAAGATTAGATGAGCTCAGAAGTATTTATAACGATTTAGAATTTATTTTGCAGGAAGCGAGCAGAAAAGTTGCACTGAACGCCCCTTCAGAATTTAGCAGTATAATAAATACAGCTTATATTCCACAAGTAGGGTTCCTTGTTTCCTTAGAGTCTAAAGATGGTATAGATGCCGAAGATATATCATGGGATTTGGTGTTCTGCACGGAAACAACTCTTTACTTCAAGAATGACGTAGTCATAGAGTTGGATGAAAAATACGGTGATATTTATGGATTGGTTTGCGATAGGGAAATCGAAATTCGTCATGAAATACAAACAGCTATTCTTAATGAAGAAAATGCTATTACTGATGCATTCCAGGCACTTTCTGAGCTAGACTGTATAGTTTCACTTGCGGCAGTGTCACTTAACAATGGCTTGACACGCCCAAAGTTACTGGATGGTCTCGAATTGGAAATCTTTGAAGGCAGACATCCACTAGTTGAAGCTTGTGTCCAAAATTTTATTCCTAATGATTTCAACTTGGAAAATAGCGAATCTAAAATAATGTTATTGACAGGAGCCAATTATTCAGGTAAATCGGTATACATGTCTCAGGTGGCTTTAATCGTAATCCTTGCTCATGTTGGGTGCTACATTCCCGCTCAATCAGCAAATATTGGTTTAGTTGATAAAATCTTAACCAGAATTAAATCAAGAGAAACGTCTGATAAGCTTCAAAGTACTTTCGCTATTGAAGTTAATCAGGTTTCAAAATGCTTATCTTTGGCTACAAGAAGCTCTCTTCTTATTATCGATGAATTTGGGAAAGGTAGTGATGCAATTGATGGATCAGCCTTACTAGGAGCAGTGATGAAATACTTAAATGATATAGAAGAGCTGCCGCGTACCATATGCTCTACCCACTTCCATGAACTACTAAGGGATGATTTGTTTCTATTTGGGGGAAGAAAAAGTATTGGAAGGATTGCATTCTACTATATGGAAGTAATGAATGATCGACAAACAGAAGACGTGAACTTCTTAACGTACTTATACCGACTTAAAAAAGGTTTATCAATGAACAGTTTTGGACATGCATGTGCTAGAATGTGTGGGATTCCGCCAGAAATAGTAGACAGAGCAGAAGAGTTAGGTAGAAAACTATCTGAGGGCGATAGCATAATCGAACAATTGGCTGTTTTTACGGAGGAGGAGGAAGCAAATTTTGATGATGCAAGATCTGCGGTTGCAAAATTTCTCAAAATCAAGCTTGATGAAAAAAATTCACCTGAATTGACGTGCGACGAAGTGATTAATGAAAATACACGGTTATTTAAAGATATTATTGGTTAGATCTACATGTCAGGTAAAAAAAAGTAGGTATATTATACATATATTAATGAATTAATTTTGCAATAATCTAGAGGTCAATGCTTCTAAGTCTTCCAAAGTTTCTGGTTCATCAAGCTCAACAAGGTTGTCTTGAGGTTCAGAATCCACATTCTTATCATTTTCAAACCATTTGGGTTTCTTGGATTTAGGTTCTTCCCTTTCATCGCTTGAGTATTCAAGATCACGGTCTAAGTCTGCATTACCGAGTGTAACGATCGTTTCCTCCTCATCATCAGAGGCTTCTCCTTCCTTCATGGCCTTCTCTATTTCTTTTCTTTTTCTTTTCTTTTCTTGTTTCTTTTCTTTTGCAGTCATTTTATCTTCAAGATCAGCTTGACTCATTAAAGTGGTTTCTTTATTAACAAAAGCTTCTTTCTGAGTCTTAGCATCACCGCCTTTCTTAAAATCTTCTTCATCTTCTAATTCATAAATAGGGTGAGCTACACCTTCATCATCAAAAACAAGTTTTGTAGAATTACCCTTAGTAGACACATTAGCTTTCTTTGTAAGTGCTTTCTTTGCTTGTCTTTTAGAAACAGGAATTGTCAAATCAGGAAGCTCTTCTTCCTTCAACTCGTGGTCTTGACGTTTAACAGACATAAAGTCTTCTTCATCACTCTCGTCATCATTTTCATCATCCCTAAGTTGTGTTCCAGTTAAATTCAAATAATTTTTAGACAAAACAGTTTGATTCTGTCTTTCAAACATTCTGTCATATTTAGTTTTAACCTTCTTGGCATCTTCTTCTTCAATTTCACCATCTTCATTTGCCTTTGATAATGCCATTAATTGTCTAGATGCATTTTTCTTTTCCTTATTGGCTTGGCCACCCTTGATCTTGATTTTTGGTGCACCTGGCAAACCGAGCGATTCTGCAAATTTATCGGCAGGCAATTCTTCAACCTTGAAAACATCTTTATCTTTCTGTATATACACTGACCTATAATATGAAATGAATGCTCTCTGGCCCAAATTTTTCATTAATGTATCGTGGAAACATAATGATTGTAATTGAGGTCTTATTGTTTTCTTATTTTTTTGCTTAATATTCATGAATTTAGGTTCAATTTTGTGACTCTTCAATCTCTTCAACATCGCTTCTTCTTCAGTTGGTAAGAGCATGAGGAGCGATTTACCTTGGCGACCAAAACGTGCTGCACGACCTACTCTATGGACATATGTAGCAGTATCTTCGGGGCAGTCAACTTGTACCACCCAGTCAATTGCTGGAAAATCCAAACCTCTGGCAACAATATCGGTTGCGAAAAGACATGCTGATTGAGCTCTTGAAAATTTGACTGTAGTTTCCATTCTTGAGGTTTGTTTATTACGGCCATACAATTTCATTAAAGTAATACCAGGTTGTAAAGTACGGAATGTTTCGTATGCAAATTGAACTTGTCTCAGTGATGAAAAGAAGACTAAAATTTTGCTTTTAAGATGTGATTTTATAAATGACCATAAAACGTCTAATTTTTCATCCAAAGGTATTTTGATATAAAATTGTTCTAAGGATTCAGGAGTAGCAGAGACTTCTTCATCTGTAGAAACACCAATTCTTTTTGGGTTTGTTAATGATAATCTAGCCAAATCTTTAACCGTTTCTGACTGGGTTGCAGAAAATAGTAATGTTTGTCTGGTGGGAGGTAAATGACCAATAATATTATCAATTTGCTTTTTAAAACCCATATCCAAACATCTATCAGCTTCATCAAGAACAAGCATTTGTAAATTTGAAGTTTCCATCCCAACGGTTTCGTTCAAATGCTGAGAGATTCTACCCGGAGTACCAATTAAGATATTCATTTTAGAAACTCTTTCTTTTTCATATTTAACATCTTTCCCACCAGTAACCAAACCGGCTGAAAAGGTGTTACGTCTCCCAATCTTGGTTAAGACTTCAAAAATTTGAACAGCCAACTCTCTAGTAGGTGAAATAACAAGGGCTGCAAGTCCATCATATTCAGTAATTTTATTTCTTATCAAGGATTCAATCATTGGAATCAAAAATGCCAAAGTTTTCCCAGAACCAGTTCTGGCAGTTGCCATAACATCGTCCCCCTTTAATGCAACGGTGATGGATTTCTTTTGAATATCAGTTAATGAGACAAAATTTGACTCAGTAAGACCTTGTAAAGTATCTTTGGTAATTGGAAGATCACCAAATCTTGCAAATGACTTCTCATCTCTAACTGGATCAATTTCATCTATTCTTTCTTGCAACTTCACAAGTTCTTCTTCCTCTTTGTGACGTTGTAGCCTCCTGTTATGCGTGCTTTCTTTACGACTTTGATTCTTTTTACCCATACTTGTGCTTCGTGAAGTAGATCTCTAAATTGGAAAAGGAGTTGTTGTCTATGAAAATATAAATCTAGTAGCTTCATCTCATCGGTCGCATAGAAATTTTATTTTTACTAACAAACAAAAAAAAAAAAAAGGAAAAAAAGTATATTCTGCAGGAATTATCACGTGATATATATATGAATCTACAAGTTAGGTTTCTACACTGATTTCTGTCAATTTGATAATGACTTTTATATTGGGTCTTCTATTGAATCTAAAAATTAAGGATTTCAGAGTATTGTAGAGCTAAATCTCCGTACTTATCTAGTGAAGAGGAATCCAAAACATCACAACATAGTCTGCCTGAAGGAATATTATATTTTTCAATTGTTCTTTTAAATGATCCCTGCCTATCGGCTTCTTTATGATTACGTACTTCTATTTGTATTAGAAGTCCTCTGAAATTACCATGGAGAAATATGTTTGACGTACGTATTATTAGATTTCCATTTTCCAATTCATATATCTGTCCACCATCACCTTTAATCGATTGTCTCTGAGTCCAAAGACCTTGAAGTCTTTGGTTTAATACATAATCGAATGGATCGTTCAAGCCAGACGTGACACCTTTATGCAAGTGCTCATTAGGGATAGTGATCTCAGGTTTTACGTCTCCTGCCTCTTCATCAATTGCATTACTGAATATACCTGCAGTTCTTTTATTAATCAATGTAATACAGGAATCATTCAAATATGTTGGGGTAAGAGTATGTAAGTACTTGGTATCAGGAGAAGTTTCATGGGTTTTTGTTAATTCGGGAGGGACTGCAAAAGGGTTGTTACGGAATATCTTGAATGTAAACCCCCATTCACCTTTCAAGTTTGGCAATTCATTAGATAGTTGATCATGAAATTGTGTTATCGTTTCTGGAGTGGCCCTTTGAATTAAAACAACACTGCACAGTCGTTAGTAAACAATTGATCATTATCCGCTTGGAAAGTCACATATACATACGCAGAGACCATATTGTTTCAAGCTTAGTCAGAGTATAGTCAACGAATGTTACTGGAAATTGAATCTTGTAGCTTCTCCATTTTTTTTGTCTATTTGTTTTTTTGTTTTTCGAGGCTGCTTAATAAAAATTGCCAAAACGAAAGAAAAAAAAACAAGTGAGGGTTAACAGCCCGAGATGTTTTTTTGTCAATTTTTTTTTTTTTTCTTTGAGGAGGTCTTCTCTTTAAGATTTTTTTTTTTTTTTTTTCAATTTAAGATGATCTTTAAATCTATATATTAGTGAAGTTCAAGGGTCAAAACACAATAATGACTGCTTTCAATCTCGTTGATGAAGAAGCTGTTTTCATAGGTGCTAACAAGCAAGCCTACGTTGCTGACTATAATCAACATAATAGCTTAGTTGCCTATGGAGCATCAAATACCATAGCTTTATGGAACCCAATTGCAAAAGATAACAAGGGTGTTCATGCTACATTAAAACAGCACACTAAAGATATCACTGGTATAAAATTTATTCCAAATACAGACTATTTTGTATCTACAGGTGAAGATAGCCAGATAAATGTCTGGAAAAATGAGGGGAGACACTATTCTTTACATCAACCTATCAAATATCATGAAGATTCCATTACGTGTTTAGCCGCTATAGATAATCGAATTTTTGCCACTGGTAGTGCTGATGGATTCATCGCTTTGTGGGGATTCAATCAAGAAGATGAAAAAGTTGTTTTACTCCATGAATTCCAAGTTAAATTCAATTTTTATCCTTTAACATTAGCTTTACAAGATATAGATGCTAATGGTAATTATATATTGGCAGTTGGTGGTACATCATTCAATTTATTTATTTATTCATTCCAATTATCAGAAAGTCCAGAAATTTCTCATTTTAATGAAGCAGCTGTAATGACTGGTCATGAAGATTGGGTTAAATGTTTAAGTTTTGTGGTCGATATTGAACATAAAAGTTATATTTTAGCAAGTGGTGCCCAAGATAGATATATTAGACTTTGGAGACTTCGATTGAATGAATTAATTGATGATTCTGATGAAGACAAACTGAAATTAATTTTATTATCAAACAAACAATATAAATTTTCATTCAACGAATCCGCCGTCACCCCATCAAGAGCCGCATTTAGTTTCGAAGCATTGATCATGGGTCACGATGATTGGGTTACTGGCTTACAATGGCACCCATCTTATGTCAATGATTTACCAGAAAAGAAATTGCAATTACTATCGTCTTGTGCTGATACTGCATTAATGATATGGGAAATGGACGATGAGTCTGGTATTTGGTGTTGTGTAAATAGATTAGGTGAAATGTCTATTAAAGGTGCATCTACTGCTACTGGTGCCAGTGGTGGGTTTTGGTCATGTCTTTGGTTTTTAGATAATATGACTCAACAACAATATATTCTCGCAAATGGTAAAACTGGTTCCTTCAGACTTTATGAAAGTAAAGATGGTGCAAAAACTTTCGAATCTGCTTTGGCTGTCACTGGACCCGTTAAAGAAGTAACTGACATAGTATGGTCAAAGAACGGAGATTACTTTACTGCAACTTCTTTGGACCAAACCACAAGATTATATGCTCCTTGGGTAGCTGGAAGAGAATATAAAACATGGCATGAATTTGCCAGACCACAGATTCATGGTTATGATATGATATGTATGGATAACATAAGCAACACTAAATTTGTTTCTGGTGGTGATGAGAAGATTTTAAGAGTTTTCGAGATTACACATTCTATAAGTTCACTTTTGAAGAAACACTGTAATATTGATATTGCAGCAAATGAAGAAGTTTTACCAGAGTCTGCATCTTTACCAGTATTAGGTTTATCCAATAAGGCTGCGAATGAAGCTCATATAGAAGATGGTCAAGTTGCTCAGCAACGAGAAGACGAAGAAGATAATAACAGTGCACCAGTAGAAGATGATGTATTGGCATCTTTAAATACTCCACCATTAGAAGATCACTTACAAAGATATACCTTATTTCCAGAGATAGAGAAATTATATGGTCACGGGTATGAAATTACTTGTGCAGCCACTAGTCCTAGTGGTCGCTTGATTGCATCTGCATGCAGATCAAATTCTGCCAAACACGCTGTTATAAGAATATTTGATACACAAGATGATTATAGACAAATTGATCAACTATTAGAAGGTCATACTTTAACAATTACAAGTTTAGAGTTTTCTCAAGATGGTAACTACTTAATAGCAGTATCAAGAGACAGATCATTTACTTTATGGAAAGTAGTTGACGAAAGCAAGGGTAAATTCGAACTCACTCAATTAAAAGAAAAAGCACACACTAGAATTATTTGGGATTGTAGCTGGGCTCCTTCAAATCAATTTGGGTCTTACTTCGTTACTGGTTCTCGTGATAAACAAATTAAAGTCTGGCAAGTTGAAGAATCCGAAGCCAAAGTGGTTGCATCAATCAAAATCACTGATCCAGTTACTTCGGTGTCATGTTTCCAAGAAACTTTGTTGGGTGGGAACAATCTAGGTATTGCGGTTGGTACTGAAAGTGGTTCCATATCGTTGTATGCAGTCAATATTGGAGCTGAAAACAAGATATTAGAACCAAAACTTGAATTCGATGGTAGAATTACACCATCAGGTAGAATTAACAAGCTTGGATTTAGTCCTCATATCCATGATACCAGACTTCTCCTAGCAGTTGGTAGTAATGATTCATCTGTTCGTGTATATAGTGTTGAGAAATCAACCATAGCTTAGGTGTTGCTCAGAATTATAACTTATTTATTCTAATTAATACCAATTTGATATACTGTAGAGAAATACGAGAGAGAGGTAGGGGGGCATAGGGCCCTAAAGGCACCTAAAGGCACCCAAAGACACCCCAAGGCCACCCAAGGGCACAAAAATGTCGTTTGCTTTATGAATATGTCGCACATAGCAAGAGTAGCGACAAATTATCCACTCAAAACTTGAAAGTTAACACGCATTTTTTTGTTCACACTCAAATCGAAAAAGTCAATTGTTAATTTGAGGCTGGCAAATTGAAAACAAGACTGATTATACCTTTTACTTTTCCAATACAATTGAGTAATATACACAATAAAAATATAACGATGTCCGATAAATATCCTGCTTTAGATACTATAGATAATGATTTGACCAGCAGTGAAACTGGAGAAGGGCTTGATTCCGATTTCTTGTCTCGTGAAAAAGAATTATTAGGGGAAGAATTTAAAACTGATCAAGATAAAGATGTTTTGGGTACTGATGATGAAGATGATGAAATAAATGATTTCAAAGAACAATTTCCAGAAGTTGATGAAACCGAAGCTGAAGAAAACGAACAAGCCGCTGCAACCGCCGATCAAGAAGCTGGATTTGAAGGGTTTGAAGGTTCGAATGAAAATCATCTAATCCAAGGTGAATCGGAACATTTAAAAGAATGGAAAGAACGTCGTGATTTAGAAATTGAAAAGAGAGAAAACGCCAATTCTAAAAAGAAAGAAGATATCGTCGACAAAGCTCAAAAGACAATTGATGATTTTTATGACAATTATAACAATAAGAGAGAACAACATACCAAAGAAGTTTTAAAGGAACAAGAACAATTCTTAGAAAAAAGAGATGGCTTTTTGAAAAGAGGTACATTATGGGATAGGGTAAATGAATTAGTTGGTGAGGTTGGTGAAGTTTCATCTGATGAACACAGAGACAAGACTAGATTCAAAGGCTTATTGACTAAGTTGAAAGCTAAAGAAAATGTTCCCGGAGCTGGTGGTTATTAATGAGTAAGTAAATTTTTTTTTGTTTTTGTTATTATTATTTCTTCTCCTTTCTCTTTTCTTTCATAGGCACGATTTCATGTGTTTCACTTCCTTTTCCTCTATGTAATTATTAGATCTTTAAAAATTTTTTATACTTTCCCATTATATATTAACTCAAAATGTAGTATTAGAGAGATTTCTAGTTATAAAAGACTTTAAGCAAAAATTAAATTGAATAGGTTAGAGCAGATAGAAAAGATATAAATATTAAATATAAACACTAACATTACATGACCCTATTAGCCAATTTGATTAAGGTTTCATTTTGTAATCTAAAACATTCACGAAGGTTTTCGGGTATATTATTCCACCGAACGAAATCATTCAAATTCATAATTTTCCAGAATCCATAACTCATGACAATTGCTTCGAGTCTACTCCAAGTTTTGAGACGCAATACTTTAAACCACGGATGATTTTCTTTCAAGATTCTCCATTTCGATAGAAGAATTAATCTGAAGAGATAAAGATTAAGTGCATCAAAAAAGCTTTTTGAAATTCTACGAACATTAGTAGATTCTCTAATATTATGGAAACTATCTTCGAGGCTATTTTCATATGCTGTGGATTTATATCCAACATCAGGTATTAAATCCATTGAATTGATGTGTAAAGTAATGAATGCAGCCAAAGCACCAATTATTTTGGCATAAGTTTTGAAAAAGAATTTGGAATTATTAAGATATAGCCTTTGAATTAGATTAGCAGGAGAAGTTGGATTAGCTAAATAGGTCAATAATGGAGATGATAACGTTATAAAGAAGATTGAAAGTAGGTTTGAACAGTAAATGAAATTAATAATGGAATTACTTGTATGGAAAGCATATAAAACATAATTTTTAATAATACCAAGATATGTTTCAGTCTCAATAGGATATATTTTATGTTTCAATTCATAATAGCGATCAAGAAAGCGAGCTTTAAAATTGGTTAGACCTATGAAACCAAAAACATAAATATTAAGTAATAAATAACTTTTCAAAAGTCCAAACCAATTTAGACTATGTGTTCCAACACCAAGAGAGTAATTGATCCATATTGGATTAAGAATCCATGATTTTATTGAGCTGGATAAGTAACGTTGATTAAGTTTATATTTGGTTGGAGTCAAGTAATTAGATAATATTTGGGCAAAGATCAAAGGATATATTATATATTCTTTACTCTTATATAATTTAGTTAACCATTCAGACTGATAATGACTAACTTTGAGAAATGGGGAAATATGGGGGGATACCAATATATTCAGAGCACTAGGAGGATTCAATTCACCATAATAATTGATCCATATATATATCAGAGCATAATCTTTGGGAATTTTAGTATTATCAGCTGTGGCTATTAAAAGAAATACACTGGTTATGAAGTTAGATAATTTTGCAAGTCTTCTTTTAAGTGTGGTCAGATCCGTATTCTTAAAGTGAGTCACGTTTGCACTCGCCTTATGTAGTAGCTTCCTTATCAAAGGGTTCAAAGCAATGAAATTGGCCCATGATATTGGTTTGGGAGCTCTAGCAAGGAGTAGAATTACTACCCATTTACTCCATTTGAGAAGAGAAGGATCAATATTAGTTAGTATAGGGTGATCTTCAAGCATTGCAGCAAGCCAAAAAGTAGTTCTAGTGTATCTAAGTTGTAAGCAGTAGTCAAGGTATTATTTGGGTTTTCGAATTCGATTGAGTAGTGACTTCTTGATGATTGTTTTGATTATCTTCATGTGAGACGATCAAATCATTGATTACATTACTTTGTCCCTCTTTTTTTTTTGACCTTTTTGTTTGTTTGTTTTTTCTTTTTTTACTAGTTTTTTTTGGTTATCGCAAAGAAACTCACGCGCTTTTCGCTAAAAAAACAAAAAAAAAAGGTCAAAAAAAATCAAAAAAACAAAAAAAAACAAAAAAAACCCACAGCATAAAAACAAGACAACAAAAAAAAACATACACAAGAGCACATAAAGACGTAAAACAGTATTGAATCAATATAAACAAACAAAACATCTGTCCTGACCAAATCAACAATAATCAAATTGATACTCATTTTCATAATCACCTTGATATCTGGTATTACGAGTGCTCTGTTCTCTACAATTGTCTAAGTGCTGAATTCAACTTCTTCTCTCTAGACCATAACTAAATACTATTTTTAGGCGCTGATATATCCTTAACCTACAAGAGTTTCCGAGTTCAAGATGACGGGAGTATCGTCGCCAACTAATAGTAGTCCGTTGCTTCCACAGGCTGAAATCACCACCCCATCACCAGCCAAACAATTCAGCCATTCAAGAACGTCATCGGCATCTAAACCAAGGTCTGCGCCAATAACAAGATCGAGTTCATTAAGATCTAAAACTAAAGGAATCAATTTTAATATTGCTGTGTCCCCAATATCAGCACATCCAAGTCCTTCACAACAGACCAATGGTCATAAAAGAACTAGCTCAATATTATCTACAAATCAATATCCCTCACAACAATCATTACCTCAACTTCCAGAAAATTCTCCCCTGTTAACAGTACCAAACTCTCCAATCCCATCTGCCACGGAAGAGCTAAGATTCGACGTTCCTTTACCCCTGACAGAGCATTTACAAAGTCTTGATATCGATGATCAACTAAGGTTACTTGCTTTAAAGGAAATGTCCGTGGTTGAAATAAAGGATAATATAAATAATTTGAATAATAAGCTAAGTCGAAATGAAAGTGAACTTCATAGATTAAGAGAGGTTATTCAAAAATCTTTATACAGAGAATTAAGTGGTCAAAATCTTACAGCTAATGGGGGAAGAGTGAGACAGAATAGTAATCCAAGAGATGAGGCTATTGCAAGTACTAAGATTGGACCTAGAAGGAGAACATTATCCTCAACATCTCCAAGTGCCATTTCAAATCCTCCATCTTCTAACAATAATGATAATATTCAACTAGATCCAATTTCAAGACAAGAAAACGAATCTTCGTCAAATAGACATAGGTCTGTATTATGGTCCAATTTATCTAAGCCTCTAAACCTCATACAACAATTTGATAATATACTTACACAAGAATTTGAAAAATCTTTGATGCCTGCGCCGTCAAATCAATATCCAAATAAGGGATCTCCCAACGATTACACTCTTTCTAAGGTAAATTCCCAAACCCAGACCCAGGGCCAATCCCAAGCACATCCTTTCCATTCCAGGAAACTTTCTTTGAGTAGTAGCTCAACAGAAGGTAAGAAAAGACACTCTGAAGATTCATTATCAAGTACCAGTGCTAGCGCTAGCTCGATACCATCTCCATTGAAGAGTAAATCAGATAATAAACCGGTTAGGCCGAACATTGATCTTGATCAATATTTCCCACCAAACTCTGATCCAGTAATTGCAGAAACATTGAAATCAAAATCAAGGCATAGAACTTCTGAGGATATGTTGCAAACTGTTAGTTCTTCAATTTGGTCTTTTGTGAATGACGTTAAGACTAACGTTCTATCTTCTTTAGGGGAAGATGAACAATCTAATCAAATCAACAACGGATCGAGTGAAAGAATTCGAAGTGAACCAATGTATAGCTTGGAGACTGGATCTACAATAAGTTTGGATGAATCGTCTCATGATACAAAATCAACAATTAAACAAACAGACGATTATAGTGATTACGAAAATGATGGTGATGATGAACAGGTTGATCTTACCATATACTCCCTGATGCGTAGATCTGAACTGCTCAAAAGACGATAGTTTAAATACATTTATATTTATTTTAGATTCATATTTTTCTTTTTATTTTTCAATTTTTTTTTTTTTTTTTTTCTTACAGGGATATTCGGGATGAAGTGTTTATTTATACAATTATTTCATATTTATTACTGGTTTTACCCTTCACTATTTAGTAAACCAAATGTATACTTAGTTTTATTAAAAAGTAAAAAGAAATCACAAACCTTGTAAGCCTTTAATAAGTTCGGATTGCTTGGATTTATCTAATTGTTGGTTATTGAGGTCACCAACAGATCTTAAATCTCTTAACATAATATTCTTTAATTTATCAAAATAAACTTCCTGAAGTAAATTTCTAACATTGGATTCTGATTTTTCAACCAAAGTACCCAAATTAATTAAATGTGCAGTTTCCAAATTAACACCACCTTCTAATGATAAATGTTGAGAAGATTCAATTTGTCTTGTTAAATTCCCTGATAACGATAATGATCCCTTAGATGAATTCTGCAAGTCAAGAATAACGGATGAAGTCAATTTGTAAGTTGCGGATGTTGTTCCTTCAGGAATGACTTCAAAAACATGAATTGAATCCCACTTACCAGAATTATCTTCAGTTTGCTTCTTAAAAAGAACAACACCTGCAAAACCAGCGGATAACGAATCTTCAAAATCTTCATCTTCTTCATCAGCAGTATCCCATAAGTAGACAGATGAGGCCCCAGCACCATCGTAGTATAAATCACGATAAACATCAAAACTTTCATTAGCCTTAGTTTCCAATTGTCTTAAAATATTAGATGGGTAAGGAGGAGCTTCGTCCCCAGTCACACTCGGGTAATATTTATTTGACCATGGTGATCTATAAGAATCTCCATCTCTATTGTAATCACAGCATAAGAAATCTTTACCAGTCTCTTTACATTTAGATACTTTCAAAGGTATATCAACGGACGATAATAAATCCTGAGTTAAATCTTCATTTTCACCTGATTCTGCCTGAGAATCATTTTGAATTAAAGTACATATGTCAGTCAAGTTTTTGGAGATAAACTTAGGATCTAAGCGCCTCAATAAATCGAGCGATGCATCATATCTATCGTCGTAGGACATAGCTAAGGTATTTATTTATTATTTGTTTGAAGAGTAAGTCAATTGAAGGTGAATTCAACGGGAGAGTGAGTATCTGGTATTGATTTTATTCTTAGTGTTCGCTTTTCCTACTTTTCTTTTTTTGTTTTGTTGTACTTTGCGCGGAAAGTTATACACTAAATAAAACACCATTTAAATTTTTGACGGTTTAAACAAAATATATCAAAGACTAATTATACAAAAAAAACTAAAAGTAACTAAATAAGAAAAACAGAGGGAAATAAAGAAATTATCAAGAGAAGTGATAAATGCAAAATACATATATATATATATATATATGTAAACAAGTGGGTGATTAATTGGGTAAAAGAAAAATGCAATATTCAGAACACCATAGTAATTGTTAGTTCTATCAACATACCTTAGACAATTAAAATGGTGAAACATCAGAAGAAAATACGATACGGAGGGAAAGACTAAATTCTGTCATGTTGTAAAAAGTCGATCTGCTCTTGGATTTCCCGACAAATTTTCTTTCTATCTTCCGAATCAGGTTCAGGGACTCCTTTCAAATTAACATTTGATAATTTACAGAAGCACCAATCAATATTCTGCATGATTTCTAGTTCGAAATCATAACCTTTTAATTCTTCGATGATATCAGTATTGTATAATCTTCTTCTTTTATTTCCTTGATCTTTTGGACCTCTACCATAAGAGTTACGTATGAACATTTCATGAAGATCAAATTTTGGCCAGTTAGCATGTAAAAAGAATAAATTGGAAGATTTGAAAACATGGAATTTATAATTATTAACAGAAGTATCTCTATCGTTTTTGGCATAACTTGGAGTTGCATCATTATAATAGCTTTCAACATTTAATCTAGAAGGATCATCATGTTTTTCAATATCTTCATTCGATTGAATATAATCAAGGATTGGATCATATTGAGCCATACCGAAAACTTCATGTCTACCAGTATCTGAATTTAATGGACCAAATTCACGATTGAATTCTTTAACTTGATAGTAGGGTAAATTTAATTTATGAGCAGCAGCAATGAAAGTTTCTTTATCACCTTCACCGGCAGCACCTTGACTGAATAAAGGATAATAATAATCAGGACCATAATAATTATAATACATTGATAAGATTAAAGTTTTAAAATGAACTTTTTTATTGATTAAAATTTGACCAGTTTCACTTGAAGCTTCAGGAATGGCCCCTTTACAATCATGCATTGAAATTTCATCAGTTTTTTTACCTCTTGAATCTTTACCATGATAACTATTACGAACTCTGTTAGTAGTATCGACCTCAATTTTAGCAATATCATAATAAGTTGGAGAGGTAGATCTTCTCCATAAATCAGGCCAAATAACCATATGTTTATTGGTAAAAGGTTTATTTAAAAATAAAATGTCTGGATTTTTGATTGGTAAATTATCAGCATCAAGATATAAGATACGTTCAAATGAAGAAACCAATAAGGCAACATTTTTTAATTGAAATCCACTAATTCTATCACCAAAATGTTTTGGTAAATAATCAGTTAAAACTTTACATTTAGCATTTAATCTTGGTAAAATTTTTAAACATAAATCGATATCAAAATCTTCTCTCTTGGGGATAATGATTTCAACTGGTAATTTTGATCCAGTACCTCTAAGAGTTTTGATTGATCCAAGTACTAATTGATTATATCTACCACCACCCAAATAAACAATACCATCACCACTCATGAAATAATTATGTTTACCGTATTGATAAGTTTTTTTTGAAAAATCAGATGGCATATCATTCAAGAATAATTGATGAGAATCAGTTAAAACTTTAATTTCTTCATCTGAAAGTCTTAAATAACTACCCAACATTTCTTTAGTACGAATAGGTTCATCTAAATAATTTTCACGAAGGTGACCACCATAAACTGGCATACGACCTTCTTTAGTTTCATGTTGATTACTTTTTTTACTTTCAGCATAATGATCATTATTATTAATACTGGGAATTTTTGGATCTGCTTTACGAATTAATTCTAATAAACTTTCGAAAAAGGCAATTAATTCAGTTGATAATAAATTTTCAAATTCCATAACTTCCGCATGAGTTAAATTTGAATTAGCACTCAAAGAATCCATATGAATCAAATTTTTATCATAATCATAACCATCTATTAATCTAATATCAAAAGTATTTGCATTATCATCATTAACATAATCAGATTTCATAAATTGCCAGAAATGAGATGTTATTTCATCATTAAATTCATTTCTAGGATCTGGTTGTTGTTGAATAACCATCAAATCATTTTGAGGATCATGATGATATCCAATTATCGAGATAGATTCTTCTTTACCATCAGTTTTATTAGCCGATTTGGTAAATCGATCAATTCTTAAAGAACCAATGTCATAGTCAACAGTGGACGAATAGATTATATTTAGTATCGTTATGAAAAGGCAAACTGCGACAATCTTCTTGATGTGTCTGTAGATGGGAGACATGGCTAACGAACGAATAAATCTACTAAGAGAGTCCCACTGAATACTTTCAACGAATGTTTTAATGATGTCGATATTGGGTCCTTGGTATTGGTACTAAATGATTTTGTACCTAGGAAAAAGAAAAAGAAAAGAGAGCAAAAGAAAAAAAAAACAGCCAAAAAAGAGACAATAATTACTCAAACTGGTGAACGTGGTAACTAATGAGAGTCAAGAAATAGACCTTTGAACGTATAACTTATAACTTATAACTTATAATTTATAAGTTTTTGTAATAATTAATGAAGTATTATACTTTTTTCTTTTTTCCTCTCTCTCTCTGGCTCTTTGGCTCTATTTCTCTTGGGGAAAGGCGTTTATTAAGATTTGAAAATGCTGAACTGGGAAAAAAAGAAACAAAAAATATACCAGGAACATGGGCAAAAAACCAAAAAAACCAAAACAAATCACAAAAGATAGCGGTCCAGCAGGAACTTGGTAAAGTGGCTGTACGATTTGCTACAAGAGATATGATTAAAGAGAAGATATTAAGATTAAGATATGATTAAGATTAAAGAGAGATGATTAAAATGATTAAAGAGAGTAAAGAGATGAAGGTACTAAGAATAGTAACTAGACACTGGACAAGTGACGGTTTAATTTATTGATTGTTATTGTTGAAATAGGCTATATTGTTACTGTGAGATCGCTTATAAGTACATCTTGTAATCACAAAGATTAATGAAAATTAATTCTATAAACTCATATCTATAAACCGTAAAACTACTAAGAAGAAAACCCAATTTTAAGTAAAGAAAAAGTATTAAAAAGTATTAAGAAGTATTAAAAAGTATTAAGAAGTATAAAAAGTATTAAAAAGTATTAACTGAATACTATAGTAAACTACCTAAGCTATCTAAATTGAAGAATGTAAATATACTATTCAAGAAGATAAGAAAGGACAAGAAATAGAGAATGTAATTCTCGTGATTAAAATGCAATACAAAAGAAATAAACTATAAAAATGATTTTTAAGAGATTAAAGAGAAATAGATTAAAGAGAAATATATTAAAGAGAAATAAACACGGTTAAAACATCATACCGCTTAAATGTATAATACTACCAATGAACAACACACACACACACGAAATAAAAACGGAATTGAATAAAAGATGAAGAAGAAGCAAAAAAAGAGAAGAAAAGAAAAAGATAAACAAAGTAAAAATAGAATAAAAGAGTTTTTTTTTTTTTTTTCTTTGAGGAGGACCCTTAATATCAAGTTTCATCATTGAAAATATTGAAAATGCACAAGGTTTTGGTAGAATCTCCCTTGTCGATACAATTTGAAGCCCACTTGTCATCAACCTCTGGGTTACTCTTGTATGAACCACTGCAGCTATTATTGGTTTCATTGATGGTCTTATCAATGGCATTATCTACCAAACAGTGTAATTCTTTCAAATGATCTTTGGAATACTTGGGTTTTTTCAAGAATTTCAGTCTGGGATGATTATAATTATCTTCATAGAAGGTTTCATCGGTAATAGCTTCCAAAGCTGCATTATGAGCTTTAGTTATTTTCCATGCATAATAATATCTATTACTTAATTTCAGAATTTGTAAAATAGTATATTGGGAAATTTTAATTAAGGAATTTCGGAAATTTTCAACCGTATTCAAATATTGATAAAAATTAGCATTTTTGGGTTCTTTCAGTTCTTTACTAATTTTTTTCATTTCATAACCAACAAAACCTAATTTTATAATAAATGACATAATGATTTGATTTGCTTTATGAACAGTCATTTCAAGAGTTGGATTTAATATGAAATCACAAACAAAATCCAGTGATCCAACTAATTTTGAATAAAATGGAACAATCTCAAGTAAAAATATAAATGATTTTTTCAAATAAAAAAATGATAAATTATGATTTTTGTTAATGTAAAATAAGTATAAATGGAAATAAATTGAAACGAAAAATGATGACATGGCTAAATAAAATTTAACTTTATGAATCTTAGCACAATCATTTAAAACAATTTCTTGACATAATTCTATACTAATTTGAGGATTAGTATCAGCAAACATTTTACCAAGCACTTCATTATCTTGATCATCAGGATTATTTAATTCAGTTTCTAAACAATTTTCAAGACTTAAAAATTCTGAAAAAAATTGAGTTTCAAAATCACTTAAGGATTCACTAACCTCAATTAATTTGATTTTACCGTCGATATTTAAAATTTGTTGTAAAATTTTTTCCAATGGTTTAGTAAATTTGTTAAACCCATTGAAAAAATTTTCTGATATACCTTTTTCAATTGCAATATTTGCAATATTGGAATTATTTTCATTAACAAATGGTAATTTGGTATCATAATACATGGATGAAAGACTTGAAGGATTTCCAAAAGTATAAGTATGATATAATTCGGCATAAGTAATAAAATGCCAAATCTTTCTTTTTAAATGACTTAATTTTGGATCCGCTTCATCATCAAATTTCAGAGGTTCACGATTTAAACCAGTATGATAAGCCATTTGAAGAATTATAGCATTTGACATTTGAGCATCACCACCATCTGCACCATCACCATCTTCTGGAGCAAATCTATTGTATAATCTTAAAAAGAACATCAATTGTAAAACTGGTAAGCTATAAATTGTATTCAATGGGAATAATTGTAAACAACTACGAGCAATTTGAATAGTTTCAACCGATATTGGATTTTCAATTAAATAAGCCATATTATCACGACACTTTTTTGAGCACATTATTTCTGGATATCCAGGTCTCTTTAAAGTGGCTTTTAATAGACCCATATTGGCTTGCTCATTATTAGAAAACATTGAAATGAAAGAAATTCTTTGAACCACCAATAATATACCCAAGATTGCATAATCCAATTTTGTAGTAATATTTAAATCTTGAATTCTATCATCACTATGATTATCATCATCACATTTTTCACCTATAATTTTAGCAATTGAATTTTGGAATTGTTCTTGATCAAGAAATGGTAAGAATGGATAAACATAAATAAAGAATCTTTCCACTAAAGCCCAAACTAAACGACGCAGACTTAAAACCGTTAAGATTCTCTTTTTCAATAATTGTTTTTCACCAACATTTGAATTTTGATTTGAAGTTGAATTCCAATTTTTAACTAGAGAATCATATTTATCACGAATTTCACGATTAATACTTTCACAGCTATTTACAGGAGATTCCTTTTTCGGAATTGTAGCTTGTTTATTAGTACCACAAGCCCCACCCTTTAACATATAATCCCAAAGCATATTTAATCCATCATCACGTTTCATCATTGATGACCAAGATATTGGACCATAATTAACTCTTCTAGTTGAAGTTGCCGAATGAATTGTTGAATAATTTTCATAAAAATTGATAGTTTCAGAAGTATTTGCAACTGGATTTATCCCAACAACAGAACTAGGACTATAACGAGTACTAGTAACTTTATCCAAGCTACATTGTTCGGATAAATCTTCATGATAATTCAATTTATCACTTGGATTTTCAGTTTCAGTACTTGAATCAATAGCTGAATGATCAGAATCATTTTCTTTATCGGTTGAATCAACTTTTGGATCTGAAAAAGAATTTTGATTCCATTTAATGGGAGGTAAAGTTGTTGATTCATTAAATGGAATAGTAGGAGAATTAGGTTTAACTTGGTTGAAGGAAGGATAAGAAGGAGGGGGTAACTGATTTGGAATTTGAGGAGGAAGAGTAGAAGGAGTAGAACCTTTTGAAGTTGGGATTGGATTAATATCATTTGAATGATTAGAATCATTTTGTTGTTGTTTTAAAACTTCAAGGTATTTAATTTTTTCTTTTAAGAAAACGATTTCTATTTTTGCTTGTTCCACATCATAAGATTTTTCTGAAGATTGATCTTGATTAGTAAGAGGAAGTGAATTATGTCTTTGAGCTGTTGTAGGACTTGAAGTATTGTTATTTGGATTTAAATTTGAATTTAAATTTGAATTTACTTTTGGGTTTGGAGATGAAACTGGATTTAAATTTATACCAATAGACCAATTTGAATAATGACAAGCATGACGAAGATTTGATTTAACACAAGAATTACAAGGAAGTTGTTTATCACAACGAATTTTTCTTTTCTTACAATTATCACAAACAAGGGTTAATCTTTGTCGTTTACGAGGTTGTTTGGATGAGTTATTCTCGGTAGTAGTGGTAGGAGATGCTGCACTAGTAGTATTGGTGGTTGTAGTTGAAGAGAATATATGTAAATGATTTGAATCATCTTTATCGGTATCAACCAGATTCTCTTTTGAGGTGGCGTTTGATTTATTAGGAAATGATATCATATCTATATTGGGTGAAACGGACTTAGAAGTTGAATTGGAAGTAGAATTAGAAACAGGATTTGAATTAGCAGTCATTTTGGAATCATTAACAGATATTGAGCCGGTTGATTTTGATTGACTAGTCAGATGATTGTTACGATAAGGTTCGGCGGTATGAGTAGAAGGACTTGCCTGAGCAGGAGAATAACTAGTCCAGGTTGAAGTCATGAATGTTAAACTATTTGCTTTCTTTTAGGCTTATAGTTCTTTTTTGCTTATTGTTTTCGATAGTGGTCTAGTTTTGGTTTAAATGTTGTTGCTGAATAATATAGCTGAATATAAGTTAAGACTAGGATAGAAAACTAGGTTAAAAACATAGGGGAAACTCAAGAAAAGAAAAAGTATCGATATATATATATATATATATATATAAAGAATATTGGAAGTAGAAGGATATTAATAATTTCGAATGACTTGTAATGAGTATCAAACAGTTGATGGTTTGTAAGAAAGTGAAACTAAAACTGGAGAAGAGTCTGAGAGAGCGAAGCAAAAAAAAAAAAGAAACCGAAAGAAAACAAAAAAAAAAAAAAAAAAAAAAAAAAAAAAAAAAAAAAAAAAAAAAAAAAAAAAAAAAAAAAAAAAAAAAAAAAAAAAAAAAAAAAAAAAAAACAAAAAAAAAAAAAAAAAAAAAAAAAAAAAGAAAAGAAAAAAACAGACAAAAGACAAATTAAGCGGTTAGTATGGACCGAGTTAGTATAAATCCGAGTTAAAAGATAAAAATCTATTTAAAATATCAATATATGATTATCAATGAATATCAATATGATTATCAATATGAATATCAATAAATATCAATACAAGAGATGACCGAATAAGTTCATAGTCTATATAGATACATGATAATATTTGTATTGTACGGATATATTGCTAATTGAGTACTCGGATTTTATTCCTTTTCCTTTAAAAAATTGCAATTTGTCAGCCCTTTTAAATTCAGTAACAATTTAATCTCCCCTCCAACAACAATAACAATAACAATAATAACAAACATAATGATTATCTCCATAACTTGCTCTACCTACCACTGGCATATAGTTTAAGAACCACTTACGTATCTATTTAGATACCCAATGGGTTCCAGTGGAACCCACTGGGTGCCTGTTGGACTCGTTGATATCCGTGAAGGTACGGGTCTACTGTTTTTTTTTTTTTTACAGCATAAACAGTGGTTGGTTTTGTGTTCATTTGCGGTGTTTACGGAACCGGACTCTCCTGTTTACAAAAGAATCCGTACTATATTTAATAAATAGCTATATTTAATATACGGAAATAACAAATCTATTAATACATGGATATAATCATTGAAAGTAATCACTGGAAGTAATCATTGGAAAGTAATCACTGGAAACTAATCACTGGAAACTAATGGATATAATCTACGGAGATGATATCCCTTTTCAGGACCTATCTCCATCCAGCATCATTAAGAATCGTAAAAAAATACAAAAACTTCGCTGGTGTACGGCGCGGATCTAAGTCCCAGAACGAAAAAGAGAGACTGTGCGCTTACGTAAGCGGTCCGCTTTTAAGTCCAGTTTCTCTCACACGATCAGTAAACATCAACGTATAAACATCAACAAATAACATAAACAAACATGATCGGTTTACAAGAGTTAAGTGAACTAGTCATTCTTCTTGTTGGTGGCAAAGATAACGGGGTTTGTGCTGTGTCCCAATCTTATGGCAAATAAAGGGTCCATGAAATTAAACATCCGTACAGTCTCATAGATATAAACATATATATATATATAGTAGTACATACACCCATACACCACACGGTAAATGGCTGACCCAAAAAAAAAAAAAACAGACCAAAACAAAAATAAAATGTGGTGGGCGGCAATGTGATAAGCAAACGAAGACACTAATTAAAACATCAACATTTGCATTATTAGACATTGAATTCAAATGCTTAACTTCTACTAGGCTTACCATAATTCAAATCAAATTCAAATTCAAATACAAATTTATTAAATTCACAATTCGAAATACTTCGTCTAGCAGTTCACTTGATTGTGTTTACTTGGGTTGATCTTTATTGATTTGTTCAATTGTTTATTTGTTTACCATCATATTCGCTTAGTACTTCAACATAACTTTCATTCTTATTCTTTTCTTCAAATAACTTATTTCTTTGCATCTATCCCGTTGTTGTCGTGGTCGTCGTCTTTTTTTTTTGCTTTTTGTTTTTATTCGTTCTGCATTTTTGTTGAATACATCGACATATATCATATCTTGAATATCCATTGATCATATTGATTATATCTTGAACATATCTTTGTTGAACTTAAACATATTTATTCAATTTTGTAAACTTGATATACTTTTTTTCCCCTTTACCCCTGATCATCACAAATTGTCTTACTTGATCATCACAAATTAAAGAATGAATTCAGATATATTTGAAGATATAGAACAGGATAACAATCCTTCCTTCTATGGGAATCAATCTTTTCTTTCTGATTCTTATGCTAAAAGATCAAATGGTGTAACCGATAATTCATTCACTTCAACTAGTGTGACTCTTAATTCAAATAATAACAATTCAAATAATAAACAAGATGATGATTCAAAAGATTATCGTAATATGGATTTAGTTAATAATTCACTTGGTTTATCAAATAAAATTAGAACATTACTTCATGATCCAAATTTATCAATTGATGTTATATCAAGTGAACGATTAATGAATTCATCAATCATTGTTTATTCAATTGAAATTGCTATTGATACTACTAATTCAATCATTGTTAAACGTCGTTATAGTGAATTTAAATCTTTTAGAGATAATTTATTAAAATTATTTCCAACTTTAATAATACCTCCAATTCCTGAAAAACATACCATATTTAATTATTTAATTAATTCAATTAATAATTCAAAAGAATCAACCATTATTGAAACTAGAAAAAGAAATTTTAAAACTTTTTTAACCGATTTAATTTTAAATTCAAATTCAATTTTAAAAGATTGTCCCCTTTTACATAAATTTTTAGATCCTAATTATGAATTATGTTGGAATAATGCTATTAATGAACCTCCAGTAAATTTATTACCAAATAATTTATTATTATCAAATCCAATTAATCCGACTGATCAAAATGGTTTATATTCTTTATTACCAGTAGTTAATGGATTTGAATTTAATTCTCAAGTTGATAATCTTCACTCTTTAAAAAAAATTAATGATGATTTACATAAATTAAGTGATCAAATTGATTTATTTAAATTAAAAGAAGAAGATGATGGTAAAAAAATCTTGGATAATGCATCAATCAATACTGATTATTCAACTACTTTAATATCAAATAAATCTTCAATAGATCATGAAATTTTTAAAGATATCCCCATTGAATTAATTAATTTTGAAATAATTTTCCATCGAAATATTAAAATCTTGATTGAATTAAATAAATTGAATAATAGATCAATTAAAAATTATAAATCAATTATTAATATTTTAATCGAATTAGGTGGTAATTTAAATAATTTTTCTTTACAAATTCATGAATTATCAGATCATAATCAACCTACTATTGATAATAATGAATTAAGTGGTATTATAGAAAAATTTGGTTCAACAATTGATTTAAATTTTTTAAATTTTGAAAGTTTTGTCGTTTCAAATTTAATTCCAAATTGGCAAGAACCAATTAATCAATTAATTCAATATTATCTTACTGCATTACAATTGATTAAATTTTATAAATTTAAATTAATTCAATTTAAATTATTATATAAATTGAAATTTAATAAAATTCAGGATTTAATGACTTTTAATAACAATTATCAAAATCATTTAAAACTTAATGATTTAAAAAATTTGAATATTAATAGTCCAAGTATTAATAATGCCATCAAAAGAATCGAATCAAAACAGAAAAGGTTAGCCTCAAATGGTCGCTCATTAAATTCTAAAAAATCTTGGTACGGTTTATTCGGTGGTAATAAATCAGCATTCACTTTACCGGATGATAATACTTTTCAACAACTTGGTGCTACCTCAACCCCTCAACGTTCCAATTCTTCAACTAATGATCAACTTTATAATAACTATACTTCTCCAACTTCATCTCCCCAGCGTCCAAGCACTGTAAATTCTGATCCTTTACAAGGTACTCCGCATAATGAACTTTCAAATCAATATCTGTACAAAATTAGTCAAATAGAAAAAGAACTAGCTAAATTAGATCAACTAATTAATCTAGTCAATAATGATATGATCGAATTAACTCTGAATTTGAAAAATACTTTCAATGAATTGTTAATCAATATGGAAAAGAAATGGTTAACTATTATGTTAGAGTTTATTAGATCCGGTAAAGAATTATTTTCTGAAAATTTGTCTAATTGGAATGATTTAAAAAAGTTTATTGATCATTGATTGTGATATTAATCTCTGACCTTTTTTAGGTTCTCCTGTTATTTTCTTCGTTTGCCTTTGTTTCTTTTTATGCTTCATATGTTTGGGTTCGTACACTTCACTGTTCATGTCATACTTCTTGACACTTTATACTTTTTTTTTATATACGGTTCACTTCTCTTGTAGATTTCTGGAACTGTCTAGGTCTGCTTTTATCAATTTTTCAATTCCCTTCTTTTTTTCTTTTTTTTGCTTTCAATTTGTTATGGTTAGCTCATTTGCATTTTATATCTTTATAGAGAGTATACGTATAATTCAATCTGATTAAGTTGTTCATACCCCCCAAAGAGTGCTGTTTTTGATACATCCTTCCCAATTAGGAAGTCTAGAGTGTTTTCTTTTTTGTCCTGAGTGGGAGTAAGGTCCTGCACACAAGGATAGTACATACTAAATCGAGGTGGCAAGACATTGAACTTTTGGTGAGAAATCTATAAACCTCAAACTAAGATACTTGAATATACCTATTTTTAATAACCTTTTATAATAATTCAACTTTATTTCCCTCCCTTCGTATAGATCAATCATTCATAATGTCAGCAATGGATTTAGATGGTGACGTCTCCACCGTTTTAGCAACTTTAAGACTGGAAGTCGAATCATCAGACTTAATAAATATAATTTATCAATTCGAAGATTTTTATGAACGTAAATTATGGCATCAATTAACTTTAACTTTAGATGAATTTTACTCATTGCCTGATTCCAAAATTAATAACTTAAGGATTAGAATCTATGATTCTTTCATTAGTCAATTTCAACAAAAGTTAAATTCAGTCAAAGTTGTTGATTTTTTGTTGGCTAGTTTCCCAAATGATGATAGAAAAGATCACGAAGCCGCATTAGATAAATTAACAGAATTAAAAGATCAATTCATTAAGCAATTAACTCCTGCTTTAAGGAAAAGCTCAACTGATGATGAAGAATTGAAAGCTTTATTAAATAATGAAGAGTCAATTGTTTATGTTGATTTACAAATATCACGTTTCTACTTATTATTAGGTAATAAAGTTAAATCTGAAGAGATTTTAGATCAAGTTAGCAATAAATTTGATGAATCATCTTCTGAATCTCAACAATTTAATTCAAAGATTAATGCAGCATTTTATTTAACAAAATGCCAATTATATAAAATTGATGAAAATTATAATCAATTTTATTCAAATGGTTTATTATACTTGTCATCAATTGAAAATACACCAACTCCTTTAACAAATGATGAAAAAATAAGCTTATGCTATGATTTATGTATCGCCGCTTTATTAGGTGATAAAATTTATAATTTTGGTGAATTGGTTTTACACGATGTCTTAAATGTTATTAAAAATGAAAGCTCGCCATATTTTTGGTTATTCAAGTTGATTCAAACTCTTAATGCCGGTAATTTAAATGAATTCAATCATTGGGTTAAAATAGGTACTCCTAAATCTCCATTCTTAGTAAAATATCAATTTTTCTTACAACAAAAAATTATTATTACTTCATTATTGGAACTAATTTCTTTAAAATCAACTACCAATAAGAGATTATCGTTTAAAGAAATCAGTGATTTCACTGGTACCCCTGTTAATGATGTTGAACATCTTATTATTAAGTGCTTTTCACTTGATTTGATTAAAGGTTACATTAATCAAATTGACGAAATCTTGGTTGTTACTTGGTTGCAACCAAGAATCCTTAACTTAGATCAAGTTAAATCTTTATACAGCCATTTAGTTGATTGGGATAATAAGGTCGAGCAATTAGGTAAACAAGTTCATGAAAGTGGTGGCCAAGTTTGGGCCGGTTTATAAATGTAGTTTTAGCTTATTTATAGATATTGTACGTATCAAAAAAAAAAAAAAAATAAATAAATCACAGAAGAACATTGTAAGATCTACAAAGAACAATTAATCCAAATGGAGCTACGGTTGTTTATAGTTTTTCATATGTATATATCGACTATTTCTAGTACTAATTGGAGTCCTTCAAACGGTCATCGCTTTTATTATGATCATTATCATCAACACCATCGCCTAACTCAAATAAAGTGTTACTACCAGTTGGATGTAAATCTGAATCACTAGCATTTGACTTTTCATGTGGGTCAGTAGCTTCATAGCCTGGAGGTGCATCGTTCTGGTTTACATTGCTTGTTGATAATTCAAAACTATCTTCATCGCCGTCACCATTGTTCCTACCATTCTCTAAATCATTATCACTATGACTTAATAATGATAAGTCATCCAATTCGAATTCATGGCCCTCATGATATCCTTGGCCAGGATTTTGAGTTCCATTTTCATCAGTATTGTCATCAGTGGCAAGCTGTTGAGAGATTGCTAACATATAACTTGTTTCAGTTGGTCTCCATAACCATGATACACCCATAAAAACAGCAAAGAAAACAACACTTGGCCAGAATTCAAAGATGAAAAATGATCCTTTCCAATGCTCTTCAATCATTTGAGTACTACTCATACTTAAAAAGATAAATGATGATAAAATTAAACCTCCAAATGTAAGAACAACAGAAAAGAAGATGATTTTAAACAAATTTTCGTAAAGTTGTAATTTGATAATTTGACGCTGTTTATGCAAATTGGCGGTTGTCTTTTTGATTGATACTAAAGTAGCAATATAGTAAACGGTCAAAGTGATTGTGATAGGAATCAATGGAATTAAACCTTTAACTGCACCCAAATCAGCTTGATTGATATCATCGGTACTTGAAGTAACAACACTATTATTTGAACTATAATATGTTGCAATCAAATAAAAGAAAGAAGCAAGAAAATGAACACCGGCTAAGATTTTACATCTAAACATGATCTTCTTACTTAATTTTAAAACAACAACCCCATATCCCAATGCAATACAAAGAAGAAGGAAGAAGCAAAAAGTTATTTTAGCAGAGTTCAAGAAGGAAAGGAAAAACATGTAGAAAGTAACAAAACCAGACAGAGGGTTCTTACTTCTATTAACCAAATCATAATAGGACCAAACAACTAAGGTATCAAACGTTAAAAAGCCCAACATAGCTAATAAGTATCTTTGCAATGGTAAGATTTGATTTTCGTTTCTCTTCTTAAAAAATTGAAATCCATATAAGGCAAGGGCAATTGCATAACATAAGGTTAAAATACCATAAGCTGGTAATTTTGGAATTTCACTAGCACTCAATTGGCCAAAAGCATTTTGATAATTAACCACACCTTTGTAATGGGTTTTATAATTATTAAAAGTTGAAACACAGTAATAACCTGTTTTATTGACAGTATATTGAATATTTGCTGGACCCAATTTATTTAAATGAGAAGTCATGATAGTTGAATTGGTAGAATCAGATTTTATAATGAAATTCCCTTCTTGCTTTTTATCACAAATTTTCAAAGTATCAATTGCATAACTATCACAAATATATTTCTTATTACCATTACCTAAATCAGCACCTAAATTATCAAGATCTTTATATTCAAAAATGACATAACTGACCAGGATATCTTCTGTTGGTTTTGCATCTTTATTCTTACTGTCGTAATGATCTTTACCGAATTCATTCAACCTAAGACCAATATGAGGTCTATAGCTTCCACCCCAATCATGCTTAGCGTACATCCCGGCGCAAACCTGGGAGTCTAAGTCTTCATTGAATCCAACTTTGTTTGCAAGGGTATAGCTAACAAATGTACATAGAAAAAACAACCATATCATCTTACTAGAACTCGTAAGGGAAGATTGAGACAACATTGATGACTCTATGTGACAACCGTTTAGAAACAAAAACAATCACAATTATGCTTTCAATATGGAAATATATATAATGTTATACAAATAAATCTTGACTAAAATGTCCGGATGAATTCAATGACAATTGGAACTCTATGTTCTTAAAGGTTCCCCAATTGACTATTATAACAGAAAAGATAATTATAAGTCTTTAAACTAAACCTATCCAGTGAAGTATCTAACTATTTTTATTGTAGGATGTTAACTTTGTCGATATTAGGTGTACTTTTCTTATAGAGAGGGAGAGTGCGGGATCTCTTTTGGACACGACTTTCGAGATATAAATTTTTTCTTAGTCTTTTGCTTTTACTCTGCCGAGTTTATTTTTTTTGCTACTCGAACAATCCATAGCCATGGGATGCTTATACAATGTAGTTTATCATGATTTCATGTATTTATTGAGAGGAGTTTACTGAAAGTTGAGATTGGAAGAATTGAAGAAATGACATATAGGATCATTATAAATGCAAGAATAGACTATAAGGAAAATAAAAGGAGAATAAAAAGAAAAGAAAAGAAAATAAGGTAAAGTAAAAGTAAGGGAGAATAAAAATAAAATTAAATAGGAAAAAGAAAGAAGAAAAAGAATTTTGATAGTAACTATCATTTAAGTTCTTCCAATCTAGTCATCAACTTCACTTCGACATCGGACCAATTGTCAACCAAACCTTTGTAGAATTTGATTTCTTCGTTACATAATCCAACCATAGTTTGTTTTAACTCATTCTTATTGAACTTGTCCCAATTAGGGTATTCTTCATTTATGATTCTGTTAGTTAAATTTTGAACTAATTGAGTTTGTAGTTTTATTTCACTTTCTAACTGCTCAATCTTATTTTGTAATTTACCAATTTTAGCATCGGTATGAGACGAGGCAATATTTGGTGTGGCCGAAGTTGAAATTGTATCCTTGATCAATTGAGTAGTATTATTAACGATCCCACCAGACTTATTACCATTAATGACTGCACTTGGTGGTGGTGCATTACCAGTAACTTGATGACCACCTAAGCTAGCAAGCTCATTCCTTGATTTATTTAAATAGTCTTGTAACACTTGTAAATCAATCTTTTTATTATGCTGTAATTCAATTAAGTTAGTCAAGGTAATGATATACTTGGAACAATCTTTTAGGGACACTAGGAATGATTCATCGATATACTTATGTAATTCAGACCAGTTATCAGAAAAATATGAAAGTGATTGGGCAAAAACTTTGAAATTATCAGTGAATTGTTGTTGATCTTTGGAAGTTTCATTGGTTTCTCCATTTATTTCCTCAGGGTTTGTTGATGGCCCATTACTTTGAATAATAGATAGTTTACTAATCTGGTTGGCGAATTGCTCGTAGTCTTGACTCAAATCTTGATTTTTTTTGTTCAATTTGGAGAAAATCTTATCTAATTTAAGTAAGTTTTCATACAATTTTTTTAACTTATCGCTTATCTCTAGTATATCTTTGTTCGTTTCGCGTTTATGTTTGGCAGGAGTCAAAAAATTCATGACGGTTTCAGTTAATAAATCTTCATTAACAACTTTATTTACAACAGAACTTGTAAAACCAGATGTTCCATCAGCAGTGTCATCTTGATTTGAACTAGTAGTGTTCTTTGCGATCTTTAAATTCTTAGTAAAAGTAGACCAGTCTGGGGAATCACTCACGAATAAGTGGAAAATTGACAGTTGGGACAAAATGGAATGACTTGTAATATACTTGATAAATCTATCCAATGAATGTAATCTTTTGTGGACAAACGCAGTACTGAAAGTGTCACCAGTCAAATACTTGAAATTCAGCTTGGATGGTAACGGAGGGACTAAAATTTGAGGATAGTCATTACTTAAACAATCGTGTAAAAATCTAAAATCACCATATCTTCTTCTAACTTTGATGGTAATTGCAGTATCTGGCTCAGTTTGTTTAATTGAGCTTAGTTTAATAACTGAGGGATGATTAGTCACTGTGGTAATTTGATAAGATATGAATGGTTTGGATGCACTATCCAAATCACGAATAGGTGAGGTAACAGAACTATCAATAGTATGGCTATGAAACAAATTTAATTCTTCTGTGTGACCAATTTCTGCATTGTCAGAACCAGTTACGATTCCAGATGGTGAGGCCAAACCTTCTGAATTTTCTTTCAGTTGATTAGTGTACTCATCATTCTTTATTGGGTTGTTATTTGAGGTCAAGGATCTAACACTAGCAGTGGCATCTAATATCTCATGGTCAGTATTCTCTCGACTCTTTTTATTTTCAATTGGTTTATCATCACTGTCTGCGTCACTGTCATTTGATGGTTTTTTGGCCATGAGTAATGAATTAGAAGGATCGGCGTCACCGTCATCTTCGTCATCCTCGTCTTCGTCATTGGCATTTATACCATCAAGACCACCTAGGCCCAATGGATTGACAGTATTGATATCATCGGCATCGTCATCATCATCGTCATCATCATCATCATCATCATCATCATCAGCGTTCTTAATATTGATATCAGTGTCACTGTTAGCATCCTGAACATCATGGACTGCTAACGAGGTATCAACATCGTCATTTTCGCCTTCAGAAATGGTGGAGGGAGGCGTGCGATCGTTGGCTTGTTTGTGGTTATCATCGCCCCTGTCCCATTGAATAGAAGTGAATGTATCTTCAGCACTCATTATTTAAGTTACTTGACTGAAAATACAAAAGATTGTTTAAGTAGACAATTTGATATTGGTTGGGGATCTGTAGATTAGTTAACCTCTATACAAATAGTTTCGTGGATATATTTGTTTGGTAATTGTTCAGGGTACACAGCAGGCTAAAAAAACGACTCTATATTGAATATTGACAGAGGTTACCAAATTGGAATAGTCGAACAAGATTGACGTTAATCAATTAAACTATTTGACTGAATTGAGCCTCTAGGTAAATGCCTTGGTGGGTGTTATCCCTTACGGTTACGCTTTTTTTTCTCCTTCTGTATTTTTGAATCACGACTTTTTTTTTTTTGTTAGTTTTATTTTTGTTTTGTGTGGGGTGTATGGATGTTTGCTAACTACAGGTAGATCAATACTATGAACTGGAGCTATATAGAAATATAGATAAACAATAATAAGGCAGGCATGATTTTTTATATATAATTTAAAAATAGGGAGAGTACATGATTATAGAACAAGCCATACACCAGTTCCGATTATTGCAGATCCGAGGACAGCAGTTATAATACCCGCACCGGCACGATCACCAGCATCTAGAGTTAAAGGAGAAGCATTAACAGCAGTAGTTGAATAACCACCAGCTGGGTTAGCAATAGATGAACCACCAGTATTAGCAGTATATGGAGGGTCAACATCACGAACTCTTAAATTAGTCATGACTTCCAATGCACACATTTGTTCCCCTAAACCGTAGTAACCATCCCACGATCCATTGGTCCAAGCCAACCCACATGTATGACCATCAGAACCACCGGAACAAGATGAAGCAGCAGCATTTGCAGAATCAACCAACCATTGGTGAATGATGTCGTATGTTTGAGGAACCATGACAGATGTTAACCCTAAGAATCTCGAAAAGAATGCTTTGAATGAACGTTGATCTTGATTACAATTATTAGAATTTTGACAAGCAGCTTCGTACATAACTGAATTATTAACAAAGAAAACTTGGGCACCATTCAATAAATTAAGAGTACGATTTAACCACATGACATCTTCTGTATAATTATATAAGAAAGCACAACCGGACAACATCAAACCTTGGTTATAAGTCCATTGATATTTAGTAACTTTGGAACAATTATTGTCAACATTAACACCATCGTAGACAAACCACCAAGGACCTTCGGTAAGAAGACCAATACCATACATCCAATCCCAAACTTTTTCGGCCCAATCAACATAGGAGTCATTACTTGTATAACGAGCTAAACGAGCAGCGATATTAAATAAACAACCATTTGATACAGAATTTTTATAATCATAACCAGAATTCCATTGGAAAATTTGCCATCTAAGACCACCTTGACAATCCTTTGCATCCCATCTGGCGGTCATTGTATTAAAGACAGCTTGAGTCAAAGATAACCAAGCTTTTTTAGGATTAGTAGGATTTGAGAAATTTTTCTCAGCTGCTGCCATAACTGCAATCCCCCAAAAACCTTGATCATCATTACCTTCAGTTGTTGATTGATTTAAAGGAATATAGTTATAATCTTCACCAACTTGATATTCCAAAGCTGCTTTAATTAAAGGAACCAAAGTATCATTTTGCATGTAATGAGTGTAATCGATAAGGGAACCCCAGGCTCCACCTGCTTCCCACCAATAATATGGCCAGGTAAACATCCCGATAGTACCACCATATTCATCCCCTTCATAATAATCAAGTAAACCTTTTGCAATCAAAGCGGTATCTTCCTGGATTGTAGTGAGATTATTTGTATCTAACCATATAGCATGAACAGAAGATACAATCACTGATATAGAGAGTAGTAGTGAAGAAAGTCTCATTTCTAATGTATGTGAGTATTATGTGAACTATTTTAAGGATTAACAGTCAATTATCAGTAAAATTTGACCAAAAAAATAGATTTAAAAGAACCAACGACACTTCAAGTGTGGTGTCAAGAACAGTTCGAGTAGCGAGTGACTTGAATATGTTAGAAAAATATAAAAAACGATAGTGATTAGGCTAGTAATAAGGGGGAAAAGTTGATGAGATCTTGAAATTCAATTATGGTTTTCCTGGGCCCATTGGGTCCTTTTTCTGCTTTTTTTTTTTTTTTTTTTTTTTTTTTTTTTTTTTTTTTTTTTTTTTTAAAAAAAAAAATTTTTTTAAAAAAAAAAAAAAAAAAAAAAAGGAGGCTGCGACAAAAATCGACAAATTCGTGTTTAAACCCTGAAAAGTCACTACAAATACAATAAGCTTACAAGGATATACAAACTCAATTTGAAAAATAGATATGAATAAGCTTGGTGTGATTTAGAGACGAAGTAGACGAATAAACAGGGAAGAAAAGAAAGAAATTAAAGTGAAAGTATTACCTAAAAGCAACCTGTACACGGTTAAGATGAAAAACCCATATAAACCGAGCTACGCGTATTTCTAATAATAACTCACAGGCCAATGAATAACAGATATACGGTAACAATAATAATACAACGTTTATAAACGTAAACATACTAAAAATTTTAACAGTTAAACTAAGATACATAAATTGAATTATATATGGTACAGTCAGTGGGAAAGTAATAGGAAGAACATTTATTGATCAAATACTGGATCGACTTCTTTTGACTCGTCCGGTTGAGTATTAGTACTTCGATCAACCTGACCTGAATTGGGGATCTCAGATACAGAATCAACATTTTGATTCTGGATATTATTGATATCATCACCATAATTGACAACTGTTTCATTTGGAGCTGAATTTACAAGTTCTTCATTCAGTTTGATTGTGTTGATTGTATCAAGAAAAGTAGGAAAATCTTTTTTAAATTGAATAAGAGGAACTCTTTTAATGAATTTACCAAATTCCTCATCATTCTTTAAATATTGATAAATTTCAATTGAGCTATCATTATAATTTAATTTTTCATGCTCATTTATTAAAGAGTCAATTTTTTTAAGTAAACTAACTGAATAATCAACTTTTTGATAATGAAATTTGTGATTAAGTTTAATAATTAATAAATTACTAAGTGGATTATAATTCAAATAAATATTTGAATCACATTCAGTTCCAGAATTTTCTTTTGAACATCTATAGTAAGCCTTAATGGGATTTGTTTTATTATATTGATTTTTTTTAGTAAACTTGTTAGCACTAACTTGAGTAGGAATAAACTCACCCACGTTATTTTTAACTTGATTAAAAGATGCATTGTTTATAATACCAATAAGGGGATCTAAATAAATACTCTTTAATGAATCTAATAAAAATTCTCGAAATATACCTTCACTAGCAATAGGTTTCACATGTTCTAAATGATCAATGAATTGAGGACTCATCTCACATATAAAAACCAAATTATTCAAATCTTTACGACCATCAAATTCTGCAATATAAGACAAATAATCTTTAAAAGATTCGAAAACGTTTTCACTCTGGAAAGGATCTTTGAAGCAATCATGACATAATCTATAAGTTTCATTAATTTGATCTTTTGGATGAAGTGTATCACCACATAATTCACAAATATATGGAGTACTAAGTTTAATTCTTTTAATTGTAGCTTGTTGTTCAGTTGTTGATAAACGAGGTTGAGGATTAGTTTGTGATTGATGAGTTTGATTTGCAGAACGATGTTGATGTAACTCGGGATGAGGTCTTGTAGAAATATGTCGAGACAATCCATTCTTCTGAAATTTATTTTGATTATGAGTAAAAGTTGAAGGATTTGGAATTGAATTATAACCAGGTATAGTAGCATTTAAATTAGTTATTTGAGGAACAGAAGAAGTGGTAGTAGTTGGTGGTCCACCATTTGGACCTTGATAGAGAGAAAATTGTTGACCTCTAGTTTGCAGACGTTGATAAGAATCTGAATTTTGAGGACTTGATTGACGGAAAGTACCAGTGGGAATAATTGAATTACCATTTGTAGGACTTCCTTGATTACGATTAACAGAATTACCAATAGATGGACCTAGATTAGCTGATTCCAAAGTTAAAGATGGAGTTCTACCTTCAGCAGCAGCAGCTTTTTCAAAAGCTTCTAATTCTTTTTTCAACTGTTCACTATAAAAAATATCTTCATGGGCATTTGAATTTTGATTTTGTTCATAAAATTGTTTCAAGCCATATCTCATGGTTTCTTCCGCTAAAGGTTTTCTCAGTTTCTTCTTAGTACGTTCGATGATTCGACATTTTGCACACGTCTTATACTGTTGGACTTCAAATGGTTCATCGTCGAGTCTCTTTCTTTTACAACGACGACATCTTCTGTTTTCAGCCATGATTAACGATTCAAGTATTGATTATAGCCTCCACTGAAAAAAAAAAAAAAAAGAACAGTAGGAACAAATAATAGAGCAAATTATCCGCGGAGAAGGGGTCAAGGAATAAAGCAGTTCAATCGGTTGGGATTCGACAAGCAAGATTCACTAAGCTGGACCAGGTCTGAAGTACGGGATTGATCAAGAAGAAGTTGGCGTTATACTTTTTTGTATGTATTGACTTGTTTTTCTGTTTTTTTTTGTTTTTTTTTTTTGGTTCTTTTTTCTTTTTTCTTTGGCCGGAGATTCTGCACTGTCTTTCCAGCTCTTTTTTCTTTTTTTTTTTCAGATTTTTTATCTGTATTTTTCACTGGTTGATTGATACTTTGACCTAGTGGTTGAAGTAGACTATAAGTATTGGGAAGATACAACAGCAAACACCATCATACAGTTGGAATAGCTATGCAAATTCGGTGGCAAACCGAAGTTATCTGATTGGATCACGGGGGGGACTAAGTGGCATTACGTAAGCACTGGCAATTAGTACCCATTAAAACACAGTACAGTGCTTTCATACATAGATTACTAAGCTATATATTTGTATATATGTATTTACATATGTAAATACATATGTACATAGGCTATATAATCATATTGGTGAAATTTTGTTTGACGTATTCGTAGTTCTCAAGTGCAATAGCTGCAATTTCAGTTTCCTATTACTATTGCTGATTAATCTCACACATAATTCTTTTACAAATGGGTAGTAACATTAACGTTGAATTCTAGTTCATATAAGCTTTTATATCAGTAGTCATCTTAGTCATAAGATACGTTATTTACTAACTAGTAAGTCATCTTCTTAGTATCCGTAGACCACTGAGTTTTTCCACTGCCGGGTCACTGTTTTTTTTCTGTTTCTTTTTTTCTTTTTTGTTTTTCCCTTGTCTTTTTTCATTTCCCTTGTCTTTTTTCCATTAAAATTAGTATGCTCACCTGTTCAGTTCACTTTCCTTAACTTTTTAATTACTTGTTGCTTCTCTTTTCCAATTGCTAATCTGAATCATTTCAAATAACCTAATCAATTACTAAGGTTTAAATTGACCCGGCTTATAAGCTTTCGTATCTTTCCCCCCCCCCCCCCCCCCACTGCCAGCCTACTGACTTATCTCAGTCCTCAATTTAGACGCTTGGTTTTTTTAATCTCAGCTCCCTCTTTGTTTGATTAAAAAGAGCCTTTCACGAATTGCATTCACTTAATTGAAAAGTTATACTTTTCACTATACAAGATTTATTTTCTAGCTTTTTCCCGGTTTGCTTTCGATCCCATTTCCTTCCTTTAATTGAACCGATTGGCCGATATTATATATTAATATTTTTCATTATTTCATCTTTTTTTTCTTTTTTGCTTTCTTTTTTCCTGATAGACAATTTATTTCTTATTCATAGCATTCTAATATGTCAAAATTCGTTCGTTCAATCAAGAACGTTGCCAATGGGTATTCTTCAGTACAAGTTTTAGTTAGAAATGCTACTTCAAATGATCCAACCGGTCCGACCACTTATGATATGGAAGAGATTGCTTCTTATACTTATCAATCCCAAACTGATTTCTTGGAAATTATGGATATGTTAGACCGTAGATTGAATGATAAGGGTAAGAATTGGCGTCATGTTGCTAAATCATTAACCGTTTTAGACTACTTGGTTAGATTTGGTTCTGAAAAATGTGTTCTTTGGTCAAAAGATAATTTATATATCATTAAAACTTTAAGAGAATTCATACATTTCGATGAAATGAATAATGATCAAGGTGCTATCATTAGAGTTAAAGCTAAGGAACTCGTTGCTTTATTGAGAAATGATGAACGTCTAAAACACGAACGTGAATTGGCAGCCAGATCTCAAAGTGGTCATCAACCAAGAAATGAAAGTCCTTCAAGACGTCCAAATAGATCTCGTAGAAATACTGCTAGATCTAGAAGTGACCCTTATGATGATGATCTCCAAAGAGCATTGGAATTATCAAGGTTAACTGCTGATCAAGAACGCTCCCAAGTTCAACAACAACAAAATGACCCTGATTTAGAAGCCGCTTTGAAATTATCAATGGAAGAAGAAGAAATGAGAAAATTAAGACAACAACAAAATACTAATTTATTGGACTTGGATGAATACCCTCAACAACAACAATATGCTGTTGCTCAACCTCAGTATTATTTGGCTACTGGTTATGCTCAGCAACCTCAACAGATTCAGCAACAATATGATATGTTTGGTAATCCTATACAGAACTCAATGGCAACTGGATATTATCAGCAACAACAACAACAACAACCACAATTCACTCAACAACCTCAATTCACTGGCTTCAACTATGGCCAAAATCAATTCCAAAACCAACAACAACTACAGCCACCACAAGAGCAGCAAGAATTACAGCCTCTTAAAACTGGCTCTAACAACCCATTTGCTCTAAATTCTGGAACCACATCTGCTCCGCAATCCCAATCTCAATCATTAAATGATTTAGCAAACCAAGAACAGAAACAACTGCAGCTGCAACCTTCTTTCTTCACCCAACCTACTACAGCTCAACCTCAACAACAACAACAACAACAACAACAACAACAACAACAACAACAACAACCTCTCAGTGCACAGTTAACGTCATCGTCTAGATTCAATGATTCCACTCATTCTGAATTGAATAATTTATTAGCTCAAGGTACTGGTATCGATACTTTCGGTAATACTGGTACAACAAGAATTCCACATCAACATACTAAAACTGAGAACTTTATTAATTCAAGTGGTACCGGTTATCAGCAAAAAACTGGTGATGATGTCAGATTGAGTTCAAATGCCACCGGTAATCCTTTCTTAAATACCGGTGTAGGTTATCAAAGTCAACAACAACCTCAACAACAACAACAACAACAAATCAACCCTGCTTATACTGGATATGGGTTCGGTAATGCTCAAGCTCAACAACAACCTCAACAATATCAGCAACAAAGAAATCGTAATGACGGTCCAAGTTTGATAGATATTTAGGAATAATGTCTCATTAGGTTCTTGTTGCGTTTAAGCTTATTCTAATTGGTCATTTCGGTCCCTTTTTTTTATTCATTAACTCTTCTTTCTGTTTCGTTTCAACCCTTTTTTTCGTCTAAATTTAAATTTAAGTTCTTATTATTATTACTACTATTACTTTATTTTATTTTATTTTTTCTTTCAGTTTTATTTCTATAGTTTTAAAATTGACTAATGTTTTCTACTTCGTATTGATTTCAATAAAAAAAGTTACTCTTTACTACAATATCGTACTCCGGTGTATTGTGATTCATTAATTCATAATTAACTAAATATTAAGTATTCTGCTCTTCAAAACATCTCATAGTTGATAATCTTCGAGCCTTTCCAACTTCATTCTAAATATTGATTTGACGCACCAATCCCACTCAACAATGATAACCGATTCACAGTTCTTTTTCAAAGAGCTAATGAGTTTTGAATCTTTGCTTTTATGAGCTATGAAGATGATCTGGTCATCTTCATTTCTTAGTAATTGTTTGGTACTTGAAGCTGGCACTGTTTTAAAGCTTTTAACTTCACTTAGTCCGTGTGTTTGTAAAATACTAGTAATCAAATTAACTCCACCATTCAAATTTGTGGATAAATTCAACTTGATGTTTTCAAAGACAAGGCCCTTTTTACTTCGTCTCAATAGTTCTTCTAACCCACTGGTTTTTGTATTGTTTATTCCTAATTCTTGGTTTATTTCTTTAACAGGAATAACCTTATCTAATGCAAAATCTTCAATCTTATATTCTTTTGAAAGTGAACTCCAACTCATTTCCAGTTCATTTACCTTTTGTGTGGCTTTGACCAAGTAACTAGGATGCACTATTCTTTCCGCTTGACTTAGACTTTTCAAGAATTTTTCGGTTCTTAATATACGTGGAGCAAATATGGTATTGATGCTGTGCTTTGGTGAATAATCATTAACGATCTTGATTCCGGCATGCGAGAGCTTAACAACATCAACCCTATTAAGCACTAACTCCTGTTCACATCCAGTCATTATTGCTACTATGGGGAATTGAGGTTCGATTGGCGTATCTTGTTTCTTCTTTTTGGCAGGTGGATGCAGAGTTTGAGAAGTAAGAGGAGACGTATTACCATGGGTTAGTTCTTCTGAGTTACTACCTTGGCTGCTAGTTGCACTTTCGGAAGCTGATCTTTTTTTGGGGGTTTCTGAATCCCTCAAAGCCTCATTACGAGCTTCCAATTCCTTCATATATGACTTCATCTTTCTAGAACTCTTTGATAACGTGTTATAGGCGTTAAGGTCTTCCATGTCAGCATGTAATTTCAATGCTGCTTTTTGCTTGGCTGATCTACCTACTCTGCCATTGGTAATATTAGAAAGAATTGGGCTACTAATCTGTTCATTAGTTTCAGCGATGTTGGCACTGGTCTCGTCAGATACTTCACCAGGATTTAGGGTTAATTCAGGTTCTATCTCTGGAGTAGCAGGGGAAGCGGCTTTGACATTGCTGTTAGTGGATAAAGTCTGACTACCGCTACCAGTTTGACTCGTTTCCTTTTCGTCTGACACCCCGTTTTCTTCATCTTGTTTTTCTTCGTTTATATATTCTTCTTGGGTTTTGGCTAACGTAGGAGACTCATCTTCACTCATACTGTCATCGACATTTGTGCCTTCACTAATCATTTCACCACCATTATTTGCACCCATCTTGGAATCTAAATACCATTTCTGAAGTGCAGATTTATTTAGTTTTGTCTTACCTAATAGTGATTCAGGAGTTGTATCACCTTTTTCTTTAGTTCCAAAATATTGGAAGCGTGGCAAATTGGGGTCAAGGTATGACCAAGAAGAATAGCATTCTTCTAACCAAAGGTGGTTGGCAAGTTGAATAACAGGTTTGTCGTTCGAATCTTTCCACTTGAATTTAGCACTTTCAAATTTTTTACCATCTGGTTTGGCAGCAATTAAAAGATCATTTTCACGAGTTAAAGTTTTGGTAAAATCGGCACCTAATAAGGAAATCAATTTAGTTAAGTAAAAACGAGCATCTCCTGAATAATTGGTAACTGAAATTTTCAAACCTTTGAATTCATCAAGAGGATCTTTTGGAAATGGGTAATGTAATAAACTTGAGTTCTGAGGTAACAACCAGGTATTAGTAAGTAGAATATGATAAACCCATTGTAGGTTGGCCACCACTATTCTATTCGAACGACAACTTAATTTGAATTCATCACCATAGCGATATTTACCAATATAGATATCAACTTTTTCAACGTCAAAAATAGGAATAGTAGTCCCACCGTTTGTTTCAATTAGTTGACGGAAGCAATTTGATAATCTTTCGGAAAGGCTGAAATCAGATGAAAAATAGATACATTTCCCTTCGAAAAAGTCAGTTGATTTACCTTCAAGGGAAGGCAAGGAATCATCTCCAATTAATTTAGTATTATCACTAAAAGATTCAGAAATAAGTGAATAGTCCGGCCTCTTGGTTTGATGGACTTTGGGATTATTCAACAAATAAGGTCTTTCATCTAATTTTTTCCCTTGCTTTAAGCAATCATCAATCCAATGAGGTAACACAATTTTTATGTCAATGGTAGTACCATCGTTTGACAGTTGATTTGCACTGGAGGCAATGATGCTTTTAACATTAGTTGAATCTAGAGCAATTAAATGGGTTGTATGTTTGGTTAAATCATCCATGTATTGACCTCCAAAAGCTCTTACACCACCATAAATGACTTCCTTGTCACCGCTTGGTAAATTATCAGCAATACAAACAAAACAATTTTTCAAAAAAAATTTTGGATCGGGATTATAATTTTTTAAATTTAAAACTTTACCATTACTCAAACTTTCAGTCACCCACTGTGGTGTAGTTACTGGAATCATCGAAAGTTGAGCATTCTGATACTCGATAAACTCAACAGTATTAGAGATGATGTGATTTATAGGCTGATGGGAATCTAATTTATCAAGATAATTAACATTGGTATCTGATTGTTTCTTTGAATAAATCTGAGAAGCGTGTTGAGATCTTAATATCTCTTCGAGTTCTCGGGCATCTTCAGCAGTAAACGAGTCCGAGATCACGAATAGGAATACCGAACCTCTGAACATTGTATATTGGGGTATCTTTGTGTTTCGACTCGTGATAGCTGGATAGAGGAGTATTAATGATGCTTTTGAAAAAATGTGAAAATGAAAACAAAAGAAAAGCCAAAAAAAAAAAAAAAAAAAATGAAAATGAAGATTTAGTACGCGTTCTTCACAAATACAACTGTAAACATTTCACAACTCACTTTAGGGCACTGAGATCTAATGAATTTTAAGTAGTTATAAGAGCACATTGAAACACCACTCACTTACAAAAACTGATCACTGTAATATGCATACTTAGCCAATGGCTTTGACTTAAGAAACCTCGTTGTAGATTCTAATACTGACGCGTTTGATCCACCAATCATTGATACAGAAATCCTTTTATACGGGGAATAAAAATGAATTATAAAATTAAAAATCTAACTAAATGAGGAAGGGGAAGCAGAAAAGAGTAAGAATAAAATACATAATCAAAAGCAAGAGAAGACGACCTTTTATCAAGAACCAGGACTTCTTTCTTGAAAGATATAGGCTATTCTGTGTGTGTGTGTATGTTTTTTTTTTGGAAACTATTTTTCAATTTTTTTTTTTATGGTTTTATTATTTTTATTTTGATTTAAGGAATTTTTCTTGATTTAAAAGGAACATCCCTGTAGAGATGAATTAAATGTACAAACACAAAGGACGGGGGCGTTAAAAGGGTAAGAATAAAAGTATATGATAAGGAAAGGAAAATATATTAAAAAGGAACATCATGAAAAGTCATTAATGGGATGAATACATTGAATTATAAGAAAATATCAAAATATGATTTTGTTGATTAGAAATAATAATGTAAATTTTATTTCGATATTCTATCAGTAATTAAATTTGAATCAAATAAATCTCTCTTTTCATTCATAAATTTACGAGCCCAACCACGACAAACAATACTTGCTTTCATGAATTTTCTAGTAGCATATTTTTTAAAGAATTCATCATGTTCAACTGGAGCTACTAAATATTCCATTATTAAATTTATACATTCTTTCATATCATTAACTTTATAACCACCGGAATAATGAATCAAATTACCATTCCAAACAGGATCTTTACCTAAAATTAGACGAGCAATATACATTGCTGAAGCTGAACATAATGATGGTAACATACCAATAAATTTATAATCCATAATCGTTATTTCTAATAAATATTTACCCAAAGTTCTCAGTTGAACATCATAATCATCAGCTTTTGAAATTCTTCTTAAGAAATTCATTGGATTTGGATAATTTAATTCAAAATCGAGTATGGTAAGAATATATTTTTCAGCTTGTAAAATTTCATCTTCAGTATAAGAACCATCAGTAAAATAAGCATAATTTTTAACTGATGGTGAAAAAACTTCTTCATATTTAGCAGCTATGAAAAGTGATCCAGTTGCTAATAATTGTAATTTATCAATTTGAACAACTTCTAATGACATAAATCTATCCATAATATTAATTGCAAGAAATAAAGTTTCTGGTAAAAGACGGAATCTTTGATGCATTTCAACTAACCAATCAACTAAAATTGATCTCATTCTTGGTTTTAATTGAGTTTGTTTATATAAATAATCTGGATCAGGTAAAGTTCTATATTCTAATTCATTTAAATAAGGAAAGATATCATTAACATATTCACTTACCATTAATGGATCATCAAAATCTTCTTCATCTAAATCTTGCCATTCATAATCAATACGTTTAGATTTTTTAAATTTATTAGCAGCAGTATTATTTGATGTTGAAGTATTTAATTCATTAGTTATATGAAGTTTCTCTACAAGATTTGATGAAGATTCAGTTGCTTGTCTTTTTTGGGGTAATCTATTTGGAACAAGTAATTGATGTTTTTTAGATGCAGAAGTGGTAGTAGTGGATGTAGTAGAAGATGCAGGATGAGGAGCTATAGAAGGAATCAATTTTGGTTTTTCAATTGTTTTAGAAGATTCATCTTTTGATAAATCATCAACGTTTTCTTTATCAAGATCTGCTGAAGATCTTTTATTAGATGCGGTATTAGTAGAATTTGATGATATTTTGGAATGAACCTTGGTATGAGTAGTATTTGATTGTTTTTGTTGAGCCAATGGAGCTAAATCACCACCCAATGGCCGTCTTCTAGAAGTTGTAGAGGTATTTGAAGATGATGTTACTTGAGCAGGAGGTGCAAGCGTTTGTGGTTGTGATTCACTATTGCCATCAGCATTAGTGTTTACAGTGGTAGGTTTGCTTGAAGTAGTCCCTGAAGTTGATCCTGATTTGGTAGTACCACCAACTCCAAATTGATTTGAAACATCAGCCAAGTATTGACGAGTGGTGGCGGAAGTTGTGGTGGTAACAACAACATCGTCTGAATGTTTTTTATTGTTGGTAATACCATCAGAAGTATTTTCAGAATCATTATTAGAAGTTTTATGATTAAGATTATGGTGAAGTTTCAATTTTTTTTGTTCTAGTTGTTGACGTTGACTAGCCAATGATTTAGATCGGGTTAGTCTATATTCATTCTCGTTATTTATGGATGACATGATGGATTTAAATATTTGGATTTATTTTTGGATATTAAAGTAAATGCAGAAATGGATAGAAGGTAGTTGTTAATTGAAGAATTGAAAAAAAAAAAAAAAAACAGGAAAATATAAAAGATAATAAAGGTAGTAGAATTCTAGAAATATGAATTGAAATGTGCTAATACATAAGAATGCTAAGTGGATGCAGAGTATAAGGGCCCGGTATGAATGATTGATGGATGATGGATGGGACTGTTGACCAATGGTGTAGTTTATCTATGAGTGCTAAGGAAGAAGTTGTTGACTTTCTTGTTGTTGATAAAACCAAAACAAATTTTGTTAGGGAAGACAGCGAAAGGGAGAAAAAAAAAAAAACACACACACAGAAAAATCGAGAGAGACAAAGTTAGTATAGCCAAAAGGGAATAATCAAGCCAACGATATTGCAGACTGTCACAATCAGTAGTTATGAAAGAAGGATGAAGGAGTATGAATAGTAGTTATAATCTTAGCTGAAGTGAATTAAGAAAAACAAGAAACAAACTAAGAAACTTAAAAAAAAAAAAAAAAACTAGAACCAAAAATGAAAATGAAAATGAAAAAATGAATGATTCAAGCAGTAAATAGAAAAGCTGAATGTAAAATAGAATATTATCATACACTATTAAGGAAACTTTTAACAGAGTGAAATAGCTGCTAGTAAACACTGGGAAAAGGCAAGTAAAAAGAAATAACTCTTAATAATTATCTTCTTTGAATTGGCAATGATCAAATTGGCGTAATTGGCGTAATTGTTGTTGTTGTTAGTTCTTTCTTGTAGTATCAATTGGAAAAAGAACTTCCTGACTATAAAAATGGTGTTTGTGGAAACAATTTAAAGAGATGATTTTACTTAGTAAATTGAAATTAAAAATTAAATAAAAAAAAAAAAAAAGAAAGTGAAACTGATTGTTTATGTTTTGTTTACTCCTTAATGAAGAGATCTCTCGTTCTCTTTTAACTGGTGTGTGTGTGGGTGTGTATTTCTATTTTCTATATTCTATATTCTGTTTGTTGAAATAGTAACCGCTTTACTTTTAAAATTTGTTTGTGTTGTTGTTGAATTCGATTATTTTGGTGTTTTTGGTGTTTTTGTTAGTTTGTTTTGTTTTTTTTTTTCGCGTGTACTCAAATTTTTTTTATTTTCATTTTTGATTTTTTCATTTTTGTGTGTTTACTTTTGTTTTTGTTTAGGTAATCGTACCCAAAGAAAACTGGAATACCACTGGAACCACTCTAAGTACTACAAGTACTACACTATAAGTTTAACAAGCGATGGAATAAACTCTGTTTCAGCTTGTATAATGGAAGTACCATATTGCATATACTTACTTTCTTCTATTGTAGATAAGGTCGTATACAACTATGATATTACTAATGAGTGTGTCTCTTTGATGACCGAATTATGTCGTCACAACAACAACAACTAATAGTAAAATAAACAACACGTCTTTCAGCAACACTACTATTCCCCCCCCCTTTCTTGTACACTTTCATTTGGGTTCTGGGGACCTTGGTAGCTGATGCACCGATGCCTTATTCCTCTTCTTTTGTCTCTGATCCTTTCAACCAGCAAGTTCCCACTATTGTGCTGTGTTTTTCTGTCTTGTTTTGTTTTGGTGATTGGTGAATGCCACAAATTACATTCAAAACAAAAAAAAAAAAATTCAATTAAAAAAAGAAAACACCAATACAAACAACAGTACAGAAAGCCAACTGATCTCGCGATTCTACTTCGTTTTTTTTTTTGACCTTGTACCGTTATGCTACTAATAAATCAAAAGCATAGTATAAGCCTTTCCATCTCTATCAGTATAATTATCATAATTGATCAAAATTACCCCTTTTGGTTGACTCATCTGATATGCTCATTTCAATTTGCATACTAAAACATTACTATAACCTATCGAATGACCCTAGTCAAAATCATTTCATTCTCTTCACTGTACTTGCTTCGTATTTGCCTTTGTAGATAAAATTCATTTTTGATTACAGTAATAGAATAGTTATAGAATAGTTATACAGTTATGGCGATTTGTGTAGTTTGGTTGCGAATTTTTAAACTGTCTCTAGTCAATTTTTGGGGCCAAAAATCTTTGTTTGTGGGTACGTGCCTTTGTTTTTGGGGCATGTCTCACTACTTTTTTGCTAATAATATATTTAATAGGTTTTTGGTTATTTTACTACATAATTCTGATAAAACAATAAGTTCTAATTAATTTCATTAAGACATATATATATATGTATGTATATGTATAAAAAAACACATCGCTAAACAGTATTATGCCAGCGATACTGTCCCATTAAGGTTTGCGTATGCTCTTTTCTATCATCCTCTACTATATCTTCAAATTGATGATCCTCATCAATACCTCGACTGGTTCGTCCTCTCAGTCCGCCCAATGACGTAGACGTACTCATCTTACCAACTCCTTTTCTAACCCCTCTTGTACCAACCTTTCTTTTATTGATTGACTTCTTCTTTAATCGTTTATTTTCTCGTTGTAATCTTTCTAATGCTCCCATTGCTAAAGCACATGTTTCACATACGCTCCTGTTATTCCTGGTACTATCAGTAGATGCTTCGGTATAATTAGTCATATCAAGTATACTATTCTCAGTATTATATATTTCTTCTTCTTCTTCTTCATGTTTATGTTTATGTTTATGTGTTTCATGACATTGACAGTACACTACATGTTGATGTACTGGGGTAGGATGCAGACTAGGTCTTTGATGAGGTTGCGAAATTGGTTCCAGTGGTTTTGCTGATGATTGGGAAGGTGCTGATTGTATTGATCTTGATTGTGGGGTTGACTTTTTCTCATTCATCAATTTATCAAGACTTTCACGAATCCCATGAAGTAATTCTATCATACTATATTCTTTTTCTTGCTCATTCGGAATAATTTCTGCAGTTTCTTCATTTGATTCATTCTTAATTTGTTCAAATGCTTGTTCAAATATTTCCAACATTCTCATTGTTTTACGTGGTTCTTCTCTTAGTTCTTCTTGTTTTTCTTTTCTTGATTCAGGCTTAGACTGGGCCGAAAGGGGTGAAGATGTTGAAGGTGCTGGTGATTTCTTGATTGTTTCCAATAATTTTTGCACCAATTCTTCAACTGATTCTTCCTCTTTTGTAGTAGGTTTGGGTAAAAGGTCTGGATTGGATACTTCAGGTGTTTTTTGACTTGACTTTCTTGATTCATCGTACAATGTCTTATACTTAATCAACTTTTCTCTTAATGTTTCGTTTTGTTTAACCAATTGAGAATTACTACCGTTAGCTTTGTTTAATTCAGCCAATTGTTGCTTCAAAGATTCACGATCTCTTTCCATTGCAAATTCTCTTTCTCGATGAATTCTACTCATATTATTAATTCTATTCTGAGTTTCTCTTAATTTTTCTTGTTGCTTTTCGTAGTTTTGTTTCAAAACTAATAATTCATCTTCCAATTGCTGATTTCCTCTTTTTAAATCATCTCTCTGCCTCTCTAATGTTTGATTCTCTTGTCTATATTGTTCAGTCAGTTTAACAGCTTTACCAACAGCTGAATTCAACAACTTTTCGTATCTTTCAAATTCTCTATTACCTGTAATAGATGCTGGTAAAGTTAAAATTGCCTTGTGAGTTTGTTCTAAAAGTTTTTCTTCGTCAAAAGTATCGTCTTGGTCTTTATTAATCAGTTCATCAAAATCAGGTAATGGATCATTATTACCCATAGAAAGGATTTTGCGTATATCCGCATCGAATATTCCATTAGAATTCCCAACAGGTTTGGATCTCGTTGGAGATTTGTGCTTTTTCATGTATGAATCTACTTTGAAATTTGTTTTCCAACTTTGAGGTGATGAATCTGGGTTAATTTTATCATTAGGACGATTATGTTGTTGAACAGGAGTCGGTATATCCATAGATATTGAATCTGTTGGTGACTCAATTATTCCTCTATTGAGCTCAATGCTCTTATCTGATGTACTTAGATCAAGCAGTAGATCATCTATTCTTAGCAAGTCGTCAATATCATGGTCAATATTAAAGCCTCCAATTATATCATCGCGATCTTCATCGTCAAAAATTGTAATATCATCAATAAGATTATGACTAGTATTAAGTCTTTTCTTTAAATGCGGTGATGAACCACTACTACTTCCAGCACGAGTCTTATCCGAAGTAGCTCCCGAATGCAGTATACCTTGGTCTTTCGTTCGAGCTTGATTGCCCCTTAGATACCCATCAATGATATCTTGCGTATTAGTGAAGTCCATTTTAGCCTAGATTTTCATAAAGCAAACATGTAATTTGCACTCTCCAGTTTGAATTAGAATTTAATAACACTTATGATGGATGTGTGTGGTGTTCGTTATGTTTTTTATTTTATAAAAAAAAAACACTTTAAAAAAAAAAAACATTTTAAAGGTAAACAACACGCACATTTATCCACAAAAAAAAAAAAAAAAATTTACACGCGACTGCCATACAAAAAGAATCTTTGAGACATCCCGACACAAGAGTGGTTTAGTCCTAATCTAATATAAAAAATGCAAAAAATTTGTATTTATCATTACTTACAATGCTTATTCTTCGACAGAAACATGTACCAAATAGTCTAACAGCTTTCCCACAGCATTTATATGCCATGGAACTAACAGAAGCGCATCTCTGCGATCAACATCTTGTTTGTCCAAGTTACCTGGATACGTATTTGGCTTTGTAGATGAATTAGAATTATCAATCTCGATCAATCCTAAAATGTCATTTAAGGAGATCAACTTTTTATATTGTTCTAACATAATCTTCATGATTGCATCTAGTTTCCAGAAATTTGAGCAGCTAAGAATAGTAGCTTCATAGACCAAATATCTTTTGATTGGTCCGTTGTCTCCAACTTCTTCTGCTTCAAACCCTCCGCATTCTTTTAATAAGTACCCTATCTTCATCCCTAGCTTGGAAGGTGAAGTGAAAGAAGGCAAGGAAGCGCGAGGGATAACTGCAGTTATATCACTGCTGCTATCATGTAAAACAACATCAGATTCATTGAAAACAATTCCTGGTCCACCTGATCCATTCACACCAGTCCCAACAGTAGCACTAGTTCCACCAGTGTTATTAGCACCAGCAGCTCCTGCACCAACCAAATCCTGTGGCGATAAAAAGTTCCCTGGGGCATTTAAGAATTGTTGAGGTGAATGAAAATTAATTCCACCATTGTTAGAAGGTGAAGTAATCATAGTAGCTCCTGTAGTGGTAGGGCTTGAATTACTAGAAGGTGGGAAATTATTGAAACTTTTGAAAAAATCTGGAGCCGAGCCTGGGGCAGACGGGGTAGTGGCACTTCCCATACCAATCGGTGCTTGATTCTTTTGGCTTGAAACATTTTGAGTAGTATTCTGTTGTTGTTGCTGCTGCTGTTGATTTAAGCTATTTAAAAAGCCCGCCGTTGACGACGATCGTGGCTGACCGACGACAGTGTTACCGGCACTACTCGACGCAGTCGTACTAGTAGTACTTCCTGCAATAGTTGCAGCTGCTGTACTTAAACCAACATTGTTATTGTTTGAAGCATCATCATCTTGAGCTAAGTCAGCGTTGGCGCTATCAATTGTGCTATTATCTCCATGAGCCGTAAAATCAACGTTAAACAATACCTTAGGAGTTCTATTGACTGATAATACTATCAAAGATACATCCTTATGTTTCACGCTGAGTCTCTTCCAGTGAATCAATTCTTCATCAGGAATCACATTATTGACTCTTGTTAATACCAAGAATTTCTTACCACCCAAACCAGAAGTTCTCTTGATAATTTCGGAATTCAATTTCTTGAATAATTCTGTAGATATATCCCATATTTCATCCACAACTTCACCCATTTCGTAAACATCTTTACCATGTCTGTTACTCTTTGCAACAGTAGGTGAGCAGTACCACGACTTGATATGGGTAGTTACACCAAGAGGGTCAGACCAAGCAGCAGAGATCCAGTTCTTGTCAACAGTTCGTTCATAGGCTAAATGTAAGAAAATATCATCATTGTATGCCGAGCTTGTGCTGTCTTTACCACCGTTATTCAAAAACTTGAATTGGAGCTTACTAGGAGGTGATTTAACCAAATTCGTGAATAATGATTTTGTGAGTTCTTTATTTTTGGTGAGCGACTGAACACCCAGAAACGGATTAGGGCATTTATTATATAGCGCCATTGATATTTTACAGAGCTTGTAATTTGATAAGTATCTCAACGTTTTTTGAATTCTTGTTTGTTTGAAAATGAAAGATGCTGGAATGACATGGGTGAAAACTTCAACTAATGGCAATTGGTATTGGTTCAAGAATAGTTTGAAGTTACGACAAATTTTCGATATTTGTAATATTGAATTAACATTATCATTGAAATCAACAAACAATAAAAGTAACGGGCGATCAAATTCAAACCTGTTCGTCTTATTGATCAAATCCAATTTGATCAATTCAACCAATGAAATCAAACGCTTATTAATTTTTTTATAAATGTCATTGTACGGTTGAGAAACACTGTCTTCGCCTTTGTTGATAAGTAATAATCCATCATTGATGCTTTCGAAATCAGGTTTGGATTCGGAACTTTGTAAGTTTAACTTGGTGATATTACCGAAATGACCCTCCGTATAATTGTAGATCAATGAATTCAAAAAATCAGAGTTGCAGTTACTCTCAGTGTGATTTTGTTCAGAAATTAGTAAAGCTTGAAATTTTTTAGGACCATTGAGAGGCTTGTAGTTCAAATACCTCCAAAACCTAAGACCTACGCTATTCAAGTTGACGATTTCATCATTGTTTTTGAGAATTCTTGTCTTATTATCTGCTAGTTGAAATACGTGTTCCTCGTCATTTTTAATATATGAATTCACCTTATTAAAACTTTCGATGATTTCTTTATAATGGCCGAAATTTTCTTCATTCTTTTCATTTTCGGTAATTGAATCCCATTTAATGGAATTCAATTTTTTCAATTGTGATTTGGGATTTAAAATATCATCATTTGCAATGTCATCCAAGAAACTTAGTTGATGACTAAGTTCATCTTGCACGACGTTACTATCATCTTGAGGGTCTTGAGGACTTATTTCATTAATGAATTCGTTCAAGCTTACTTTGTAGCATAATGGGAAAAGCTTGAAGAAGCTAGCTTCAAACAGTGAAATTGGAATCCCAACATCAACAGAACTAAGCTGAGTATTATCGTCAGACAGTTTAGAAGTGGATGGAGGCAAGTTTAATCGTAAACTTGATTCGTATTTATTTAACCCCAAATCAAAAATTAAATTCAGTCCTAACCACTTAAGAAATTCATCCAAGTTACTGATCTTCACCATTAATTCATTATTTTGATTGATCTCGAAATCGTTTTCTTCTTCATCAACGTCCATATTGAAATCCGAGGTCACGGCGGAAATATTCATGGATCCTGTTACATTATTCAAAAGAAACAAATTTGGAATAGAGACGACATTAATCCCTCTTAGAATCAAAGGCAAACAGTTGGATGATTCAGAAATTCCTCCTGATTTAGAGGGTGATGTCATAGATGCTGGGGTATTCCCACTGCTTGCAGGCGATTGATCCTTCTTTATATCATCTTGCGATAAGAAATTTTCATCAACATTAGCTTGAAATTCGTCATGGTGGAATGCTACAGGAGCTGATGATGCTGGCTGATATTGAGAGTGCTGCCTATTATCAAACAGAATGGATGGGGAGCCCATATGAATCATGTTGTTTGTAGAATCTGCAATGAAGTTAACGGCATTCATACTTATAGGAGAGTCAAATTTGGAAACGGGATTATACTTTGCAACTTGTCCCAAAGGAGACGAAAAGCCACCAGAGTTATTGACAATTGTTGTATTTCCAACTTGCCTCAGGATTGAAGAATCAGCAATATGTCCTTGCGTAGTTTGTGCTTGGGTAGACAGAAATGGGTCATTGAGAGTATTTAATTTCAAGGGTGGTGAAAATTTTGAGCTTTTGTCATTTAAGTTGGGGCCTAATTGAATATGTGAGTCAACATTCGAATCTTCATCTTCATCACTTTCATCCTCATCTTCCTCTTCATCGCTTTCATCATCTTCATCATAGTCACCATCATCTTCATCTTCATCTGCTATAGCACTTTCATTTTCTTCACTCTTACTAATTCCAAGCAATGAGTGTTTGATATTATCAGGACCTACTCCAATTCCCAAACCTTTTTCATTTGCAGCTTCAAAGTGACCAGAGTCTTCTCTCTTGACAGGATATTCATACCCGCTAACACTTGTAGCTCTTAACTTTCTCTTTTTGGATTCACTATCTGGGCCAGCCGAAGATTCTTTATCCACATAAAACTTCCCACCTTTACCATACTTGGTATCAATATTACTTCTGATGATTGGATTGAATAAAAGAGGAGAAAATATTGATTTATTATTGACAGCTTCAAGATCTGCAGCTCCAGCAGAAGGGGTCCACGAGCCGCTTGTATACTGATTGTTTTTTGAATCATTGGATCCAGGTGGTTGTTGAGGTGCTGTAGGACCTGTAGAGGTGGGTATTATTGGAGTAGGCATTATTGGCAAAGGAGCACCTGGGTCGTTATAAACTTGAGGGGTCTGAGATTTCAAGCTACGTAATGGGGGAATAGTCATTTGATCTTTTGGAATATCAATAAAAGTGCTGCTAGATATAGCTGAGTTGGGCTTGGAATTCGGTTTAGGCTCTTTAAATGCTTTATCAAGAGGTCTAGAAGGTTGTTCTTCTTCTTCTTCCGGTTTAGCTGCTGTGTCGGCAGATAAGTCATTCGGTTGTTGTTGGAATTGTTCTTTTTCAATTTCCATGATATTATCTCCACTGAGTTCAGCAGGCTGCGATGCTTCTTCAACAGATTTTTCATCAGCCTTTCCTTCGTGTGGTTTGGGCTCTTTCATGTTACCTTCGTCACTACTATCATCACCAAATAAATCATCCATTTCATCTTCATCTCCACCCCCATCTCCATCTTCATCTCCATTTCCAACTTCGTCTACACCCCCACCGTCACTTTGCCCCTGGCCTATGCTGTGAATCTCACCACCGGCTTCGACTTCTTCTTTATCATCAATTTCTTTTAGGTCTCTATTTCCATTTTGAAAGAAATCAATCGAATCATTGTGAGCACTGGAAATATCGAACATATCATTCACCATGTCATTACTGGCCACATCAAGATTGTCTTCATGTTTAACTGTGCTACCAGTGTCATTATTTGTAGGGCCCGTTGAATTGGGACCCGTTGACAATGCACCACCACTAGGTACACTAAATGGAGGGTTGATATTATTATTATGGGGAGATGCCTTGTATTGATGAGTTGAGATACTAAAGTCCATAAACCCCGAAATAAGACTTAGTGGGTCAATATCTGACAAATTTCTTGGATCCTGTTGTGGTTGTTGTTGTGAATTATGTTGGACGTTTTGCTGCACACTTTGTTGTTGGTCGTAAATATGCTTTTCGATATATCCAAATTGTAAGAGGCATAGTTTCCATGGCCAAAGAATGAATTTTTTATTATCAACCAGATGAACAAATTTTGAAACTTTAGATGTTTGATTATTAAGATGTTGTAGATTTGGAATAAGTTTGACCCATAAAAAGTTTTCATCAGATAAATCGATCCCGGTACTTAATTTAACAAGTCTTATTAAGCTATCACTATTTTTTGGAGGAGTATAAGTGAAACTTTGACTTTTATTTATGGTATCATAGAGATGGCATCTAATACCAGAAGGAATTAAATAGATGATGAAATTTGAATCAAGAGCAATTGGATCAGTATGATCAATGATACAAGAGCTGAAAAGCGAAAGTTTACGTTTTGTTGAGATTGAAAGTAGTAAATCTCCATTAGGTAGCAAAATAGGATCTATATGAATAATTGAATTTGATAATTCGTCATCGGTAACTACTGCATGATTTCCAAACAATTGAGCTACTTGATTTAATGATAAATTATAAAGAATTAACTTTTTGATAGCTTTCATAAAGCTTAAACTAGCGAATGGGAGGAATTCGTGGGAGTTATCTTTACGGTCGATTATCTTGGAGGGGTTTGATAGATATTCAACTGGTACAGTGCTATAGTGTCTAACTTGTAGTTGTGGGTATTGTTTTGACAAATCCCAGGAAGGTATCGAAGATTTACCATTGTGTTGATTCGGTTGATTTTGAGATTCTTGGTCTTGATCTTCTGTATCTTCATTTATGGTTGGAGTATCATTGGATTCATGAGATAAGACGAATTGATACAAGCATTTATTGTAGTATGTAATTAGGACTCTTGGATGGTCATACCTTATAGATAACTCCAATTCTAGTAAGGATTGATCGTTATTTGATTCGGTAGAGGGAGATTGACCGTAAACAGTATATGAAACATTCGATAGATGTCCCAACTTATAGAAGTTGGTTAATATGCGAGAAGCATTGAGACTCTCAGTCAACATATTAAAGAGAGTTAGATGCTAGCAATGGAAATGAAAGTACTTTTTTGTTCTTTTTATTAGTTGTTCGTACTTATCGATATCATAAAGAAAAGAAAACTAGTTGATGAATTCTGGCGGTTAGTAAAAATTTAAATATAATTTTAATGGGATCGACTAGATCTTCAGAGGGTGTGAGAGCGAGAAAGCGAGCGGGTCTGGGTCTGAAGGAAAAAAAAAAACCAAAAAGAAAAAAATGGACCAGACAAAAAAAGGAAACAAGAACCCGGGAAAGTATAAAGATATTCTACAAATTAAAAGTAATTGTTTAAATACGTACAGAAAGGTATACATAGAAAGATATATAGATACATAGAAAGACACACAGAGAGATAGATAGAAAGATATAAATAAGCAAGTTTAGTGGAATATAAGGATTTACAACTTTTGATACTTGAACTTATTGCCCAACACGTTGTTTCTAAAATCTTCTACACCGAGAGAACTGGTATGACCCCAAGGCTTTTCATGATTTTCTTTATCGATAGCCAGGGCAAAACAGGATAACCAACCATCTCTTGAATACTTTGCGTTGATGGCATCAATTGTATCAATATGGATCAAATGAGTATTCAATCCAACGTTATCTAAAATTGTTGCTATTTGTAAAATGAGTCCCAAAGTTGTAATATAACCAGTATCTCCTAAATCTTGATGTCTGATAATGGCTTCAGCCACCGCATCTGCATAACTTTGATCACCATTTGTTTGTTTTAAAATCAAGTCTCTGGATATAATCCCTCCATAAAATTCAAATGATAATTGAGTTGCCAGCATATTCTTTTCGCTGGTGGCAATATCATGAAGTAAACTTGTAACAAATACAACTTCTAGATCAAGATCCCATTGAGGAAATTGATCTTTGATAATGGCTACACTGTATTGATAAACACGAAGGGAATGGAATAAAACTGGTTGGGGTAATTCTTCAGTGACATATTCGAGTACAAATTTGGCAAGCGGCGTGGAAGGAATATCAACCACTGATTGACTGGTAGGAGGTTTGAAGTCTATAGTAGCTTCTTTGACATTTCTTGGAACTTTAACAAAACCGTACTTCGACATTTTGATAACTGAAGTTCAAGATTAATAGATTGTTGATGAGCACCAAATATATATATATATATATTAGTCATAGCAAGAATATCTTATGAAAAGCGAAAACTGCAGAGAACACTTATTTTCCAAATTGGACAATAATTCCGAAGGAACCGAACCCCGACCTCCTTCACGCCAACTCCTCCATCTCCTCTATCAATTTCATCATTGATGGAGCAGCCACAAGAACTACATCAAGAGGCAATCTTCATTTTGTTTTGTGGGGATGGGACATAATTGCGTATTGAATTTGGCAGCAATTTATCACTGAAAAATCATTGGCTCCAGTTACCTCTCTGTCTCTCTTTCTTCATCTATATCTACGACTACTACTACTTCCAACAATGAATCTTACACATGTCCTAAAGTATCTCCAAGTATCTGTAAACCACCTGTGGTTGAAATCGCACCAATTTCAATTTGGCATCTTTGAGGGCTAACAGACTTTTGTATGAGCGCACACTTTTTTCGAGCTCAAATTGATCTCTGAAAATAGGAACAACATAAACAAAAATAGACGGATACGTTTTTTTTTTAATTGATATTTTATTTGGTTTTTTTAACAAACGAATCAATCAAGTCATTGAAGCTCAACTAACTGATTGATACCCATTCATAACTACTATAATGTCTGCTATAGATAACATACCCACTTCTGATGATACTCCAATCTTAAAAGCCTCTGATTTGGCAGAAGATATTCAAACTAGAATATTAGAATTATCTCAAGATGCTACCCACACATATTCAGTTGAAAAAGATATTGCTACTTTTTTGAAAAAAGAATTAGATCAGCTTTATGGTCCAACTTGGCATGTAATTGTTGGTAAGAGTTTTGGTTCCTATGTAACTCATGAACAAGGTTTTTTCATTTATTTTTATATTGGAGAATTAGCATTTTTATTATTTAAAAGTGGTTGATCTATAATTCAATTCAAAATAATTCTCTAGAGAATATTCAATAAGAATTTCTAACACCTACATGATGCTACGTCCAATACCTTTTTCTTTTTTAATCTTTTTGTCTTTTTTTTTTGGCCTTTTTTTTTTTTTTTTTTTTTTTTTTTTTTTTTTTTTTTTTTTTTTTTTTTTTTGGCCTTTTTTTTTTTTTCTTTCTTTCTTTGCTTGTCTAGTCGTTTTATTAAGTCATATACCCTTATCAATATTTAGGTGTTGGTAATTATATAATGTGTTGCATACAGTTTATCACGTTTTATATTATCTATTATTATAATACATATTATCATATTGTATTGAATTTAAATTCGAATTTGAATTAAAATTGAAATTAAAATGAAGTTGAAATGAAATAGTTATCTATGCTCCCAACTTTTCAGTTTGACCACTTAATAAAGTGAAAACTGGTTTACCTAATTTATCTCTACCATGTAAGAAATCTAATTCCATTACGAATAAATATTCTAAGATTTCTGCTTCAGATTTATTAACTAATTCACCGGCTGCAAATGCACTACCACCAGTTGCTAAAATATCATCAACAATAATAACTTTTGAACCTTTTGGAATAACTCCTTCTTGAATTTCAAATTTATCACTACCATATTCTTTTTGAAATTCAGCTGAAAGTACTGGACCCGGTAATTTACCTGGTTTTCTAATTGGTATGAATCCAGCATTCAAAGCCAAAGCTAAAGTTGGACCGAAAAGGAAACCTCTACTTTCTAAACCAACAACATAATCGACTTTTGTTTCACCAACGTGTAATTGAAAAGCCTTAACCAATTTTTGGAATAATTCTGGTTTAGAGAAAATTGGTAAGAAATCTTCAAAAAGAATCCCTTCAGATGGGAAATTTGGAAATTGTCTTAAAGCACCCTTTAATTCTTTAGCTAATGAAGCAATCTCAGACATAATATACAATATTAATTTTGAAGTAACAAGCTATCAAGGGTATGTATCCTTACTTTTTTTTTTTTTTTTAAGTTAAATCTCATCATCAAAAAAAAAAAAAAAAAAAAAAAAAAAAAAACGCTCAATGCCGAGCACATCAAGCCACACACACGTTTTTTTCTCTGTTTTTTTTGCAAATAAAAGACTGCAAATACATAAAATGGATAGATAAAATGGATATATAAAATGAATAGATACAATGAATATATTTAATACGTATTTAAGCAATTGTATCTCCAATTCCGGGGATTTTAGCTCCACAAGCTAAGTATTGAGGTTCAGTCACACACGTAAATATTGGTTTCAGCGTAATTGAGTTTACCCTTACTTTTGGATGAGTTCTCCAATCTCCTGCTTCCATTTCTCTTGGTTTTTTCGTAGTTGGGTTTCTCCAACTACGTGACAGTCTAACGTTTAATTCACGGATTTGAGCATTCTCAACTTCAACAAAGTATGGTTGCATAAATACTTGACCAGTACCATTAGCTGGAACAGTGCAGCTATAACTACCACTAATTGAAAGTGATGTTCCAATACTAAGCATATAATCCAAGTTTGCTTTCCAGTTACCCCCTAAATCAATTCCATAACCAAAGTCTGCACTACTGGTTCCACCTAATGTAAAACCAAGACTTAATGCCTGTGAGCCACCATCACCGTGTTGACTATTTAAACAACCAGTTAAAGGAATTCTTGGACCCAATACCGTTTCCCGCTCGCCACCACTGAACTCATACCACTTGTCTTTATTCTCTTTGGTATTAGAAGAACCACTGAAAATACTTCCCCCTGTTCTACTGGCAGTATCTAATTTTGAAGAATGCATGATTAATGATCCCGTTTCTTCACAAATAATGACATTTTCACGACTCTTAAAATTATCAATATCGGTCAAGTCATCAGGATTCAATACCTGAATAAGCTTATAGTTATCTAAAGCCCTTTTAGGAACTTGTCTGAAGTCTCTAATGGTACCGATACCGTTTGCAACAACACGATCCAGGTCAACATAACTCATACCAGTCTGATTCAGATCACCATCGGCTGAAGGAATAGCCAGATAACTCAGATTAGTCACACTAGTAAGGTTTAGGCCCACTGATACTTTGGCACTAAATAATATAATAGCAGTAAAAGTCTTTAGATTCATCTTTGCACGAAGGTGTAGTTTAAAGTGAAAAAAAAAAAAAAATAAAGAAAAAAAGAAAACCCTGGGAAGCCTACTCTTATAGCTGACAAGTTTTTAATACTTTAGATCATCACAGTCTATACATACTGCAAAAATACAATTGAAATCATAAATCTGGTTGCAAGTAAATAGTTATCTGTAAACCATATCACTGTAAACTGCACTCTCCTCTCTCTTTTTGGCGGGGTGTGTGGGTGTTTTTTAGTAGGCTGGTAAAATTAGCCATAATAAAAAAAAAAAATCAACAAAAAAAAACACAGAAAAACTTCGACAACCAAAAAAAAAAAAAAAAAAAAAAA